>KV417515.1:262208-409800 GCA_001630335.1 Athelia psychrophila | reverse complement strand
CGAGGTTTCCCGAATTCGTAACGTCTTACCCCTCAAGATGTCACACCAAGGTCCGAGGCACTCTTGTGAGTATTCCCAACATCTGCGCTCCCCTGCGTCATACCAACCGCCATATACAGATCGCCAGGAACTGCACAACTACCTTCAAGCCATCTACCGCAACTCGAACGTTCTCGAAATACCTGCACAGCCCGTCAGTGGGGGCGTGTGGCGTGCCGATGTCTTCAGTGCGTTCGCGTCATGTTGCACCCAAAATTCAACGTTCTAATATTCCGATGGATGGCCAGTTTATGGCAATCTTGTTGCCCAAGCAACTGCGATGAGCGCCGCAGATGCGAGAGAGGAAGCTGCCGCAAGGGCGCTACTGCAACATCGCGGGTGGTAATTTAAGTCGCCCCCTGCTGTGCGATTTATTTAGCGGGTCTTCCCATTTTCTGCCGTTATACTCATACATTCGGGATCAGGCTGCTATGAATTATTTTTATACATTCACTTATTACAGCCTGATGCTTCAGATTACATACCTGCCGACTGGGGCATTATATGTCCCCTTTAATGGTTTTTCCTCATATATTCATCTTTATATATCACATACTACTAGTAATAATATCAGCAGCAGCATTTGAAGTTGAAGTTTTTTGAAATCATTATTTAACCTCCGCTGGGGAGATTCCCTACCGCAGCTGGAGTAGCAGGTAGTGGTACTGTAATTCCCAATACATTATATGTGCTGCCAGGTATACATCAATACCTCAAGGCTCACTACCTGATCAATTCTTATACAGAGATGCTCCGTTTAAAGAGCAATTTAGATCATTGCACCCGCTTGACTGTTATCGGTGCAGCTACTACCTGCTCCGCGATAAGGGTACCGGGAAGCGGATGGATGGAGCGGTAAAAAACGAATCAACTGAAATGCCGGTGATGAGTATACAACAACAATGCACATAAAAATAACAATAACGGGTGTATTGAGTAACGATAATTTTCTCTAAAAGCTTCGAAGCAGCAAAGGGCGGCGTGGCGGTTGTTCAGTGGCTTCATCCTCTTGGCGTAACGCTCCGTTTGACAAGCTATAAGATGTTGAGACCCGAGACATACGGGTACGCCACACGTCACGTGGCCCAATATCTAGTCGCGCCCGCCTACATAAATACCTTCCTCAGTCGTTTCCAACAAGCGTCTGAGGTAAGCTTTACATACATATCTCAGCGATTTCCGGGTACGAGATAATGCAGAGTTGTTCCCAATAAGTGTCTGAGAGATTGTCATAGATCTTAACATAGAACTTGAAGGATAGTGGCAATGGACGATGTTTCTGGCAGAGGTTATGCGACTGCACGCACGCGCTTCCAAAAATCCGATCGACGGACAAAATTTCGGTTCTGCCTTGCAAGCTCAACGTGCTAGCAATATACATCTGCTTCGGGTAGTGTGCAGTTGGGATTCATCTCATACGCACAGGCAGCGTCTCCACAACCCAGTGGCCATTTACATTTGGGCCTCCGAGTGGTTACCGATCTCATATCCGCTGCTTTGGCTTGGCTTCGGCAATGGTGATATCTGGGTTCGGTTTATCTCTACACTATGTACCCGTGAATATCGAACTGCAGGGAGCCAGAGTCGACTGGTCACCGACACTGAACGGAAGGTGGGGAGTTGCGATGGTAGTGGCTCATTTCCGATTGGGCAAGTTTGCGGGAAGTTGGTATAGCCACCAGCAGGCCAATGTGAATCGATTTTGGAGGCCCAGCCACCGTAGCACGAAAGCCAGATTTTGCTGAGGTTTCCATAATCCGATTGGCTGAAGGCCTCGTCATGTACTGTAGCGATGCATGTATATGGTAGCAACTGTCACAGATTACAAGCGCCGAGGTTGCGATTTCCAAATAGCCAGAGGGGTCACAGGTCAGAAGGGTCAAGTCTGCTCAGCCGAGCCAAACCGATGTCAGCAAATTGCGGCAATGCCCAAGCATCGTGCTTAGTAATCATTTTAAAGGCTAGTTGGCTCACATACTCACAGCCAGCTCTGCACAATGCACTGGCATCTACGCCTCCTGAGTGGTTCCCCATCTCATATCCGCTGCTTTGGCTTGGCTTCGGCAATGGTGATATCTGGGTTCGGTTTATCTCTACACTATGTACCCGTGAATATCGAACTGCAGGGAGCCAGAGTCGACTGGTCACCGACACTGAACGGAAGGTGGGGAGTTGCGCATGGTAGTGGCTCATTTCCGATTGGGCAAGTTTGCGGGAAGTTGGTATAGCCACCAGCAGGCCAATGTGAATCGATTTTGGAGGCCCAGCCACCGTAGCACGAAAGCCAGATTTTGCTGAGGTTTCCATAATCCGATTGGCTGAAGGCCTCGTCATGTACTGTAGCGGCATGTATGGTAGCAACCGTCACAGTCACAAGCCCCAGGTTGCGTTTCCAAATAGCCAGGGGGTCACAGGTCACAAGGGTCAAGTTGCTCAGCCAGAAACGATGTCACAAAGGGGCAAAACCCAAAAATCGCTTAGTAATCATTTTAAAGTAGCTAAATATCACCCTCTGAATGCACTGGCAGCTCGCCTGAGTCTCCCCATTTGATACCATTGTTCCAGGCCCATACCCCCTAAAAAGACCTGAGTACTTCGGGTTATAACCACTCCGAGTTTGGACACTACCGCCCAACTACCGCCGCAAGGTTGCCAGTTTCAATGCATGTCACAGGCTATACAAGGTAAGTTGCTAGCCACGCAAATGTGGCAACATGTCACACCGGCCAGCAGGTTGCTACCATACATGCCGCTACAGTATTGTTGCAGATACGCTCTAGTGCATTTAATTACTAAATATGACTCAACGGAGCCGACTCAGCCACTGATTACAATATCAGTCTCGGCGACGGATCGACACAGCTGCTACTGTAGTACCGAAGTCTGCCGTTGTTCGTTAGAAACGTGTTTTAGCAATCGAAAGCTCCATAGCTTGGTGCCGGCGTCTCTCTAGCTTGCCGAGAGATGCCGGCTCCCGCGTCCAGCCGAGCGTCAGGTTAGCACATCGTTGCAGCACCTGCCTCCTTTCCGTACCGTCTGCATCCTCTCGTCGCTGCAGACCTTCCGCTGACTGTTTTTCGCCCGCCCGTCCCGCCCCTTTTACTGTGCATTATAAATTTACATTTACTGTCCGATTCCGTACATAACCCGGCTATTACACCTATCTCGATAGGCAGCCCGAGAACATAGCCTCTGTCCGCTTACCTATCACACTAGCTACTTTGTCCCTGATTATGAATGACCTGCACCATGTCCGTTCACCACATTGAATGTGCACATGCTTAACTCTAACAAAGTGCAAGGAGCGAGTCGCTGAGAAGCTGTTTCCCACCCGCCCAGCGGCGTGGGCCTCTTCTTCTCCGCGCGCCTAGGACGAGCTAACGCTCGCCTTCTCCCCAACCCTACAGCTCTCTGCACTTTGTCTGTATCGCACTCCGTCGCCGTGCCTCTCCGACAGTTGAGGCTGGACTCGGTAACTTGCATGAGGACTACGCTTATCGTTTCTGTCACGCCGCCACTGATTGTGCTGTGCCAAGGCCGCCGGTGCGCGGCCCCCTTCTGGCCCCTCAGCATCCTCCGGGTCGTTGCGGGCCGATTGCGACACACACACACACTCTCTCACTCTCTCTCGCCTCAGCCTGCACAGACGCAGTTGATGTAGTTCGCGGTGCGGTGGGCTGTGTGGTTGCCGTAGACATTTGTGGTCGTGTTCCCGTCGCCTGAGGTGTGCGCCGTGAATGTCCCAGGTCCCATTTGTATTTCAATCTGCGATTGCATGAGCAGTAGCGGGATTAAGAGTCACCGTGGAGGACATGTGCATCTGTATTCGGGGAGCGCGCCCGTCCGCAGCCGTTCTCATTCTGGAGGGGGTGCGGTCGAGGAAGTTGATGATGAGGTGGCTGGTGTGAGAGAAGAGGTGCAAGATGAGGCGAGATGATGCAATTGGGGAGGATATAGATGCGACCTTGGTGTTATCAAGGAACTGCACACACGGAAGGAATGAGAGGTGCGCGAGGATGGCCCGTTGGAGGTTAAGATTCTCTGTCAATCGCGCAATTTGAAGCGTGGAGGGAGAGAGGTAGGACGCATTGAATCCTATGCGTGCATCGGAGACACCATCCCATACCTACCGTTCGAGTTAGCACAATAACATAACCATGAAAGATTCGGGGGAACTTGCCTGCATTTCCTCCACTGGTGTCGGCCGTGCTACGTCCACATAGTCCCAAGTACTAATGCCTATCAACCGCGTTTAGTAGAAGCATATATATGAGCACATACCGTCCAGGAAGGCATGTGAGGCATGAGTGAGTGAGCTGACTCTATTTGAGGACGTGCTCGCAGCTGGCGTTCAGCTGCGTACGCTTTTCCCAAGTCACCCACTCCAACCATATATATCTTCAGCGAGCCTCTTATGGAATATGATGCACCTGGCATCACGACACATAGTCATCACTGCCAGGAGAACGAGCAAGGCGCAAACAAATTGGCGCTAACCCGTCAGGTACAATGACGATGTCAGTTTCTTCCACTAACCGAGCTCTACTGTCGAGATTCCCCTGAAGGCAGTCTTTATTGAGCTTGTGAGTTTCCGGTTTATCGAGAGCCTGATGACCTTTGACCTCTGCATCGAGCTTCAGAGAAGGTAAGAAGAATTGACGTGACACGTGCGGAAGCGTGAGATCTATCGAGTCAGAGTCGCAGTCAACAATCTTCCGACTCTGTTACTCGATGCTGTATTACTCACTACAACGGACTCTTTCCCTCTTACATCTCTTGGTGAATCGAATCTCTCAGAATTCTTGCGTCCAGGCAACAAACATCTACAGAAATGCCATTTGCGCTTATCAACATTCTTGCTTAGTGACTGCCCATGATCCTTGTCCAATTTTTCTGTCTTACTGTTCGAATAATGGTGTCTCTAGAAATTCTTGTGGCTCTGCTCGGTAAACTAACAACCAGCCAAACGATCCTCGCCGAAATCCGCACAAAACTTGGGGCCCAGCTCAGCGCTCAGGCCTCAGTTACCGCTGCGGCTCCGATGCACACGCACCGAGCATCCTCCAGCAAGGTCGTGCACCACACCAGTCACCTCAGCCAATCTGTGCTAATTTTACTTTAAATAGCGCGCTCGGGGCGGAGCTGACCTGTGATTGTAACTCGACCAATTCCTCTCTTGCTGAGCGTGAGAGCCATCGACCTTTCTTGCCCTTCAAACATTCACGCGGCCTACCACTTTCCCCCACACGACCCTTGTTTTTTTCTTTCCTGTTTTGTGACGTTTCATCTCACGTTTTAAAACATGGAAGCACCATGCGCTTTATCGATAGATAGGCAAATGCTACCCGAGCCTGCAGCGCCAGGACGTGACGGTGGTCTTGACCCACGCAGTATTTGACATGTCCCCGAAGCTCCTCAAACGTTAACGTGGCATTGTCGCGCCCCCTTGCAATGAAATTCTCGGTAGCCCCGGCCCGCACCATGTTCTCCGCACCATTCTTCTCTCCGGGGTGGGATGAGCACACTGGAGCGCTCGCATTGGCGCTGCAGCGCCTCACAACGCCGAGTCACTCGCACCATCCACCGGCCGTTCCTCACCATTCTGCACGCTGATATGTTGTTTTTACATGGTTACGAGCGGGAATCTCGCTTAAGCTCTGACGGTCGACTTACGAATGTGCTGGTGTTTGCTTCGCGAAGGCATGGGGCAGAGGTCCCCGCCCGGGGCTTTCAAATGGCTCATTCCTGCACAGATTTACTTGACTCGTATATAAAGAAACCCGAGGCAAAGAGCTCGCCATTCGCCATATCCCAAGCATACTAGCAAGCGTCTCCTTCCACTCCTAATCACCAGCTCCTCCGAGACACTTAATATTTATACTTCGAGGTTTCCCGAATTCGTAACGTCTTACCCCTCAAGATGTCACACCAAGGTCCGAGGCACTCTTGTGAGTATTCCCAATCTCTACGCCTCCCCGCGTCATACCAACTTCTATGTACAGATCGCCAGGAACTGCACAACTACCTTCAAGCCATTTACCGCAACTCGAGCGTTCTCGAAATACCTGTCCAGCATGTCGGTGGCGGGGTGTGGCGTGCCGATGTCTTCAGTGCGTTCGCGTCATATTGCATCCAAAATTTAGTATTTTGATATCCTGACGGATGGCCAGTTTACGGCGACCTCATTGCCCAAGCGACTGCGATGAGCGCCGCAGATGCTCGAGAGGCAGCTGCCGCAAGAGCGCTGGTGCAACATCGCGGGTGGTAATTCAAGTCACCCCCTGCTGTGCGATTTATTGGGCGGGTCTTTATATTTTTCTGCTACTACACTCGTACCTTCGGGATCAGGCTGCTATGAATTATTATTATACATTCACTTATTACAGCCTGATATTTTAGACTACATACCTGTCGACTGGGGCTTTATATGTCCCCTTTAATGGTTTTCATCTTGTATCCATCTTTGTATTTTATATACTGCTGGTAGTAACAGCAGCAATGGTGGTGGACGTAGCCGGTGGTGGCACCGAAATTTCCAATACCTTCTATGTGAGCTACGTTGAGGCTCACTGCCTGTTCGATGCGCACAGATGCTTCGTTAAAGGGCAAGTTAGATCATTGTACCCGTTTGATTGGTATCGGTGCGGTTACCTGCTCTGCAATAAGGCCCCGCAAAATATATGTATGGAGCGGTGCAAAAGGAATTAACTGAAATACAGGTGATAAATATAATATACTGTACTTATACGACCTTAAATTCGTCACCTGTCCCTCGGCCCTCTGACCTGAGCCTATTTTGCGTGACTTTCACACGAAAATCCGGGCAATGAACCTGTTCTGTAGCAAGATCTTCGCCCGACCGAGTCTTGCCCGAGCCACCAAAATGTCCAGCAGATTACCATTTTTTACCTCGTTTAAAACCTAAGGCAAGTTCGAGTCCCACGTCACAAGGGCGTCCGAACACGCGAACTAGTCAGTGACCCCGATCAGAAGAAATCAGCCCGAACCTAAGGTCGTATGAGTACAGTATATGGCGACAATATATATGAGAAAAACGACAACGGGCGTACTAAGTACTAGTAGCGATAAACTTCCTAAAAGCCTCAAAGCCTCAGCGCAGCAGCGGAGGGTGTGGCGATTGTACAGTGGCTTCATCCTCTCGGATTATAGCTGCTGAGCGAAAGCGACTCCACGCAGGCGCCTCGGGAGATCGACGGGCAAGATTTTGGCCTTGCCTTGCAAGCTCAACGTACTTACCAGCAATATACATCTGCTTTGCCAAGGGAGTGTGCGGTTGGGATTCGTCTCACACGTGCAGTTAGCGCCTACACGGCCCCGTGGCCACAGCCGCCCATGGCCAGGCCCATAGTATGGGCGTGCACTGTGAAGCATGTCATACAGCAGCGGACCCTCTACCTTCTTCCTCCCACCACAATCAATGAATTTCCACGACGACAACGAGAACGCCAGCGCCGGCGAGCCCTCGACGAGCGCGCTCACCGCATCCGCACCCCAGTACGGGTACGTGTGCCCTCTGCTGTGGCTTTTGCTCTTGCTCATGAAATCGCAGATTAAACTTGCCGCCTGTGACATTCACAGTGCACAACGCCGGTGGCCATAGCAGGATCACGAATGTAAACGGGGACCACATCACCACCAACATCAATTGTGTACGCTGCTACTGCGTGGCCCGGGACGAGGACGGGGGCGGGGACGGGGACGGGGACGAAGCTCGCCGTCGGTGTGCGCATAGGACCGGGGCTTCTGGGGAAGAGGGCCGCGAGGCACTGGCGTTGGCGTTGGCGTTGGCATTGCTATTGTCATTGGCGCTGGCGTTGGCAAAGCATCGAGCGGAAGCACAGGCTGAGCACGACCGAGACGACAAACGGAGCCCCCAGGTAAGTACACCCATGACACTTCATGCACGATATACTAACGAGCAGCAGCAGACTCCAGCAGCAGCGGCAGCAGCAGCAGTATCGATCCAATTCAATCTCGCCTTGGGCGGGCCGTCTTGCGAGGGCCAGATCGTGATCTCGTATCGAGTGGTGGCGGTTTCCACCGGTGCTTTTTTTTTTTTTGTAGTGCAATGCATCGCCGAAATGACGAGCCTACCACACCCGCTCGAAATTCATGACACAACAAATAGCCCCTGAATCCTTGACAGCCTCGCCGGATACTACCTGATACTACTTATTAATTATAGCTAGCTTGTTTGCTTGTCGACTTGTTTCTCCTTGGGTGCTCCCATTTGTGTCTCTCGCATACCTTCCGTTTGTCACTGCACAGGAGGCTAGCGTGTGCATCAAGCAGAATTATTCCATCGTGCTTACTTAAATTCAATATTTATGTATTTCTACCTCACATTTACAGAATGCACTGTTGATTGATTTGATTTGTGCAGACATCAGACCTTGCTGATTAGAGGAGCGTGCATTGAGTCTCATGCGTGCAGTCAGCGGGTGACCTCGTGGCCCTAACTACCCGCCCGAGCTGTGGGTGTGCCGCATGGCATACAGCATCGAACCCGCTCGAACCTACTCCTCTCACCGTCATCTTATATATGCACAGTATAGACAATAGCACAGGATTAAAACCACTTCTATCCCTCTCTCACCATGAAGCCCCAGGGAAAAGACGAGAGCAAGAACGGGGGCGAGGCCCCGACAAGCGTTCTCACCGCGTCCGTATGCGTGTGCAGGTACGCAAGTCTTCCGCTTGACCATATGTTCTCTCACACGCTTGCTGGGAAGATTGAACACGCACTTGGCGCCTGTGACATTCACGGCACACAACGCGGGCGACGGGAGCACAACCACGAACGTACATGGGGACCACACAACCAACATTACTTGTGTGCGCGCGGGTGGTCGTCGTACCGAAGATGGTGAGGAAAATGACCACGCGGCGTCGGCACGTCATCCAACAAAGCGCGATGACAGTACTAGTCCCGACCGCAAACAGAGTTCGTCGGTAAGTGGGCGTGCGTTTGATTCATGCACGATATGCTGACATGCAACAGCAGACGCATGCAACAGCTGCTATCTCAATCCAATTGAATATCGAGAGTCAGATTGTCGTCAGCTATAGAGTGATGGCAATGTCCACAGGCGTTCTCTTTGTCTTTCTCTTTCTCATGACCGGGTAAACATACGACGTCTATACTTTAGGATGTGTTACTCTCAAGGTGACTTCGGCGTCTCCGTCATCCATTGCGGTGGATAATCCCCCACCATAGGTCCACTAACGGTCCTCACCAGCGGAGTTCTAACATGTTCCCCCGCCCCCCTACCCGGCATGACCAACGCTCATTGTCCGTAAATGGGATGTTCAGGAGCAAGCAGGAGAAGAAAGGCTTCGCACGTACGCATTTACAGTCCCGATAGGGGCTGATCGAATCGGGGAAGCGGTTACCGAATGAGGCAAGTGCTCCAGCCGACCAGCTCCCGCTGCAACTCGTCGTTCTCAACGGTTTCCGAGCCGATCCTGGCGCCCAAAAACTCTGGTAAAGCTGTAATATATATTTAAAATGCATCTACCACAAGGAATAGCTACTTTCGCGGTGAGAATGCGAGATATAACGCGATTTTGCGTGTGGCGCACTTAGCGCACTAGCTTGAGAGCTAATGCCGTGCTATCTTACACACCAACGATCGCTGTTGGGCAAGCGCAAAGGTATGCCGAGAGGGACTGTAGATTGACGGCATGGGACTGTAAATCAAGCAGCAGGAATGGGTCTCCGCATGGTCTCATTTACGGTCCCTACTATAGAATTTGCACCCGGAGCAAATTCGGAGCGGGAGGGCACATAATTTCACTGTCTCATTTACAGTCCCGTTTACGTCAATCTACAGTCCCATCCTGTGCCCTTTCCTTAGACTGCATGCCACTCCGACCCGGTCTTTAAACTAGCAGCTTACTCATGTGCGCACACCCGCCGTTGCCTCGCCACTCTCACGCTGTGAGGTAATAGGTAAATCACGTTGAATTTTGCCGATCGCCTACTTAATCTGCCCGCCCCTTCCCTATTGCACGACCTCCCTCCCCTCCCGTCGAGTCTTCCCAGCCACGAACCGTGGGAGAAAGGACTGTAGTTGGGACCAGATATGTGGCGCGAGGACTGTAAACGTAGCGGAGGAAGAAGATGGGACCATCACTAAGGTACGTCAAGCTTCGCTCTCCCCTTGCTCTCCGCCGTTGCCCAGATCTCGTCGTACCTCACGCTGTGCCCGATCAGTAAGACGTCGTCGACGGGGGCGATCTCACCCGGCTCGAGCAGATCCACATCACCCACCACGTCCTCCCCTCGTTCCAGCCCATCGTGCAGGACCTTGTCGTTGAGCGCCTGGCGCTCCTTCTGGAACTCGTTCACGGAGACGAGAACGAGGAGCATCGCAGCCATGATAGCGACGCCCTCGGCCCAGTGGACCACGGGTGCGCGGACTTGAAAGGACGTGATGGGAGAAGATCGAGAACGAGCTCGCCAAGATCAGCGGGATACCTGGTAATGTGTTCCCACTTTTCTCGCACACAACTCCACATAACAACGTTTACGCTTCCTACTCGGGCTATTTGGCAAACGCTCGAGCGGCCTGGTCTTCTCGTCGTCTTAATGTCAATCTCCCCGCTTATCGTCTCAGCCCATCTCCCATCGCAAAGGCCCCCGTCATCCTCCAGCTTCTGCGTCGCATCCCTAGCGCTTCAAGGTCCTCGCTCACACCCCCAAGGTCCCTACACCCGAGGGAAAACTGGCAATCTCAAGTTCGCGCTGATCTCGAAGCCGGCGCGTAATCGCACGCATTCGGTGGGCTACGTTCAATTTCGAGTCTTAGGGAAACATAGCTGACGATAAAGCGTGGATCTTACAGAGAGCGAGCCCGGCGGAGTCCGGACAAACGAGCATCTGTAGCTGCACCACTGCGCTCCTTGAAAATGGCTTGCGAATCGCGATAAGCAGGCTCGAGCTAACCATCCCATTCTTCTCTTGTTGTTTCACCATTCTATCGATGCTGACACCCACGTTCACCGCCAGCACCAGCACCAACTCGAGCTCGCCGGTATTCGAACCACCCCAATTGTCTCAGCAAGTAAACGCAGTCGGAAACGGCCGGCGACCGGGAAAGTCCTTCGAAGCTGCGACCTTGGGCTCTTCCTTGACAACAAGTGCGGTACATGCGGTGCTTCGCGTTACTTATGCAGTCACGGTACGTCCACGGTCCATCCTATGCAATACTAAGAGCACAAGCTGAGACGTGAGTACAGCATACAGGCGAGGCTCTAGCGTCGGTCTTTCTTCCTCCCCTTTCCGATCTCAGCTTGGAATCTAATCGAGAGGAACAGACGGCGGTGCGTGTCATTGCTGTACTTATCCGAGAACCTTGCATTTTTTCAGCACTCTATTTCGCGGTCGTCGGCTAAGAGGCTAGAGGACCGCTCAGCCTTTATCTACAGCGCTCAGTCCCGTCTCGCCGTCTGCGTGCACGTAAATAACCATATGCCCCTGAAGATACTCGCTTGTTGAGATCGAACAAACATAGATGAATGACAATCGTGGATACGCATTGTGTATTAGCACCGAAATCCACACGCGTTTGTATGCATCTTACATTCATGCCCTTAGGTCTCAACACTGCGGCCAGACGCGAGTCTGAACCAATTGTTGATATGTTGACTGTAACTACCGAAACCAACCTCGCCGAGAAACCCTCTGTGCAAGTGCGCCCGGCTTGTAGATCGGCGCCTATAATCTGATTCTTTCCTGGTTGTTCCTCTACTTCATGTCCTTAGGCTCTAAAATAGCGCCTTTGTCTACGCGGGCTTTGGAGCGCGCAATAGCTGGGTGGGTATGCCGAAGCGGCCGTCCTGGCGTTCCCACTGTGTCTCAGACCCAGCATAGATGCATGGCGCGGTGCAGCTTGCGCTTAAACACTCCTCGTATATAACGGGATCCCGACTTCCTGCAAGATCCATCAGCTCATTTTCCTTTCGCCTTTCACCTCCCGCATCCTTACCACAGAACATTCATACCCTGCCAGAAAACCCCGACTCTAGCTTGTCATTGATATAAATCACAATGAGCTACAATCAGGACCACTACTCGAACTGGAATACTGCCAGCAGCGGCACATATGCACCACCGTCCGTTGTCGGTGCGCTCCCATACATCCACTCCACATACCCCCTCTCCAATATGCCACACCAGGCTCCGAGGCACTCTTCAACTTGTGAGCATTCCGAACATCTGCGCTCCCCTGCGTCATACCAACTGCCATGTACAGATCGCCAGGAACTGCACAACTACCTTCAAGCCGCCTACCGCAGCTCGAACGTTCTCGAAATACCTGTGCAGCGCGTCGGCGGACCTAACCCTAACCACGCCGGCGCCTCGGGAGATCGAAGGACAAGCTTTCGGCCTTGCCTTGCAAGCTCAACGTACCAGCAATATGCATCTGCTTCGGGGAGTGTGCGGTTGGGATTCGTCTCACACGTGCAGTTAGCGCCTGCACAGCCCGTGGCCACAGCCGCCCATGGCCAGGCCCATACTTAGTAACAGTATGGGCATGCAGCATTTCTGCAGCATGGCATACAGCAGCGGACCCTCTACCTTCTTCCTCCCACCACAATCAATGAGCTTCCACAACGCCAACGCCAACGCCGGCGAGTCCTCGATGAGTGCGCTCACCCCATCCACACCCAGGTACGCGCGTCCTCTGCTGTTCTTGCTCTTGCCCTTGCTCATGAAATCGCAGATTAAATTTGGCACCTGTGACATTCACAGTGCACAATGCCAGTGGCCGTAGCAGGATCACAAACGTAAACGGGGACAGCATAACCACCAACAATATCAGCTATGTACGCTGCTACTGCATGGCCCGGGACGGGGACAGGGACGAGACTCGTTGTCGGTGTGCACATAGGACCGGGGCTGCTGAGGAAGAGGGCCGCGAGGCGTTGGCATTGGCGTTGGCATTGGCATTGATATTGTCATTGGCGCTGGCGCTGGCAAAGCATCGAGCGGAAGCACAGGCTGAGCACGACCGAGACGACCAACGGAATCCCCAGGCAAGTACGCGCATGTCACTTCATGCACAATATACTAACGAGCAGCAGCAGACTCCAGCAGCAGCAGCAGCAGCAGTATCAATCCAATTCAATCTCGCCTTGGGTGGGCCGTCTTGCGAGGGCCAGATCGTGATCTCGTATAGAGTGGTGGCGGTGTCCACCGGTGCTTTTTTTTTTTGCAGTGAAGGCAACCGGACCGTACGCAGCCATTTTGGGAAAAGTGTGATTTACGCATCATTCTCGGCCATGCCACGCCAACATCACCCATGACCAATTTGCGACATAGAAAGTTTCACCTTAGTTCCACACCCCTCAGTTTCACGTCGTCGCGACGTCTCGACTGTTATTGTCATCTCTATGTCATTACCAGGTGTATTTGTTGCACAAGGCTACATATATAATTCACACCTTTTGCACATGCAGTTGACCCGACCCGACACCGTCGTATATATCCAATTATTGACTGTTTATGATGGTAAAGCATGCATTGTATTGTCTTTGAATACAAGTAGATTCAACTAATTCTACTGTGGTAACCTCCTCAACGCTCTAAATCCTGCCGCTCAAGTCCCCAATGACCGGAATCCGTTATCCAGCTCACAGCCTCAACACCCTAACACATAAATGACTGATGAGGGGAGGTGACTGGCGGAGGGGATGGCTGGCAGAGGGAATGGCTGGCGGATCCAAGGATGGCTGGCGGAATGGCAGGTGGAGGGAATGGCTGGCGGAGGGGAGAGGGATGACTGTCTGGGGGATGCTTTTGGAGGTGGATAATCAGACCACTAACACAGTACATATGTTGCAAAAAAAACATACCAATGACTGGTCCGTTCGGAGACTTGAGAGTCGGATGTGGTTGAAGGAGTCGAAGGTTGTGAGCTGGCACGATCTAAAGTTGCCGAGTTCCCACTGCGCACACATCTTCGGGACATTTAATTCAACTTAGAGAATTATTGACAATGATAGCAACCCCTTGAAGTACGATATCGATAGTGTATTTGGCAAATCCCTTCTCAATGTATAGCTTCGTGAGATGAGCTGAAATGTGACATATAATAGCATACTAGACAGCTTATCTTTCAAGCCAACTTGTGTGTCACTGTACTTATCACAAACTCACTTCCTCGATGACAATATTACACTGAAATTTTCACAAGGGAAAAATGGGATACTAAGCCTTACGTCTAAGCTGCGACATCAATGTGATGTCGCAGCAGTCATCACCGCCACGTCTCGGAGCTGGCGTGGAAATCACATCAATTGCAGTGTTAGAACGGTCTCAGGGTGACGAGGAATCGATGTTAGTGTATATTGGCGGAAGTGCTATCCAGCCTCGTCTGGCGTCAGCCGCGCTGTGAGGCGATGGAGGCGCGATGCTGATGATGAGGAGCCTGAAGGTTGGGGGGAAACGAGCGTTAGCTCGCTTGGTGCGCGGAGAATGAACCAGCCGCCGGGTGGGATGGCTCTTTCTCGGTGCGACTTTGCTCAAATGCGACTGTGTTTGGGGAAACAAACAATGTATGGATTCGTAACGGTTACGTGATGTAGTGCTAATGACGAGAAACGGAAAGGTAAGTGTACGAGACTGGCTGGGTCAGAGACTGGGGAATGTAATTAATGGAGGAAACTACTATGAAGGCGTAAGTCGTAAAAGGGTGGTATGGGCGGGAGAGAACAGGGTATGCAGCGAGCGGGGGAGCCTCGCCGATGATGAGGGAGGATGGAGGATGCGAGGATGCTGAGATGCCAGCGTGCAGAACTTGCCGCTCGGCTGGACGCGGGAGCCGGCATCTCTCGGCAAGCTAGAGATCTGCCGGCGCCTTGCTATTCATACTATCGTTGTCATAGTGTTTCAAAATCCACAAAACTATTTTCATAGCTACACAAGTACTCCATATTTTCTCTTGATTCTTTTTTTGTTGGATAGCGTAGGATCCGCTCTATATGGGGAATTTTTGAGTAGAAGAGATTTCAAAGTGGTTGCAGCGTCGGAACGAAGCCGCTGAAAGGAGTGCAAAAATCATAGTGTTTCAAAGGATTGTCACACATCAGTCACAATGCCGATTCAAACTCCGCTTCGGCAACTCAGCTATCAGTCTCAGTGGAGGTCGGCCAACGACATGCAATGAATTGGTATGAACAGATAGTGATACTTTATGTAGCTATGTACTATACGGAGGACTATGTGGGAATGTATTGTAAGGGCCAGTGGCCTGATTATTATATTACAGATGGGGAGTGTTGTATGATGCAGTATCGACAATCGGGTTTGGTAGATACATTTGATTATAGACGTGTCCTGGTGAATAAGAAACAGGATAATTGGCAGGATAAGGGTGATGATGAGAGGAGGGGCCAGCAATGGGAGGAAAGCTCGGCAGTAGGATGTGATTTGGTCGGAGCGGCGGCGCACTGTGCAAGGCCGGGGGATGATGATATGCAGGGGGATGTTGTGCAGTCCGAAGAGGAACACCTTCAGGAACGAGCAGTGAAGGCGCCGGCTCAGCGTTTTCGTCGGTGTCGGCGGCTCGAGTACGACGTATGCCACGCGTACGATTGAAGAGGCCGGCGTATCTAGCTTCGGATTTGAGGTTGATGTTAGAGTCGAAATGGCTGTTGATGCGTGCGAGGAGATTCGGCTTGTTTCCATCTTTCGCAAGGCCGAGAGCCTCTGCGATGTCTTGCAGATCGGGCTTGTTCTTCGATGCGAGGCCGCCAGAGAAGTTGGGCCCTCGTTCAGCTCGCAATCTCTGTCTTTCCGCCTCCTTCTCCCGTTTCCGAGCTGCTATATCTTCTTTCTTTGCCTCCTTCGCTAGCGACTCAACCTCCCGCTGCTCGCAGAGAGCCAGCCCTTCATCCGACGTCAGAATACGGGCCTCGACATTCAACTTGCGCTTCTTCTTGGGCTGGTTCTCCCGTGAGTTCATCTTCCTCTTCAAATCACGGATCTCGTAGGTGGCCATTGCACAGTGCGCTTCCAAAAACTCATTACGGGTGTGGATTGCCTTGATTTCGGCTCGCAGTTCAGCAAGTTGCGCATTGGTGTCGGCAATGTGGCTGATTGTCGATGCAGATGATTGCCTGAGGTGCCGAGGAGCTGAGCTTCGAGTTGATCGAGAAGATTCGGCGTAGAAGGAAGCCGTCGGCATGGGGGAAAAGGACCGGCGAATGGGTTGTCGAGGTTGAGAAGTAGAAGCATTGCCGCCGCCGCTCGATCGTTCATCCTCGTCGGTATCGTGAGGACCTTCCGTTTCAACATATCGCTCTTGTTCGTGCCTCCCATCGTCGCCTTCGCTTTCCATTCCATCACCCTCTGATTCAGAGCCCGTGTCGGACGTACTCTGATAGTCCTCGTCATCATCTTCGTCGTCGTCGTCTTCATCATTGGAAGAATCTTCGTCGATGAGTTCAGGAAGAATGGGAGTGGGATAACTGGATGGTACATGGGCCTCAGTGGACGTTGAAATGCTTGGTGCGTAGTCTTGATCTGTGAACGCGGCAGGATTGAGAGGTCGGATGCCAGACTTCTTGAATGCTGATATGATTGTTGTTGCTTTGAATGTTTGATTTCGTACTCCCATATACTCTCGAACAAAGTCCCGTATCGCCATCTCAGCCCCCGTATCTGCCACCACCTCGTCGCATCTATCAATCCATGCCCTCTGAAACGGTCCGAATACCCCAACGTCCAGGGGCTGCAGCATGTGGGTAGTGTGGGGAGGGAGGCAAAAGAGAATGATGTTATTCTCTCTACCCAAACGGACCATCTTGATTCCTTCGTGAGATCCATGGCCGTCGTAAATGAGAAGAATTGGTTTCCCGGACGTGTTTCGAGCCTTGGCTTGTGGCAAAAATGAGTCTTCGAACCACTTCTCGCACAGATAGTCGTCCGTCCATCCATTTGGGGATGTTGCAATGCTGAAAATGACCAGATGTGAGTGCTATATTAGCCATGGGAACCGATTAGAAGACTCACGAGATCTTTGGATCAACAGTGAACCACTCAGGACAGTAGTTCCCGTTTCCTGGGAACACGAAGCCCGGAAGCAGGCTGCTCCCATCTGCGCAGACGCACTCAATGATGGTAACAAGCTCGAGATTGCCGCTGCGAATCTTGTACTTGGGGCGCTTGTTCCGGGCAAAGAAGTGCTTTCGGTTTGATCCTTTGCGAGAACCGCGCTGACAGCCCTTCTCATCCATGTTATAGACATTTTCCCATGGAATTCCATGCTCCTCCATGATCTTCTTGAGCAGCTCGAAGTGGCGAGTGACGACAGGCCGGTTGAAAGCTTGCGCGCGTTTGGGATCGAGACTGGATCCCTTACCCATAACAATGTTGGGATGCCGGGCACAAAATAACCTGACCCAGCCTCTTGAAGGCAACTTTCCGGCAATTGCTCTTGCTGCTTCACGTATTGAGCGTTTGTCGAGTGGATGACCGGTGTCTCCAAGGTGTTGCAGCCAGTCTGCGAGAACCCGCTCTTGCTCTGGGGACAGGAATTGTTGGTTGGCATGAGCATCTTCGGGGGCCTTCGATTTTCCCAGGAAACGGTTGCGAAGAGTGTGATAAGGAACATTAATGCCATACCGCCGTTCAAGGTCTTGGTGAACAGCGGAATAGCGGGGAGGCTGGTGAGCGGCCAACAAACGACAGCCCTCCTGAATGACTGATTCGAGCCTTGCATTGTTTTCACGTTTGCGAAGTACTTTGGCCCGAGGCGCTGGCATAAACGAGGTGGAGGCAAAGGGAGGTTGTAAACGCGACTGACGCGACGCGACCAGCGGCGAGCTGGGCTGTTGATTGGTCGGAGTTTTAATTTATATCACACTCTGTCACTTCGTCTGGACTCTTGCTCGGCACTCTCTCCCTGGGCTCCACAGTGAGCATATCTCCCTCGGATAGCTCTCATTGTATCTATTATAGTATCTAATCTGTCCCAAAAAATTCCCTGCTAGTATCATACACTGTGTAAAATTTCCGAATGCTCACAGTCGAGATTATTCGTGGCCGCGCAGAATCAGCAGCACTAATGATTTTTTAGCTCGCTCAATTCTTGCTCTTTGCTCTCAAGGCTAATTCACCATATGCCTGCATTGACAAAGAAAAATATGGCGGCAAAATGAGAGGGATCGGGCTGCAGATGATTGTGCAATAAAATGTTTTGAAACTCTATGACACTTTGAAAGCCGATGTCGGTGATAGTATTGAGTGAAACGACGGCGTTGGACATGAGAGGTACCGTTTACGTCGTATTTAGGCCAATTTTACGCTAAGGCGATGTAGTACCGATGCGAAACTTTTGACAACATTTCTATATACTTGCCGAAACGGCGGTGTAGTTTTAAGTATTATGCATCACGCAATATAATAAATAGCCCCTGAATTCCTGACAGCCTATCGCCGGATCTTACTAATTACAGTAGCTAGTTTGTTTGAAGCTCTACCCTGCTCACGCATGTACAGAATATTCACGTCGCATAATACGGGTCGTGGCAAGATCATCAACATTGCCGGGGACTACATCAAAATCACCAATTGTGTGTGTGAGGGCGCAGCGAGGACCGAAAATGCCGAGGAAGAGGTCCACACGGCGTTGGCACATCATCGAACACAAGCACAGTCCAAGCGCGACGACAGAGACGACAGTCCCGATCACAAACGGAGTGAGGAGGGGCGTCGTCGTCGTGCAACGAGGACCGGGCACGCTGAGGATGCTGAGGAGGAAGACCACGAGGCGTTGGCACATCATCGAACACGGGCACCTGCGTCTCAGCAGGACAGAGACGACAGTCCCGACAACAAACGGAGCTCGTCGGTAAGTGGACGCACATTTGATTCATGCACAATCTGCTGACAAGCAACAACAGACTCCGGCAGCAGCTGTGTCGATCCAATTCAATCTCACCGTGGGGGGGCCGTCTTGCGAGGGTCGGATTGTCGTCAGCTATAGGGTGGTGGCAGTGTCCACTGGCGCCTTTTTTGTTTTGTTTTTTTGAATACCGGTAAATACCCGTGCTGAATATTACATTCAGTTACGTCATACACGGGGACCTCAAAGCCTGCGTCTTTGGGTTCTCCGTCGCATCCCTCCCTCGCGCTTCAAAGTCACCGCCCACACCCATGGTCCCTGCGCCCTAGACAAAACCTGCCAATCCCAAGTTCGCGTTGATCGAGATGCCAGCCGGAATTACACGCATTCGGTAAGTTACATCCATTTGCAAGTCTTAGGGCAACATAGCTGACGATCATGTATGGGGCTGACAGAGATCGAGCCCGGCGGACGGCACGAGCATCTGCAGCTACACCACCGCGGCCCTTGACATTAATATTGGCTCTGGGACGCCTACGAGCAGCAGCCCCGAGGTGCCCGTGCCCGTTTCGCAATCCTAGGTCCGTCGCCATTCCATCCTTCTCCAGTTTCTTCGCCATTCCATCGATGCTGACACCTATTTCCACCACCAGCCCCAACTCGAACGCGATGATATTCGATATTCGAACCACCCCAGTTGTGTCAGCGAGTGAATGCAGTTGGACACGGCCGACGACCGCGAACCCCTTCGACGCCGCGATCTTTGGCTCTTCCTTCTTCAAATCCTATCTCCTCCTCGAATCACGATACGACGTTGCAGACTTAGAGGAGGGCGCAAGTCTTCCCTGAGCTATCGACAACAAGCGCGGTGCATGCGGTGCTTCGCGTTACTTATGCAGTTACGGTATGTCCACGGTCCATCCCATGCAATACTAAAAGCACGCGCTAAGTAAAGCGTACAGACGAGACTCTAGCCTAGGCCTTTGCTCCCCTCCTTTCCGATCTCAACCTGGAATCTAATCGAGCGGAATAGATTGCAGTGCGTGTGTCATTGCTGTACTTATCCGAGAACCTTTCATTTTTCTTCAGCGCTGGATGTCGCATGCATCGCTAAGAGCACCGCTAAGCCTTTTGCCACCCATCCTCTACTGCGCTCCAGAGACTGGTCCCGCCCTCTACGTGCACACCAGCCACTCACAGCGAGTTATGGGAGGACCTCAAAACGAAATGTAGTCTTTGGTGTCCTAGTCGGTGAAGTGCTTGTCCATGCGCCTGCGCCGTTATAGTGTGGGGACTCGCGAGGCACTTCACATTTTTGCCTGTGCGGTTGACCCTTCTACCTGGTTGATTGGCGCTTGTACCCGGGGTGCAACTTCGTTCTGCAATTTTGCATCCCTAAGGCATTCTAAGGGCTAGCCTGTAATGCTACACCTCTTCTGTGCAGCTATCTTTGTCTTCGCTTTTTCTTCTTCGCTTTTGCTATTAGCAGTGCCTCAGGCCTCAGGCCCCAACCGAACTCTGTTATTGACACCCACTGCTTCATAGATTCTCCTCCTCCGACTCGTTGTGCGCATGCGGCATGTCGCGACCCTGATAATCGTCGCAAACTGTATTCTACTGTGCAGACCCGCCTCGCTATACTATTTGCAAGCGTCTGGGCTTATCAGTACCCCCATTGTACTTCTCTGCCGCTTGTTTTTCTCGACACTCTCATTTGTTTTTCTCGCATATCTTCCGTTTGCCAGCGGACGGGTCGCGGGAGACTGCGTATTGGGCTGAATTAATATTGCCCCTCATGCTAATATTAATGTATAAATTCAATTGTGTCTGTTGTGAATGCACGGTTGGCTTGTGGCGCCCCCATCCTTCTTATCGCTCTGCGTGTGACGTGTATATCTGCTTCGAGGAACGCGCTCATGCCGCATACGTGTAGTTGGCAATATTAATGACAGCGGGTAACTTGGGTGCGCCCGTGGGCTACTTATGGGCGCACAGCATGGGAATACATCACCATACCCACTCTTACTTCTTTCCCACTATCATCCACCATCATGGGCATCCGCGACGAAGACGAAAACAAGAGCGAGACGAGAATGGCTGCGAGCCGCCGACGGGCGCGCTCCCCGCATACAGGTATGCACGACCTCTGCGTGGCTCTTTTTTTGGTGGGGGGTGGGATCTTTGATTATACTCCACGGGGGAGCGTCTCCCTATGGTAGAGTAAATCTACGTATGTATACTGCAGCTAATATCGTACTCGTTTCTTCCAATGCCATAGACGGGCGCCCGTAATGAGGCGCCACGAACCAGGTTTTTTTGGCTTTGTGGGCCGTGTGTTATGTTTTTTGGTGGGGATCGCGTTGAGTCGCACCTAGTAATCAAATTCAATAGAGCGTGTCTAAAGCACTACATTCCATGTACGCTAATCAGATTGCGGACACCTCAGCAAAGGTGACTGGGCCTCCGAATTCAACTGACCTTGGCCTGCTGGTGGCTGTACATACCAACTCCCCACAAACTTGTCCAATTGAAAATGAGCCACTGCCGTCCCAAAGTCCCAGCTTCCATCCAGTGTAGCCCACCGACTCTGCTCCCTGAACACTGATGTTCCGTGGTAGATCTCACCATAGCCGAGACAATGGGGGTGAGATTAGTAGCAACCCGGAAGCCCAATTGGAAATGGCCGGCGGCACAGCACTCCCACTTCTCGGTTCTGGTTCCTGGTAGTTCAAATTTGCAATGGCCATGGCAAGATACCGTAAGATCGTAACGTCCAAAGCGATGAATGCGACATCGGCAACGAAGCCCAATTAATATTATAATTTGAGAAACGATCGGGGGCACAGCACCAACTGCCGGTGCGGCCTGTGCCACCCACCCGCCCGACTGTGTTCGATGAGCTCCCTGAAGCCCAATGGCCATGGCGAGGGGCTATACATGAGGACGCAAAGGCCAAAGATATGTATATGAGATCAACAATAAACTAGGATTCGTCAAGCGGGTACAGACAATGATATGATATGCTACAGTAATTCAACACAGACGCGCAGAAACTCGAAAGCGTGTCTAACTAATAAGCAAGGTGTGCGGGGTATATTCCAGATACTGCGATAGCAAGACGAGCAATACAAGAAGAATGTGGAAAATATATATGCTACAGAACAGGTGACTTGACACGGATACGCAGAAACTTGAGAACGTGCATGATGAAAACCGGTCAGTTGTGCGGGGTATATTAATACTGTGATAGCAAAAGAATGTGGAAACATGATCATAGAGTGCATGGAGCGAGTTCGGATTACTTAACTCTTAGTCGATGTTGCGCCCGCATTGCAACAAGACCGTGGTGATAACGCAGGCCTCCAATAAGCCGAGTTGCATAGCCTCTGGTGCCATCTCTAACGAAACGATGTTGTACGTTTTTGATATGCGTGCGAGGCAGCGTCGGCCGCTGGAGTCCGCGGACCAGAGCTGATGTATGGACATTGAAGAATAAGTGGCACGTCCTGACGTCGCATTATGAGGGGAGATGTCACTTACGCAGATGAACTGGTCCTGTGGGGCCCACTTGTAGCGCGCACCGCGAATGTCGACCGCCCGGTAACTGAGTGCCAATGTAAGCAACCGTGTTATCCTGAGGCGATGTACTATGCCCACCTGCGGTCAGACCCGAGCCTCAACCAATTGTTGATAGGTTGCTTCTGGAGAAGCCCGCGCGCCTCGAGCAACGGCGTGCTCTGCCACTCGATGAGCGCAATGTTTCGGGAATTGGCGTCCTGGAGCACTGTGTACCCCGCCATGGACGCATCGGTGGAGACCGAGAAGTACACGCGGTTGTTGGGTCCGAGCACGGTGCAGTTTAAGATGGTCGGGTTGAGCGCGGTGAATGTGAAAGTGGCAAGGTCTCCTCCTGGTGAAAGGGGATATGGCGAGTTTGTGTATGGGAGCGCACCGACAACGGACGGTGATGCATATGCGCCGCTGCTGTCAGTGTTCCAGTTAGAGTAGGGGTTCTGATTGTAGGCCATTGTGGTGTATGTCAATGTCAAGCCGGAGTCGGGGTTTGGGACAGGGTATGAACGTTCTGTGGTAGGGATGTGGGATGTGGGATGCGAAATGCAAATGCAGGTGAGCTGATAGAGTTTTTAAAAACAGGGCAGCCCATTTTATACGGAGATGCTTTAGAAAATCGACAGTGTAAGCTGTACGGCGCTGTAGTGTCTACGCTGGCCCTGAGACACATCGAACGGTCACTCCGGCCAGCTCTACCCAGTAGTACGGGCTCCGATGGACGTATCTCCAAATACACTGCACTGAAAGAGAGCAAACACCAGGGTACACTGGCGGGAAATCCAGGCGGGTCGGTGAGTAGTGAGACACAGTACTCGGGATTAGGAACCCGCGAGAAACAGAGCTCCCTCTCTCGTAAAGGCCAGTCTTGCAGATGGGAAGGGTCGCCGTCGCCGTCCAGTGGGCATACCAGTGGTGACTTCAGGCGGGGCGCACGTCCAAACTGGGTTTCTCGGGGTGACGTTGGTTTCAGTCCACTGAGTCACATTCGTCGGGATTATCAACCAGCGAGAGAATGTTCGCTAGGAAATGTCAGTGGATTCATAAACTACGCGGTCATTGCATTATACCCCGCCCTGGGGTTCAATTCTCCTTTTGGCAAGGCGGTGACTCGATCGAACCGCACAGCACCATTAGAATGCCATTTCAGCCAGATGTTCCTCTTAGGATGGCCCCAGAAATGTCACAAGATCATACCGGGATCATAGTGTACCGTCAATGCGCGAAGTAGTAGCTGTATCTTGACTCGTATATCAGTATGATGGTTGAAGGAGGTCAAGAGCAAACAGCACAGCCCGGAATAGTGAATACAATGATTTCCTCATTCGGACCACTACGCCTCCGTTTTAGGCAAACCGGCATCTATGGAGCTAGCCGGAATTCACTGTGTGCAACACCTAATGGCGCCTTACATTTCGAGAGTAGTGAGTGTAATTATCAGTACTCTAAACTATCTTTGCGTTATAGCTCAAGATTTCCGCGATTGCATGGAAGATAGTCGCAGGAGGATGCAGCACTAGACAAAAATATCGCAAAAACCATCTCGATATGCACCGATTTCTAGGTTAGCTGTCAACTTAGTAATGAGTCCAGACAAGACTGTCACTATACCCCAACTTTTGGTTCAGTACAAACCATGCCACCCGCCCAATTCTGATTCCCTAGAGTTCAATGACCATGCCATCGATACATTATAATAACGAAACAAATAATCATTAGATCAGTATCAAAACAGGAATCGTGGAGTGGCCACAAATAAAGGTGTGTCATGTACTGATATACTACAAAGGATTGCGATAGATAAATAGATAGATAAATTTGCTGAGGTTTGCGCAGAAAACTCGAGAACGTGTATGAATAGTAAGTTATTCGGGTATCTTTGCAATAATAGCAGCAAGGATAACGTTGATGAGGAAGAAAGTGCGAGGGAGTTTGCATTTCAGTCGATGTTACGGCCGCATTGCAACAAGACTGTGGTGATAACACAGGCTTCCAACAAGCCGAGTTGCAGGGCCTCTGGTGTCATTTCCATCGAAACAATGTTGTAAGTCTTTGAAATGCGCGCAAGGCAGCGTCGGCCGCTGGATTCACATGCTGCGGCCCAGAGCTGATGTATGAATAATAAGTTGCGCTTCGTGATGTCTTGTTGTGCGAAGACTTTTCACTTACGCAGATGTACTGGTCCTGCGGGGCCCACGTGTAACGCGCGCCGCGAATATCGACCGCTCGGTAGCTGCTTGAAAATGTAAGCAACCATGTTCCCCTGAAGAGACGTGCCATGCCCACCTGCGGTCAGATGCGAGTCTCAGCCAATCGTTGATATGTTGCTTCTGGAGAAGCCCGCGGCCTCGAGCAACGGTCTGTTTTGCCACTCGATGAGCGCGATGTTGCGGGATTCAGCGTCCTTGAACACTGTGTACCCCGCCATGGACGCATTGGTGGACACGGAGAAGTTAGCACGGTTGTTGGGCCCGAGGACGGTACAGTTCAAAATTGTCGGGTTAAGCGATGTGAACGTGAAAGTGACGAGATCTTTAGGTGGGAGGGGGTATGATGAGTTTATATATGGGAGGGCGCCTGCAATGGATGGCGATCCACCGTCGCTGCCAGTGTTCCAATTAGAGTAAGGGTTCTGATTGTAGGCCATGTTTCTTGGATTTAGATCGGGTCGGGGTTTGTGGTGGGGTGTGTTTCGGGGATGAGATGCGGGATGAGAATGATGAAAGGCAGCTGAACCAGCTTCCATTATATACGAAGCTAAACGAGAAAACAAGAAAGCAAGAAAGAGCTGAAAATAAGACGAATCAAACAAGCAAAATCGAAAACGTTGACTGCATCGCGCCGTCCCAAGTTTTCTAGGTCTGAGACAAGACGAGAACGCTAGGATGGTCGCCTCGGTCCGCCCACATATGATTGTGCGCTCTGAAGCACCCGTAGCCCAAACACCTGCACTGCAAGAGTGTAATGCATACCAGCGGAGCGTACCTGCACAAGATTCAGACGGGGGCGTTCTTGCAAAGCGGGCTTCTCGGAGAGGCTAGTTTCAGTACAGCAGTGAGTCAAATGTATCGGAAATAGCTCCTTGCAAGGAGTATAATCGCTCGGCAATGTTAATAGATGCAGGCAAGACGTCGCATAGCCCATTCCAAGCTGGAACACCATTCTACCCAGTTGTTCGTCGTAAGATGGCCCCAAAAACATCGCAAGACCAAACAAAGACCGCAATGTAACACCAGTGCTAAGAGGTAGGTGCATTGTGACTGATATGCCAGGATGGTGCTCGATGTGATGGAAGTCAAGAAGGCTCAGCACAGCCGGGAAAAGTAAAATACAATGATTTCCAGACCACTACGCCTCCATTTTTGGCAACATGCCGGTATCTATCTGGCTGGACGGAAGTTCACCAGCTATTTCTGTTTCGAGAACGGCGAGTACAGTCAATTGACAGGATCTATCTCAATACAACCGCGAATTCGTGGTAGGTAATCGCAGGAGCCCTGGGTGAGTAGGCACATTTGTACTTTCCCCTGGAGAAATCAGACCGTCTTGCTCGATATCGATATCTCAACATTAAGATTTCTTCATGTGCTGAGTCAGGAGAGATCTGAATTTGAAAGGGGCAGTTGGCTAGGTTTGAGCCTGAGCATGTCATGATTGTCCCGATATTATGATACTAGACCGCACACTTCTTCACAGTACACCCATGTCGCAGCCCCAGTGCTAGCAGCGATCAAAATTTACGAGGAATATACACCCGCATTTATATCAGCTCAGAGTGGATTAGAATCGCAGCTCGGCAGACTCAAGCCACCAGGATTTTGCGTGGACAAAGAGGACCAAGCTGGGCTGGACAAATGACGAGACTGGAGCAAGTCTAAGAGCTAAACGAATACATATCAATCATCTTCGCGTAGAAGGTATTTTCCCTACCGTCAATTTCTATCGGCATGGGCAACACGGCCGTCAGTTCGGCCTTGAAGCTTGAAGCTTCGGTGCTTGATTGCCACTCTTTCCGAAACTTGACCACACGTGTAAGTAATATTGAAGAAAGAAAGTGAACATGACCAGTGACTAGCATCTTTAATATTTCCGACAAACCGGCCCAACCATTTGGGTCCGGTGGGCGTGGTTCAGGAATAAGTTACAGTGGGGACACTTTCAGCACTCAAGGGAGAGCTGTGTACGCTTCGAATGCGCCGCGACCGCAACGAGCAGGCAAGACGTGAAGAGCTTGTCCCGTTTTCAGCCAGGTTCGTGACAATAATAGATATTGTGCGAGCCTAGCATCTCAGTAGTGAGCCCAATAGGGACCTTCCCTATGCGCCATGTAAATCACACAACCCAGAAAAGCTGACAGTTAGTCAACAGCTGAAGCGGACATTTCAAGGCGATATAACAAACGGATTTTTGATGTAGTTGACGCGGTTTGTCGTCAGTCATGGACTCATGGGTTGCATATGAGTCAAGCAAGCGGGTCGAAGCAGACTCCACCGTGGCGAGTATTTCCAGTGCCAGCCCATGCATGACTGGTGTATATAAAATGGGTCACGGCGTCCAATCCCCCAGGCTCGAGGTTTTCCACCAGATGGTCAAGAGCAGGTTATTGCTCTGAGATTCCCACTCCTGGTTTCTTTGTAAGTTCGCGCTGTATATGCTTAACCGTGAAGTCAATAACGCACTCCAATCCCTCGCGAGGTCCAACTAGCGCACAATTCCACTAAGTTCAAATGATCATGATGGAGAGAATGAAGCGTGCACGTGCACGTGTACATTTTATATCACGCAAATCACATTTTCGTTTTCAGCCACACCGTAAAGGCGCCGCATGTGCATACAAATGAAATGGCGCTGTGCTTTGATATCTTTTTCTTCTTCAGACAGGTCTAATTGATGAAATAAATCACGAGAATGCCACTGCACATTTAACGGAGCGTTTTAGGGGCGTAGTTCCAGCAGATCAAGTGGATGTGGTGGTTTGGATCGGAGAGGCGGAGTGCAAAAAATATTCCTAACACGGAATGCCCCGACACCATCCGACCCGTCACTCAATTTGTTGCACTCTCCCAAAACCTATCCTCTTCGATGATTTCACGAACAGCGTCTGCCTCGCTCGGACGAGCCCTCAGGAGCGCAGCGCGTAGCCCGGTATGTCCTTTACAACAATGCCTAGCTAGAGCCAGAAACTGACCGGAATGCATTGTCAGCGATCCCTGCGTTCGCTCGCGACGGCGGTCAACATTCCTTACCCGACTACTGAAGTCACCACACTGTCCAATGGCTTGACAGTCGCCACTGAGGCCCACGCACACGCACAGACCGCTACAGTTGGCGTTTGGATAGACGCAGGCTCGCGGGCGGAGACGGACAAGACAAATGGCACGGCTCACTTCCTCGAGCACATGGCCTTCAAGGGGACCAACACCCGGAACCAGCATGCTCTGGAGCTGGAGGTGGAGAACATTGGTGCCCACCTGAACGCATACACATCCCGCGAGCAGACCGTGTACTACGCGAAGAGCTTCCGCAAGGATGTTGGCACAGCCGTCAACATTATCAGCGACATTCTCCAGAACTCCAAGCTTGAGACCAGCGCAATTGAGCGGGAGCGTGATGTGATCCTCCGGGAGCAACAGGAGGTTGACAAGCAGCTGGAGGAGGTTGTTTTCGACCACTTGCATTCAGTCGCATTCCAAGGTACGCGCTTTAGCTTCAGTCTCTCGTGTCGTGTTTTGACCGCGAACTAGGACAACCCCTTGGCCGTACTATTCTGGGGCCCAAGGCCAACATCTTGTCAATCAAGCAGGATGACCTCTCTTCGTACATCAAGACCAACTACACTGCCGACCGTATGGTTCTTGTTGGCACTGGAGGAGTTGACCACCAGGAGCTCGTCACCCTTGCAGAGAAACATTTCTCAGCTCTCCCGGTATCGGCAAACCCCATTCCCCTTGGTCGCCAGGCCCACGCCAAGACCTCCTTCGTTGGTTCCGAGGTCCGGATACGCGACGATGAAATCCCCACAGCCAACATCGCCATTGCTGTTGAGGGTGTCGGCTGGAGCTCCCCGGACTACTTCCCCATGCTCGTCATGCAATCTATCTTCGGTAACTGGGATCGCTCGCTCGGCGCCTCACCACTCCTCTCCTCCCGCCTCTCCCACATCATCTCCAGCAACAATCTTGCTAACAGCTTCATGTCGTTCTCTACATCCTACTCCGACACCGGTCTCTGGGGCATCTACCTCGTATCTGAGAACCTGATGAACCTCGACGACCTCATTCACTTCACATTACGAGAATGGGCCAGGATGTCCGTTGCACCAACGGAAGTTGAGGTTGAGCGGGCCAAGAGCCAACTTAAGGCTGGTCTCTTGCTCGGCTTGGATGGCAGCACGGCCATTGCGGAGGACATTGGCAGACAACTTGTCACCAGTGGCCGTCGGTTGACACCAAAGCAAATCGAAAACGCAGTCGATGCGGTCACCCCAGACGAGATCAAGCGTGTGGCACAGAAGTATCTTTGGGATAAGGATGTAAGACAATCGATCATTTTACTCCCATGATATGAACTAACTTGTGTGCTCAGATTTCCATGGCCGCACTGGGTAGCATTGAAGGCTTACTCGACTACAATCGTATTCGTGCCGACATGTCTTCGTTGGTTTACTAGATCAAGGTATGTTGTTCTTACCAGCAATTGTGACGAAATATTGACGCATGTAGCTCATAGGCTCTTCGGGGGTTTCTGATAATATCATTTTACATTCTTTATTGCCAGTAGACACAAATTGACATATTTCAAAACCTCGATCACCAGCGAAGCACCACCCTTTGAATAAGTTAAAGTTAGACGCCTTTGACCAGTCTTCGTGCAGCTGAGCTAGTTGCGAAACAGGAAATCGATTTTGTTAAGTCAGTGAAATGACACAAATCCCTGCCCTGCCGGTGACGGTCGGCCTCGGGGACAGTGGAACAATATGGCGCACATAGATTTCACTCAACGCGATTTCAAAATCGATCTCCGGTTTGGCAACTGGCTGTACCAAGACTTTACTGCGGTTGATCGACTGTCATCGTTGGAACCTTAGAGGTTGCCCAGGGAGACTGTCAGCACGTCACGAACACGAGTCTGGTCTCTTTACTCTGATGGATCCGGAGTCATCGGGCAATTGTCAACTGCCTCCTGTCACCAGTGCTTATGCGAAAGTCGCTCTGCGTGCACCACGGCAGGAAAGATCTTAAGTGGCCGCCGCGTACTGCCTGCGCTGTCAGCCATTGGCACAACAATGATGATCGTATGTATCTTTCCAATTCACGGCTTCCAGTCACCCCCACCCGGAACTTCCTCTCCAACGCATAAGGCTGACAAGAGGCCATGAGTACTGTGCTAGATCTCTCTCTGGGGGCGATTGAGGTGAACAAGGAACCCTGCATATGGAGTGACATGGACGATGGCCTGATTGACAGCACAGGTGGGGGTTATGATAAGCACGATGCTCTACGGTATCAACTGTGTCCAAGTCTACATGTACTATATGTGAGCACTTTCAACATTCTCGCTAAATGTGCAGTTGGCTGACTTCATGTGTCTCAGTCGAGATAAACCGAAAGACCCATGGTATATCCAAGCATTGGTTCCCCTTGTATGGTCAGCCAAATGCAAATATATGATGATTCGCCTCATTCCTTGCTCATTCCTGACATCTGACAGGGTGATCGACACGCTGCACACATGTTTCATGATCAAATATCTGTATTACACGACCGTGATAAGATATGGAGATGTTAGTGCGATCGGCGAAGCAAGTTGGGCAGTAAGCATCACCTTGGATTATTTGCTTTCATTGCGTGTCTCATAGAAGACGTTTTAAAGCTCAACACTAGCGCATTTTTTGACGGACTTGCCGGCGCTCTCGTCCAGGTTAGTAACGTCACGGTCACGACTGGACGTTGTAGAAGCTTACGAAGACCGCAGGGCTTCTTTGCACACCGCATCTATGTCCTTTCGCGGCGGTGGCCCCTTACCATCATCTCGTGGATAGGTTCTCTAGCTGTCGTGATAACCGACACGAGTGTTATGGCCATAGCGCAGGCGACTCAATATGACCTGGCCACATTCGAGTCAAAGTACAGATGGGCCATTATCACGGGTTTGGTTCTCCAGCTATTCGTCGACTTGGTGAACACAACCTCGCTTTGTGTGCTCTTAAGAGTTGAGAGGACTGGTTTCCAGGAGTATGATCCTGGCGCTCATAATCGCTCTCCGCTTACTTAACCAATTTTGACCAGCACGGACGGAATATTGAACAAGCTCTTCGTATGGACAATACGTAGGTCATCATATCTCTTTTTATTTGTTTATAACTAACGTGTTTATCACAGAAACTGGAATTATTACGAGGTATGCGTTCATAAGCCGCGCTTCCCTCGATCTGCTGAAAATCTCTGCCAATGCAGCATTGCTGCCATCCTCATGGTTGCGTTTTCTGTGGGTTTACCCAACAGTGGTGCGTCAAGCCCTCCACCCTCGCAGTATATATTGGCTGATTTCTGTGTGTGCAGCTCTGTGGGTGTCGATATCGATATTCTACTCCAAACGTGAGCCTATCTAGCACTATGTCAAGTTTCACGACTTACCCTGATCAAGTATACTCCAATTCATTGATGGCTGCGTGAGTCTAAGACTTTATATGTTACCGCTGCATCACCTACCTCGTGCTAACGACCCGGCTTTGATTCGCGCAGACTTAATGGACGCCAATCCCTTCGCGTTTTAGATAAACATGACGCCAACCAGAGCGCCACTTTTGCCAGTGCATTCGAAATTTCTGCCCCGCAGGTTGGTGCCAACTATTCTGTTCGCATACAGAGCATATGATGAACTGCCCTTTAGCAGCGGTCCCGTGACCTAACAGAAACGGAATTGGGATCATTACCAGCTGGCAAAGGTTCATTCGGCTCTTATCGAGGAAATGGACCGTTTGATGATAGTTTCGCATGAGCACAACATCATACGAGGGAAGGTTTACCGTAGCTTTCAGACTCAGCACACACGCAACTTTGTTATTTATTTCGCGAGCGCAGTAGAAAAAGACGGTGCGGTCAAGGTGTGGTTCATATGTAATTTTTCTGCGTTCTCCTGCGATTATCTCTCACGTAATCGCACTGGTCTTGAGAAGCTTGAGATGAGATAGAGTACTGTTACTTAAATTCACTTATTGTTCTCAAAACGAAAACGCAAGTGGGTTTTCCGACATGCTGCCAAAAACGGAGGCGTATTGGTCTGAGTTAGGAAATCGTTTCGCCGTGGCTGCGGTTATTGAATACTCTTGATCTCTAACTTGTCTCTGTCAATCACTAGCCGGACACATGAGTCACAGTCGCGCTACTAATGAGTGTTACCGTTTTCCTATGATATTGTCTTTGTGGGGCCATTCTAATGGGAAGATAGGCTGGGATAGCACCAATGTTGCTGTGCGCTTTCAGACACCGCCTTGCTAAAGCCTTGAACGCTAGGCCCTAGCGTGCTCATTGCAATCCCATCGTGCCCGAATCCTTCGATGTCACGCAGGGCGCTAATTTCGACTCTATCTCACTGGACCGAAACCATTCTAGCGCCTCCCAGCGCCAATCTTGCCGAGACACCCTCTATGCCATTGCATGTTTTGTATGCGCACTACTAGCTGAGATGACATCCCGAAACGACCGTCCTGGCGTTCTCGTTGTGTCTCAGACCCTACATGGCACCGTGCGGCTTGCGCTTGAAATCATTGTGCATATAATGGGATTCCGAGTTTTTGGAAGGTTCGTCAGCTCGGTTGTCTTTCATCTTTCGCACCACGGATACATACCTCCGAACATACACACCCCGCCGCAATCCCCGGTTCCACCTCGACGTTGATTAAAATGGCCTATAATCAAAACCCTTACGATAATTGGAATACTGGCAGTGGCGGCGGATCGTCATCCATTATCGGCGCCCTCCCATATACCAACTCATCATACCCACTTCCTCCCACAGATCTCGTCACCTTTACATTCACCTCGCTCAACCCGACCATCTTGAATTGCACCGTCCTTGGGCCCAACAACCGTGTCCACTTCTCCGTCTCCACCGATGCGTCCATGGCGGGATACACGGTCTTCAAGGGTGCCGACTCCCAAAAAATTGCGCTCATCGAGTGGCAAAACACGCCATTACTCGAAGCGCGGGGGCTGCTCCAAAAGCAGCAGATTAATAATTGGTTGCGACTCGCGTCGGACCGCAGGTGGGCACAGCATGTCTATCCAGGGGGTATGGTTGCCTACATTGTCAAGCAGCTACCGAGCGGTCGACATTCGCGGCACGTGCTATACGTGGGCCCCGCAGGAACATTATATCTGCGTAAGTTCACTTACACTCGCAATGAGACGCCACAAAGCTCAACTTATTCTCAATGCATCAGCTCTGGACCGCAGCCTCGGCGTCCAGCGGCCGACGCTGCCTCGCGCGCATTTCGAAAACGTACAACATCGTTTCCTTAGAATTGACACCAGAGGCGGTGCAACTGGGCCTATTGGAAGCCTGCGTTATTACCGCGGTCCTGTTGCAATGCGGCCGCAACATCGACTGAAATTCGAACTCGCTCAAGCCTCTTTCGTTACCCACTTCCTTTTTACTGCTGTAATTTAAAAGATACCCCGCATAATACCATCATTGCAAGTCCCCAAGTTTCTGCGTATCTGTATTCGCTAGAAGTGATTTCATTCAGCCTCATCGTAATTATATATTTATCACAATACACTGTAGCATAGCATACCATCACACACTAGTTTCCGTAGCCGCTTGACGAGTCCTGCTTCGTTGCTAATATAAGTAATATCTATTGCCTTGATTATTATAATGTTCCACCATAGCCGTCGAACTTCAGGGACTTAGTCCGGCGGGTGGCACCATGCGCTGGACTGAAGGCAGGTGTTGCAACGGTCGCGACTCGTTTCCAATTATGCAATCAACCTAGAAATTTTAGGACAAAGCCGCCATCTCGGCAGGTACTTAAAAGAGACAAGCAAATATATGATGATGGAATTATGTGGATGCAAAATTTCGCCTTACTCCCGGAATTATAACCGAACCACGCTATAAAATTACACGAGCACGCGTAGTAGGTTCTATGAATGCGGTTCGACTGGCTAGGCACTTTCCGACGGGGACGGCTGGAAACTCGGGGTATATCCATTGCGTCATACATAACACTGGTAAATGTCAAGGAGGCGGTGACCTTCCGGTTACTCAAAAAAATTGAACGCCGCCGGTCTACATGGACACGATACATACTAGGCAATCACAATCTAGGCAAGGCGGCCCGTTCAAAGGGCCATCAAATTCGATGGACACAGCACTTGCAGCTTCCATCTGCGGTGGCTCGTGAGAACGCGTTTGACAGCAGGGGCGTGGTCCGCGAACTTAGCTGGGGACTCTGCTTGTCAGGACTGTCGCTCACCGGACTCTACCTGGACAATCGATTGCATTTGTATTCGATGCTGTGACAGCGTCAACGCTTCGTTGCTCTATTCCTCCGTATCCTCCATTCTCGTTGCGCGACGACGGCGACTCCCCCCATCCCGGACATGTGCTGCATGATCATGCCATGATGTGCAGCAGCCTCATTACAAGCAAGTAATGATGTTGATGGTGTTGCCCCCTGTAATTTCACGGGCGTCAAACTCAATCTGTAATTGAATCAGCTGGAGTAAACGTCACGGCAGAGGAGGGAACCAAAAGACGTCCAAGTAGATTGAGAAGGCATGTATTGCAGGCTGACGTGCCATTTCATTGACTTCAGGTCTTCTTGAGTTATTGTGGAGGCTACTGATTCAATTCATCTTCTTTGTACCTGTACGACTCAGCCAAAGGTGGTTTCCTAGACGAGCCCGCAGTCCAAAGAAATAGTGATACTTCATCACAAAGCGAATAATAGTGTATGTATGTCTTCCTGAAGTACAAACACATGCCATCCACACATGGATGACTTACAAACCATAGGGCCGGAATTCGACAGGTCGTGATTAATGCAACCGGAGAGGACAATAGCTCGGAGAGGAAGGCGAAGCAAAGGCGAGGAACATGCGTGAATTACTGCCTACAGATGGAGCAAAATAATTTGAGGATGATTGGGAGATGAGAGTATGAGAAAGGGTGCACGTGCAGAAGGTCACGCCACCGCGAGTGGGTGGCACACTCCACCTAAAACGGGGGTGTAGTGGTCCGAATAGGAAATCGTTGTATTTACTTTTGCTGGGGCTGTGCTCGTCGCTCTCGAGCCTGAGCGCTTCCTTCGACCACCATCTTGAAATATGAGCCGCAGTCGAGCGACTAGGACTAAGAATTCATCGTACACTACGATCTCGATCTGATCATGCTATGGGGCCATTCTATGGGGAACATCTGGCTGGGGTAGCATTCAAACTTGGATTGAGCTGTGCAAAGTCAGAGCGGGTCAGGTACATCGCAATGACCGTATCCTTCCTGCACCCATGATCATTGCCGAAGGATTAAATTCTCGCAGTGAGATAATCCCGACGACTGTATCTCGCTAGACCGCCGAAACCAACCCCGCCGAGAAACCCTCTACGCCAGTGTGCGCCCCGCGTGAATGTTGTTCAGGTGTGCCCCGCCGTGGTCTCATGCGCTCTGGCGGTGTAGTGGCTTTGTCTAGGCGGACTTTGTAGCGCTTACTAGTTGGGACGACATCCCGAAGCGACCGTCCTGGCGTTCGCACTGTGTCAGGCCCAGCACAGATACATGGCGCAATGAAAGCTTCTCGTATATAATGGGATCTTGAGTTCCTGGAATCTCCATCAGCTCACTTCTTTCCAGCTTCCGCATCTGAATCCCTACCCCTACCCCACTCCAAACCCTGACTCTTAACTTGAATCTAAGAAACATGGTCGACAGTCAGAACCCTTACTTTAACTGGAACACCGGCAGCGACGGCGGATCGTCATCCATTGTCGGCGCCCTCTCATACACCAAATCATCATACCCCCTTCCACCTAAAGATCTCGTCCCATTCGAATTCACCGCGCTCAACCCGATGCTATTGAACTGCGCCGTCCTCGGGTCCAACAACCGCGTCTACTTCTCCGTCGCGACCGATGCGTCCACAGCGGGGTACACGGTCTTCAAGGACGCTGACTTGCGAGGCATGGCGCTCGTCGAGTGGTAGAACACGCCGTTGCTCGTGGCGCGGGGCTTGCTTCAAAAGCAGAAGATCAAAATTGGTCGAGACTCACGCGCACGTCTGACCGGAGGTGAACACAGCGCATCTCTTCAGGAGAATATGGGTTGCTTACATTACCGCGCAGCTCGATTACCAGCCAGACATATGAGTCACAGTTGCGCTACTACTGAGTGTTACAGTACTGCACGTTTTCGATCGTAAGTTCAGTTACGGATCACGGACGACCATGAACTGAACCGTTAAGGTGCCCGTTCACGCATCACACGGAACAATGCCCTAGTTATAGATAGACCACTGCACATCAATGCCCTTCCCAGTCATCGTCTACCTCTTAAGATCGTCAAATATCGGGCACTACGAATTCTGCTTTGGCGACGCCCTTGACCCGAGGTGGAGGTTCGTTCCATTTTTTCCCTGTAGACAAAATCAGCCTTTACAAAATGAGTATGGTTTACAGACATGGTTTTTGTTCGGCGCGCGGATTAGAACAGAGATCGACAATTATAACGGTACAAATCTCTCGTCACGCAGTGTTTTTATATGTACAACTGAGCTCAGAGGATTTTTTCTTGTAGCTGACGCACATTCAGAGGCGCCAGAGCGGCGCCACGGACAATTTCAGCATCGGTCTTACTGGGTTGAAAGTCAGCAATGAACAGCGCTGGCGTGTAGGTTTTCAGGGTGACGGTGATGAACTAATATTAATTTTTCCACCCTGCCCTGTACGGCTTAGACAACTTCGTGAATGTCTCATGTGTGTGTCACAGACAGCACCTTGCGCCCAGATAAGCTCACGCCATCATGCCATCACGCGTCATACCCCGCGAACCACGGTCGGAAGTACAGTAGGCTACGATATTGTCCTTACAGTTGCCTTACAGTCGTGTGGGAAACGATAGGGAAATTTGGTGATTCTAGACCTACGATGTTGTTTGAATATCGCCGGAATAAACAAGTGGTGCGGCTGCCAAATGGAGTAGGCGAGCTTCACCTACAGCAGCCTACAGTCCTCAAGCCATGAACGGGGATGAACCCGTCAAATCACATATCCTGACCCATAACCGTCGACACACTCCTAGCGAGTAAGAACGCTGTTAGCACCCATAAACACTGGGATGGCTGGGCCGGATGACCTATTTTGGTTGCGTCACTTACAAAAATTTGTTTGGTCTCGAATTGCTAAATGTCTCTATCATTTCCAATATGGCTGTATCTCACGACATGTGTGGGGGAATATTTGCTGGGACAGCATCTATCATGGGAGCTGTGCGCTTTCAGACACCGCCTTGCCAAAGCTCGAACGCCAGGGCCCCAGCGTGCCCGGATTGCAATCCTATCGTGCCTGAATCCTTCAATTTGCCGAGAGTTGCCGAGTAATCATCGTCTCACAGGGCGCTAATTTCGGAAACTCTATCTCACTAGACTGAAACCATCCTAGCACCTCCCAGCACCAACCTCGCCGATGCCCGAGGCACCCTGTGCCAATGTATGTTTTGCACGCGTAATAGTCGGGATGGCATCCCGAAGCGATCGACCTGGCGTTCTCACTGTGTCTTAGACCCTGCATGGCGCCGTGCGGCTTGCGCTTGAAATCGTTATAAGTATATAATGGGATCCCGAGTTCCTGGAAGGTCCATCAGCTCGGTTGTCTTTCACCTTTAGCACCCGGATACATACCTCCAAACATACACACCCCGTCGCAATCCCCGGCTGCACCTCGACATTGATAAAAATGGCCTACAATCAAAACCCTTACGATAGCTGGAATACTGGCAGTGACGGCGGATCGCCATCCATTATCGGCGCACTCCCATATACCAACTCATCATATCCACTCCCTCCCACAGATATCGTCACATTTACATTCACCTCGTTCAACCCGACCATCTTGAACTGCACCGTCCTTGGGCCCAACAACCGTGTCCACTTCTCCGTCTCCACCGATGCGTCGATGGCGGGGTACACGGTCTTCAAGGGCACCGACTCCCAAAATATTGCGCTCGTCCAGTGGCAAAACACGCCATTGCTCGAAGTGCGGGGGCTGCTCCAACAGCAGCAGATCAATAATTGGTTGCGACTCGCGTCAGACCGCAGGTGGGCACAGCGCGTTTGTTCAGGGAAATACGGTTGCTTACATTGTCTAGCAGCTATCGAGCGGTCGGCATTCGCGGCGCGTGCTATACTTGGGCCCCGCAGGACCAGTACATCTGCGTAAGTGACCAGTCCGCCCTCAATAAAATGACATGAAGCGCAACTTATTCTTAATGCAACAGCTCTGGACTGCATCCTCTGAGTCTAGCGGCCGACGTTGCCTCGCGCGCATTTCGAAAACGTACAACATCGTTTCCTTAGAATTGACGCCAGAGGCAGTGCGACTGGACTTATTGGAAGCCTGCGTTATCACCACGGTCCTATTGCAATGCGGCCGCAACATCGACTGAAATTTGAACTCGCTGAAGCCTCCTTCGCTATCCACATTATTTCTACTGCTGTTATTTGAAAGATACCGCATGTCTTACCAGTATTGCAAGTCCCCGAGTTTCTGTGCATCTGTATTGAATTACCGCTAATTCAGCCTCATTGTAATTATCTATATATCGCAACCCATTGTAGCATAACATACCATCACACACCACTACTAGTATCCGTAACGGCTCGACGAGTCCTATTTGTTGCTGATGTGATTGATATTCATTGCCTTGACTATTGTAACGTCTCGCATGGTCATCGAACTTCAGGGACTCGGTCCAGCGGATGGATAGTGCACTGGGCTGAAGGCTGGGGTGTCGCAACGGTCGTAACTCGTTTCCAATTGTGCAACTAACATAGGAAATATCATATAGCAAACGCATGCCACCCACACCTTTTTGCAATCTTTGATTATGCTCAGCCTCCGTGGGGGCCCTATGGTAGAGGCAATCTATGTATGCATAATCTATCTATTATGGTACTGATTTGCGTTGTCACAGATGGGCGCCCGTAAAGAGGCGCCACGAATAGAGTTTTGACTGTTTTAAGGTCGGGTGGGTTTTGGTTTTGATCAATCGTCCCTCTCGCTGTGCATATTGCTGCGCTGCCGAGAACATAAAAAGAAGGGCATCCCCCGCCATCTCCCAATCGCCTGATCACTGCTTCTATTTTATCGCTGCACGCTGAGCGTGCTCTGATCTTGGCTGGGACTCCTGCGTCTTCCTTAATCCTCTTTCCTTTTGGGCTTCGTCGTTGGTTCGGGTAGTAGCACCATCCTGCCGTATGCTTCGCCGAAACTTCCAGTACTTCCGATGCTTGACATGAGCGGTTTGAGCGGTTTCGGATGTGATAGCAGCGTTCGGGTTGATCTCGCCTCTCGCCCCAGCTCCAATGACATCTTCGCGCGGAGTCGCGCTGTTCTCGGGCAGTCCAGCAGGAAATGTTTTGCTGTTTCATGCGCCCAGCTACATCCTGTACCGGCGAGTCAATTGTTTTCATTTGATGGAGATGCTTATCGAGTGGTGCGTGACCTGTACGACGCGAACGTCACGCCACCGCGAGTGGGTGGCGCACTCCGCCTAAAACGGAGTCGTAGCGGTCCAAATGAGGAAATCGTTGTTTTTACTTTCACTGGGGCTGTGCTTGAGCGCTTGAGCACTCTCGATCTCCTTCGACCACCGTCTTGAGGTATGAGTCACAACGGAGCGACTACTGGGAATTAATGGTACACTAAGATCTCGGTCTGATCATGCTATATCTCTGGGGCCATTCTACAGGGAACATCTTGCTGGGATGGCATTCAAATTTGGATTGACCTGTGTAAAGTCAGAGCGGGTCGGCTACATCGCAATGACCACATCCTTCCTGCATCCATTGCCATTACCGAAGGATTACATTCTCGCAGGGAGATAATCCCGACGACTGTGACTCACTAGACCGAAACCAGCCCCGCCGAGAAACCCTCTGTGCCAGTGTGCGCCCCGCGTGAATGTTATTCAGGCGTGCCCCGTCGTCGTCTCGTGCGCTCCGGCAGTGTAAAGGCTTTGTCTACGCGGATTTTGGAGCGCGTACTAGTTGGGATGACATCCCGAAGCGACCGTCTTGGCGTTCTCACTGTCTCAGACCTAGCACAGATGCATGGCGCGGTGCAGCTTGCGCTTGCAAGCTTTTCGTACATAATGGGGTCCCGAATTCCTGGCATCTCCATCAGCTCACCTCCTTCCAGCTTTCGCGTCTGCATCCCTGCTCCTGAACATACACACTGCACTCCAAACCCCGACTCCAACTTGGATCTAATACACATGGCCTACAATCAGAACCCTTACTCGAACTGGAACACCCGCAGCGACGGCGGACCGCCATCCATTGTCGGCGCCCTCCCATACACCAACTCGTCCTACCCCCTCCCGCCTAAAGAACTCGTCCCATTCACATTCACCGCGCTCAACTCGACCATCTTGAACTGCGCCGTCCTCGGGCCCAACAACCGCGTCCACTTCTCCGTCGCGACCGACGCGTCCATGGCGGGGTACACGGTCCTCAAGGACGCCAACTCGCGAAGCATCGCGCTCGTGGAGTGGCAGAACACGCCGTTGCTCGAGGCGCGGGGCTTACTCCAAAAGCAGCAAATCAGTAATTGGTTGAGGCTCGCGTCTGACCGCAGGTGAGCATAGCGCGTTTCTTCGTGGGATGCGGAAATACGGATCGCTTACACTGTCGCCAGCTACCGAGCGGTCGACATTCGCGGTGCGCGCTATACGTGGGCCCCGCAGGACCAGTACATCTGCGTAAGTGAAAAGTCCTCCCACAATAAGACGTCACGAAGCGCAACTTATTCTCAATGCAATAGCTCTGGACCGCAGCCTCTCAGTCCAGCGGCCGGCGCTGCCTCGCGCGCATTTCGAAAACGTACAATATCGTTTCCTTGGAATTGGCACCAGAGGCGATGCAGCTCGGCTTGTTGGAGGCCTGTGTTATCACCACGGTCTTGTTGCAATGCGGCCGCAACATCGACTGAAATTCGAGCTCACTCAAGCTTACTTCCCCATTAACATGATTCTTGCTATTTTTCGGCTTCATGTTCCTCGCTATTGTTCGAAGGATACCGTGGACAACTTACTAATTATACTCTACACGTTCTCGAGGTTCTGCGCGTCTGTGTTGAATTACTGCAGCGTGGAAGTGGTTCATTCGGCCTCAGCCTATTCATGTATTCATCGCGATCCCCTGTAGCATATCACACCATTATATGTAGCCGTTTTACCAGTCTTATTTCATTGCTGATCTCATGTGCATTGTTTTGGCCGCTGTGGCCATTGGACTCCATGGGATCAGAGTCGGGCGGATGCGACAGCGCAAGAAGCGGATGCACCTCAGGCCCCCGCGCGCGATACAGCTCAAAGTAAGTTAAACATTTAAGCATGTGGTTTTGAGATTTTTGAAATACAACAGCTTTGCGTTCAGAGAATCGAGTGGCCGTGGAGATGAGTATATATTAGCTATTAGGCATGATTCTAGTGGATGTCGAGTAGCTAGTGCGTAGCTACTCGCATAGGATGCAGAATTAATATCATGACGATGTGCGTAGGGATAACTAGAATGCAGCCCTCATGCTTTTGAGATGTTCAGCTTAGTGCCACGGAATTCAGGTTGGGGCTGGAGGTGGAGGTGGATGACAGGGTGTGAGCCTGAAACAACAAGATAAGAAGGGATCTGACATGGGCTCGCGCAACAGGCACGGGCACCTCCATACCGCTTCTCGCAGAGCTGAGGGGTGAGATGCTGTGGCTATGGATGCTTGCGTTGTCCGCCGAGGTCTATCTCTGCAGGCTATCGATCGCAGTCGGCCTCTACTCGCAAACACACTCTACTAGCAGCCCGACTCATGGTGCGGGTGTAATTGCGCGCCGACACTTAGATCAACGCGAACTCGAGACCAGCAAGCTTCGTCTCGGGTGTAGGGACCATTGGGGTGTTGACGAGGACGTTGAGTAGCTCGGAAAGAGATGCGAGGGAGAAACGGGAGGACGATGCGGGCATTACAATGGGAGATGGGTGTCAGAGGATCAATGGGAGATGAGAGTACGTATACGAGGAGCCACCTAAGAAGGATGTTGGAGCGGCCACGTCATTCTCCGAGGGACCCGTGTGGCTGTCCGACTTCGCAAAATTCAGGGGTATTTTATTGCGTCATGACTACATCATATCCTAATCTAGCGACGGACCAAAGGAACTGTCCCTAGGGCCTGATGATCCCTGATGATCCCCATGCGTTGCAAAGGCGTGCCCATCCGGTCACTCAAAAAAAAAACTAGAGCGCCGGTGGACACTGCCACTACTCTGCAGCTGATGTCAATCTGACCCTCGTAAGGCGGCCCGCGCAAGGCGAGATTGAGCTGGATCGACACCGCTGCTGCTGCCATCTGTCGCTGCATGTCAGAAAATCGCGCTTGACACTGAAGGAGTGGACTTACTGAGGGTTTCCGTGTGTCCTCGGGACTGTCGGCTCTGCCCCGCTGGGACTCAGACTCCGGTGCTCGCGTTCGACGCCGTGTCGACGACAGCGCCTCGTGGCCCTCTTCCGCAGCTTCCGCAGTCCTCGTTGCGTGACGCCGCCGCTGCCGCCGCCGACGACTCTCCCCTCCGTTCCAGTTTACGCGCACGTAATTGATGTTGTTGGTTATGTGGTCCCCGTGCACGTTCGTGATCCTGCTGCTGCCGCGCGCGTTGTGCACCGCGAATGTAGCCGCCAATTGCATGTTGGATCTGTGGTTGTGTTGGCATTTGCGTCAGCAGAAGTAAGCACCGCGATAAGAGGACTTGCTTACATAGCTGTGGATGTGGATGCGCGCGCGGCTGTCGACGACTCGCCAGCACTTTCGTTCTCGTTCTCGTCGTAGAAGTTCATAAGTTGCGGTGGGAGGAAGAAGGCTGAGGGTCCGATGCTGTATGATATGCTGCACAGTGTACGCCCATAGCCCGCGAGCGGCTGTGGCCACGAGGCTAGGCCACGCCCTGGCCGCGCGTGTGGGACATATCCCAGACGCGTACTTCCCGAAGCAGATGTTGCGCTTGCAAGGTGGGTTCGACGACCCAGACGTTGATCTCCCGAGGCGCCTGCGCGCATTCGCTCTCGCTAGGAACTAGGAAGCAATCCAACTCCGGCAGCAAGTGTGTTCAAGAGTCTAAAATTTGGGGAGCGGGGAAATGGGAGCCATGCCTTGCGCATGCGCGCTGTGGCTGATTGATGATAAGAAGCGGCCAAGAAGATGCCACAAGCATACAGCACAGCTTCCTTGGTAGAGGCGATTATTGAGGGCTCAGAGGAATCACCTATTCCACTGAGAGAGTGCGGATTACTGTATAGTCCGACATATTTACGAATTTAAGGTCCTTCTGAGCGGTGGTGGGGCCCCTTGAATTTGCTCGTAGACAAATCGGCTAAAGACAGCATCCTAGACGAGCCTGCATTATAGCCTGAAGCGATAGGGAGGCTGCGGAATCGAGAGGTCATCGAGAAGGTGGACGACTGTCGTGGTTGAGGTCAATGTGTTAAAGGCTCCGTTCAACCGGGAACTATCAAGTTGAGCCAAAGTTGGGCACTTTCAAACAGAACAGGGTAATCAAACTTGGTCTTTATGAATACAAAGGGTGGATCTGTTTGTGGATGTTTTTGCGCCTGTGGACCTGGGAAACATGGCTCCATTGACGTTGTGAGCTCTCCTAGCCTAGGATCCAGGTCTACTTACTTCCGACCCTTTCTTTAACCCTTTCGATAACCCGTTATGCTGGATTCTGTCAGTGTGAATCGCCGCATTGATTTGGCTATTATGCTCTCGCTGTGGCAATGGAACTTCGTGGGATCACAGTCACGCGCCCGGGTGGGACCTGCAATGGACCGATCGGCTGTGGTCTGGAAATGGCTGATACCTGCATTATCAATGTGTATTCTGTAAGATATATTGTGATTATACAACCAGGACATATAGGGATTACAGGACAAATAAACGTAGAAGTATAAATAAAGCGCGAGGAGTTGTGATGAGATAGCGATTAGCAGTTGGCAAAAGCGGGGACGGAAGCAGGATGGAGATGGAGGAAGATGATGGGGTTGATGATGCGCGGGTCCGAAATATGGTGTATATGTGTAGAAGGCCTGAAAATATTAGTTATATATAACGGGGTAAAATAACGACGGCGGACAGATGCCGGAGAGCCACAGGACCTATGCACTGCATCGCATCAGCGCACGCTCATAGCAGACAAATACTACATAATGTAGCTTACCTATAGGATACCCGAGACTTTCAACGTGTTCTGGAGAATGGTCTCATTCACCGCGGCGAACACCAGCCGGGCGCACATCGCGTCCCCCTCCTGCGTAAAATGGGAGTAGATGCTCAGCGGTGCGCGGTTCAGCCGCGTGCGATTCGGCCGCGTGAAACGCCGAAGGATGTACTTTGCGGCCTTGATGACGTCCGGGCCGGCGGTGTACTCGGGGAAGTACTTCTCGAGGGGAATCTGTAGTGCCAGGCGCGAGCGTCAGTGACTAGAAAAAAGTTCAAGAGGATAATGGGCGAACATACCTTTGCGAGCTTGGCCTTGAATGCGTCCAACTTGGTCAAGAACAAGATGACGGAGGTTCTGAGGAACCACCGCGAGTTGATGATACTCTCGAAGAGAATGAGGCTCTTCGCCATCCGGGTCGTATTCTGATCCTCGAGGAGTACCTGGTCATAATCGGTGAGCGCAGTGCAGAAGATAAGGCTGGTTGCGTCCTCGAAGCAGTGGATCCACTTCTTGTGCTCCGAGCGCAGCCCGCTGACGTCCGGCATATGAATGCTGTTTACGCATATGTTAGTGTCGGGCCGTGATTGGAATGAAAGAGGAAGGAGGGAATATGCACCCCAATTGGCCCATGTTGAACCGCGTCTCAGTGATAGCCGTGCTCTTCTTGCAGGCTCTCAAGACGTCGCTCTCGCTGGGGACATAGCCCGGCTTGCCAATGCGCACCGCATTCTCAAAGAAGCTGCGTGCGCAGTTAGCTATGTGTTCTATCCGTCCACGTGTAGGCCATGGGGAATACTGACTACTGGGCGGAGTCCATCAGGTAGAACTCGCTCGAGTGGTCCATCACCCGGGCCATTATCGGGTCCTCCCACAGCTGCGCGATCATGCTGGCGATTTCGGGGTCGAAGACGAAGCCCTCGCCCACGCCTGCGGAGCCGATGCTGCCCGGTAGGCCGCCCAGATGCACAACAGGCGCGTTGGGGCCGGGGGGGTAGCCCATTGTGGCGTAGGGGTCGGCAGCAGAAAGTAGCAAGGAGGTAAGGAAATGCGGCCACGACCGCATGTATTAGTCCCTCTTGAGGGGCAACGATCAACGCATCGTGATTCCCTACAGAAATCATAGAGCGCCCTAAACCAAGGCCAGTCTACGGGCATGACAGTATACGGGTACAGAGAAAACGGAGTAAGGAGGGAACATACCGGTTAGGGTATCTAGCACGACCAATGCCAATCTACCGAATCAATAATTGATTCCTGTGCAAAGGAGTCCACTCACGCGCGCTCGAATCAATCCCGACATCACCGCTCACGCCTATGCCCGCATCATCCACCAGCAAACCACCCGACAGCTTGATCTTCAATCTGTTCCAAGAAGATCTGAAAAAGTATGCCGCTCCAAATCCCATCATCGGCATCGGGACCAAGTGGAGTGGCAACTTAGCAGACATAGTCGCGTTTGGCCGAAGGCTGCGCACCCAACATCAAAACCCCCACCACGTCGAACCTCATCGGCGGCTGCCCATTGCTGTTCCATCGCCAAGTCCTTGAGCGAGAATGCGGTAAGCCGGACCTACTCCAAAACTCGGCCTGACCGCAACGCCAGCAGCCCCTAGCGCACCAACAGACCCATGAATCAGCCTCACATGGCAATGAAGCGAGCGCGTTCTGCCGGTTTCTCGTGGGTCCTCTGGACCAATGGCCTTCGCGATCAAGAGCCGCCAAGTGGGCCTGATACTGGAGGACTCGAATCCTCACGCGCTTCTCGGGCGCGACGTGAAATGACAGATGCTGCCGAGGTGAAAGGTGCCGCTCGTCCGTGGTCCAACAGCACGTCACCGTGGGGTTCATGATTTATGCGGAACCGTCTACGGCTCCGAAAATAGCTCCGGCAGATATTCCACGCGCATGGAATCTCGTGGGATGTACGCCCTAGGCCGCGCGCAGCAATTATATGGCGGTGTAGAGATACCCCAGACCGTGCGTGGAACATCGCCGAGGATGGCGGAGACGGCCGTTCCAGATCTCCCCGTGGAGATGGCGTCTCGTGCAGTGATGCGCGCAGGACCACCGAGATTGATACAGGTCGCGAGATTACTGGCCAGCCTGCATTCGCGCATCCCAGCCAGGAGGGTCACTACCAGGCGATACGACGATTTCGCACCATAGCCGTGCAATAATCAATATGGACCAACACTAGGACGCCGATCACTCGCCGGCATTATCATGCCCGCTACTCGCCACTGCTCGGACTCGCCATCGTCGCGAGAACCGGGCATATGTCCGTGGTGCGAGTCACAACGCGACGGGCTCTCCATGATCGTATCCCCTGTGCTACAGCGCATGATCATCGCGGGTACTACCGCCATATCATCAACGACGTGCCGGAATATGAAGATGCGCACGGAACAACTTGACCGCCAATCATCAACGCGTTCGGAACACGAAGATGTGCAAGGTAGTCGGCAACTCGGAGCTCTGCGGAGGGTATCGCCACATGGGAGGCAAGGCAGGGTGTAGCAAGTGTTCTCGTCCGCAACTGATCTGTAATCTACTTGGACTTGACGCGACTCTAACTACGGACAGCAGCATGTTCATCTAGATTCTCAAATCTTCTCTTAATCCTGTATCTACAGCCTCGTATTACTTTGATTACATTGCATTGGTGTCTCAAGATCACGTTGATATCACGGTTAATTGGCTCAGTGGCGCGATATCCATCTACAACGTTTATATAGCATCTGATAATCGCAACTGCTAAAATCTTAAGTGCTACGTTGCACAGGGGAAAGCAATTGGCGATGGCTATTCTGAACAGAGAGATGTATTCTAAATAGGATCCTACACACTTCCACCTTGTGGAGATTTCTTAGCAAACCGCATGAAGGACGGGGCGAGCTGCACAAGGTCGGGCATTAACTGAGCTGACACTAATTCAAGCACAATTGGCTCAGTTTAGATATATACATCTCAAACACCTATATAACATCCGATAATCGCAGCCGCTAAATCCACAAAAGCTACCCCACACATGCTAAAACAATTGGCGTCTATCGAAAAGAATTATTCTAAATAGCTCCGACACACTCCACCTTGTGAATTTCTACCAGACCGCTTGAAGGACGGGAATTGCAAAGTTATGTCAATTTATGAATGACTTCTTTTTAACAGTGTAAATATGCCCACATAATACTCATGTATACAATATCCTAGTTGCTGTACAAATCCGAATGGAGAGAACCTTGATAAATACGACATGTGATGTCAGTACATCTGAAGGATTAATCTCAGTGGCACTTGAAAGATAAGTGTAGATTCAGTCGAAGTATCTTCGATGAATCTATTCAAGTTGCCCTCATAGACACAGGCAAGCTTCTCGAGTCATGGTAGTCACGGTTGCTGCGACATCATTTTGACGTCGTAGCTTAGTTGTAGCTCTGATAACCATTTCTGCCTTGTGTGCTTTTAGTGTGTAAGGTCGTTAAGGTATCTTAGGGTCATAAATAGGTGAAATTCAGGGGGAAGCCATCTTTTATATTCTCTTTGGCTCATATCTTAACCCATCTCACTAAAGCAAACACAATGGAGAGCATTGGCCAAATTCCCCACCTCAGTCACAGGTGCCCGTCGCTTCAAAATTTACAAGTCTAACTAATTGTGCCGAGGTGAGCTCAGCAGAATTAGATCACCCCTACAACTCGGCGTTTTTGCCTGAGTTACGGTTGCCGAGCTGTATCAGCTTTGATTTCATATTCAAAATTCAAAATTCAAGTTGTGTTGCCAGTACTTAACTACGTCCTTAATTTGTCCTTGATACATTCTGTCTCGAGCATGGTCGCGTTGAACAGTAGATTGGTGTTCGACTGATGCAAGACTGACGTCAGATCACAATATTAATTGCGACTTGGTTCGACTTACACCAAACTTACACTTTACCATTTAGCTTCGCCTGCTCGCGAGCCGACGTATATGTCAACTACACTTGGAGCCTGCGGGAGTCCGCCGAGCGCAACCCACGAGGCTTCAACGTTCAACTTCCTCACTTCCTGGCCTTACAACTGCGTTGGTCGGGAAACCAGCTTTCCACCCCAGAACACCGCGTGGATTGCGCATGTAGTCTAAGGTCTACAAAAAACCCCACATGGAACGCCTTCTTCCACGTTATTATTTGTTAACCCCGTCTTCGTTCCCCACGACTATTCCCCATCAATCATCCTTCTCCTCGATCTTGAATCGTCCTGAGGAGGATCACAAATCAACTAGTTATGTCGCTGCGGCGATGTCCACCCTCCGCGATTGAATGCCGAGAAGGAACGACTTCGCACACTAGTTATGTCGCTGCGGCGTGTCCCCCTGTTTCCTTTTGATCCCTCCTGCCTGTTGCTCCTCCCCATTCCCATTCGAGCGAACACAGCCGCTGTGGAATATGCTTCAATTCCCGTAATCAGCGTATAGTGCCAGTCACTTTATCGCCAGCTTCGGCCTGGTAGCACTTCAGCTCGGGGATATTGTATGTACTTTCTGCGCGCAGCCTCGAGGGCTCCAAAGACTGAGCACATTCCGGCATCGACTTTTCGGCCGTCTGTGTGATCCACTCCCTCCCTCGCACACTGTCTCCCTTTCCGATCCATTCATTCCTTCACATCCCATGCTAATTCCTCGAGCCGATGTTTGCCATGGCTCCGCATCGCGGTACCCGAGGCATGGAACGTCGATCCCTTCATACCCAGCCCTGTAATGCTGTAGCCATACCCCGAATCTCATATGCCTTCGTGGTGGTAATATATTCCAATAGTCGTGGCTTTTTTGACCTCTCCGGTAACTAGCAGTTTCGCAGACATAGTGGCGCCCAAACCGTAACCATATTATTCCTCCTGAACCTCTCCGCCGTTGAATCAGAGTTTGAAATCGAACTCGCAATCGAGACATTCAGCAATCCCCTGCCCATTCCTCCTGTATTCTCCTTTCTCTCCTCCTTGCCCATGTAATCGCATCATTTCGGCTAAAGCCGCCCCATTTGTGTCCCCGACGCCTTGTCCTGAACATACTCATTGTTCTGGTCAGGTAAAATACTAGTAAACGAAAGAACTCACCTAATGGTATCGAATAGGTTGAAGGCTTTGCTTTGCCAATCTTTGTATTCTCTGTAGGCGTGTTTCACTCCGTCGAGCGACCTTTCCACCTCGGATATTAGACAAAGCATAGCAAATATATGACATCGTGCACTGACTCGCTAGAAAAAAAACAGGGCGCATGGAGTGGTGAATATCCTCGCAATTTACAGGCAGCTCGACCACCTACCCACTGGGTGAAGACAGGGTATGCAGAGATCAGTGTCATGATACAAGTAATTCAGTGAGGCTATACATACACGCTGAAGAGTGGTGATTAGTGAAAGGCTGTTAGATCTGAATTGGAAGGGGCGGCGAACATACAATCTAGAGGCAGAGGATGTATCAGTGTGAGGGCATAGAGTGTTCATGGAAAAGGTGCAAACAATCTATCGAGTTTCAGCGGCGGAAATTGAGGCAAGGGGATCACGGCGGCTATATCGTTAGCAGTGCCGCTTGAAATCGAAGCAGTCGAATGACGCACAGCCTGCAAATATCGCGGTCCTAAGGTAGTGAGTGCTGTGCTTTCAAATCGACGCAGAAAGGGGACGAACATCCTGCAAATATCAAGAAGCCGAGTTCGTGAGCGCTGACCCTTTAAATCGATGCAGGAAAAGGACGCACACGCTGCAAACATCACGACGGCGAACTGGTGAGCGCTGGCCCTAAATCGATGCAGGAAAGGGACACACATCCTGCAAATATAAAGGAGTCAAATTCGTGAGCGTTGGCCCTTCAAATCGACGTAGGAAAGGGACGCACATCCTGCAAATATCACGGCGCCGAGTTTGTGAGGACTGGGCCTTCAAATCGAGGCAGCAGAAAATGGACGCACATCCTGCAAATATCAAGGAGCCAAATCCGTGAGCGCTGGCCATTCAAATCGACGCAGGAAAGGGACGCACATCCTGCAAATATCAAGGAACCAAATTCGTGAGCACTAAATTTTCAAATCGAAGCAGGAAAAGGACGCACCGACTGCAAACATCACGGCGGCGAAGTGGTGAGCGCTGGCCCTTCAAACCGATGCAGGAAAGGGACGCACATCCTGCAAATGTCAAGGAGCCAAATTCGTGAGTGCTGGGCTTTCAAATCGATGTAGGCAAAAGACGCACCGACTGCAAACATCACGGCGGAGAGATTGTGAGCCCTGGGCCTTCAAATAGAAGCAGGAAAAGGACGCACGAACTGCAAACATTACGACGGCGAGTTCGTGAGCACTGGGCCTTCAAATCGAGGCAGGAACAGGACGCACATACTGCAAATATCACGGCGGCGAGGTCGTGAGCACTGGGCCTTCAATCGAGGTAGTAAAATGACGTACGAACTGCAAATATCATGGCGGCAAGGTTTTGATTACTGGGTCTTGAAATCGACGTAGGAAAAGGACGTACATCCTGAAAATATCACGGCGGGGAGTTTGTGAGCACTGGGCCTTCAAGTCGAGGCAGGGAAATAGCGCACCAACTGCAAACATCACGGCGGCGAATTCGTGAGCATTTGGCTTTCAAATCGAGGCAGAAAATGCACGAACATTCTGCGGATATTACGGCGACGAGGTGGTGAGGACTGGGTCTTCAAATCGAGGTGGGAAAAGGACGCACGAACTGCAAACATCACGGCGGCGAGTTCGTGTGAACTGAGTCTTCAAATTGAGGCAGTAAAATGACGCACACCCTGAAATATCACGGCACCGAGTTCGTGAGCACTGGGCCTTCAAATCAAGGCAGGAAAAGAACGCACATACTGCAAATATCACGGCACCGAGGTTGTGAGCACTGGGACTGTAAATCGGGACCGTGAAATGACGCACAACCTGTAAGGATTACGTTATTGAGTTCGTGAGCACTGGGCCTTCAAATAGAGGCAGGAAAAGGACGCACACCCTGAAATATCACGGCATCTAGTTCGTGAGCACTGGGCCTTCAAATCGAGGCAGGAAAAAACGCACCGACTGCAAATATCGCGGCGCCGAGTTCGTGAGCACTGGGCTTTCAAGTTGAGGCAGGAAAAGGACGAACATTCTGCAGATATCACGGCGGCGAGGTGGTGAGCACTAGGCCTTCAAATCGAGGCAAGAAAAGGACGCACCGACTGCAAATATCACGGCGGCGAGTTTGTGAGCCCTGGGCCTTCAAGTCGAAGCAGGAAAATAGCGCACCAACTGCAAACATCACGGCGGCGAGTTCTTGAGCACTGGACCCCCAAATCAAAGCAGTAAAATGACGTACACCCTGAAATATTACGGTACCGAGTTCGTGAGCACTGGGCCTTCAAATTGAGGCAGGAAAAGGACGCACATACTACAAATATCACGGCGGCGAGGTTGTGAGCACTAGGCCTGCAAATCGGGACCGTGAAATGACGTACCACCTGCAAGGATCACGGCATCGAGTTCGTGAGCACTGGGCCTTCAAATCGAGGCAGGAAAAGGACGCACATGCTGCAAATATCACGGCGGTGAGTTCGTGAGCACTGGGCCTTCAAGTCGAGGCAGGAAAAGGACGAACATTCTGCAGATATTACGGAGGCGAGGTGGTGAGCACTGGCCTTCTAATCGATGTGGGAAAAGGACGCACAGGCTGCAAACATCATGGCGGGGAGGTTGTGAGCACTGGTCTTCAAGTCGAGGCAGAAAAATGACGCACTGGCTGCAAATATTACGGCGCCCAAGGTTGTGAGCGCTTGGCCTTCAAATCGAGGCAGGAAAAGAACGAACATACTGCAAATATCACGACGTCGAGTTTGTGAGCATTGGGCCTTCAAATCGAGGCAGCAGAAAAGGAACGCACATCCTGCAAATATCGCGACACCGAGGTTGTAAGCGGCCACTCCTATTTGTGCTAGAAAATCCTCATACCATCAAGAAGTTGCCTATGTCCTTAATGTTGATGTACTGAGATCAAATCTAGACGTTGATCAATGTGCGTGTAAGCGCATACCTTCTGAAAATAGCCCTGAATTTAGTCCAATGGTTGAGAACTTGCGGGTAGTCTCACCATCTGTTGTGAAATGTGCATCATGTCATCTCTCAGTACTGGCATGCAAAGACGACTTACGTCCTGTCCGCAGCATCGACACGATCCAATCAATCTCTCAAATGCAGAGAACACCTAACATACCTCCTGGAAGCACGGGGTCAGCCAGCAGCACAAAACAGGTGCAATGAAGGAATGTACATTCAATTGAGTATTGATCTTCTGGAGAACCCGGACAAGGGCTCCTCTTCCTGGGATTTCCTGTTCGAAAAATCAGCATGACACCAGAATGTACGACCGAGAAACACACTCTGTACTTCACCAACAAGCCCGCTAGGGCGTTGTGGCTTTCTTCAATGATGGTAATGCTGAAAAGCACGTTGATCCAAGCTGTGCATGCCTCAGATGAAGAGAAGTCAGTCAGAACACTCAGCAATCTTGGAAAAATGTCACTGAGAACATAGCCCTCGTCTAAATGGAGAGACCAATATCGAGCAGCATAATTTGATGCTGCGTCGGCAGGAAATTCATCCTGTCGCAGTGTCTTATTCATAAGTGCCACGCACTCAACGGCCAGGGTGGAATGAGCCGCTGAAGGGTTGATGCAGTGAGCACAGGACCGGTTCTTGTCCATGAGAAAGTCGCGGAGCGACGTGTGGATTAGCTGAATGGGAGTATTGTTGTTGGCAGGGATGTGAACGATGGATTGAATGGCCATCAGGGCATGTAGCACATCTTGGGTGCCGAGATGGAGGAGGTCCGCGAGTAGCCTTATTGATGGCTGCTCGTGGACAATCACGAGCGTCGTCAGGACCGCACGAAAACATGTGATCTCGGGTACAGCCGTGATGACTTGCTCGTACAACGGGTCGAGACCGGCGTGCAGGCTCAAGACAGTATTTAGCTTCTTGTTTGGAGGAGCTCCCCTCCCGTCACCGACAAATTCTGCTACAGTTGATGCAAAGATGAAGACCCCGGACGTCTTTTGTCTAAGCGCACCCAAATCTTTGGCGGATGGCCATGGTAGAGGAACATCTTGCATAAGGCGGTGATTCTGCTGCAGGATGTCGGAGAAGCGAGATTGGAGATAAGCCTCAATGTCATCACTAGCGTCAAAGCTCTCTAATGAAAGCGAGGTTGTCGCAGCAGTAGCGATCGTGCTCGAGAAGGCCTGGAGAAGGTGGTCCTCACATCGGCTGGTGAGCAACCAGCGGAGCGGAAGCGCTCCGGAGCTGCTAACCCCTGCAAGGACGCCGATGAATTCCTGCATGGCCCGCTTGTCGTTACATTCGTCAATACCGTCAATAACGATGATGAATGTCCGAGTGTCCGAAAGCAAAGCAGGTAAGGACATTATGGGCGACAGAACGAGCTTTTGAAGCTGGTTGGCCATGGATTGGTGAAGGATAGTCGGGTCGTCCCGGAGTGCCTGTGCGATGATTGGTTTGGTTGCTGGAATGGAGAGAGTGACTTGGAACGCAAGGGTAGTGATATATTGAGAGAACTCGCTGCGTCCTCCCGCCCCGCGTAGGAAGAAAAAGCTGGCCATCAATGTTCCATCCGCCGCGCATAATTCCGCTATGGTCTGAGCAACAGCCGACTTCCCGAACCCTGCAGGACTGCTCACCCAGCACAGGGGCGAGGCATCGATATCATTTTTCCACTTCAAAATCGTCTTGATGAGTGCTTTCCTAGTCCCCTCGAGACACCCGGTTCTGAGACTGCCACCCTGATAACCAGCATCGGGCACGACAAAGTCAGGATATAACCTGATAACGGGATTATCTACATATCAACAGCATGAGAGAAGAGCTGCGGCACGAGAAATAGAGATTCGAACCGATGATTGTGTTCTCAATGTGATCGCCCATGATAGCATGGCCAGCAATGTTCGTCACGCTGCCACCTTGTGAGGTGCCTATAGTGACGAATACCCCCTAGAACACCAGATTATCCTTTCATGAGCACTGAGCACAATATAGTTTGAATGTGCCGCACTGAAGTTGGGCCGCGTGTCCCCTGCTCGTTATCCATCTCGCCGATCGTATGGATCGAACTAAATTTGAATTAAATAGTATCCAGTAATTGCCGAGGAACGTCACATTCGGGTATCAGCGCTAAAATTCATGATGATTCTGACGAGGTATCTTCTGACCTATTTATCAGTTGCCGTGGACTTGTCGTAGAAGGGAATGCGTCAGGGAAAACGACGCGTATGCTCAGCTACTGCTTCCGAACGATGTGGCTGAATTTCGAAGTGTGTAGAGCCTTAAGGTAATGGCATTGCAAACGGGTCAGCAGAAATTTAAGCTGCACTTTCTCATGAATCCGAGCGAAGGTTTTGAAACACATACTGTTTTTAATCAGTTTGTATGACCATGGAAAGGCCATAGTGATTTGAGAGCAGTTCCAAATTACACACGAGATAGCAACTGATAGCAAGCACAATAATTGTACATGATGTGAATTGCCAGTGTAAGTAATTGATTATAGATCATTGTACCCAAGATCATTCCGATTACATGTCTTCTTCTGGACCTCAATCTTCTGCGTTGAAATCCTCAGCGTCCTTAACCATCGGGTTTTGCAAGCACCCGATGAGTTCCAAACCTTTCGGAACACTCATATCGTTCTGCTAAGGATTTACCACAGATTGGTTCACTGGCTTTTGCGATGCGACAGGATCTTCATACGTGCCACATAGGCTACCCTAAAGGCGGTCATTCTATAGGTGTAAGTAGCATAACAACCCCCCTTCGAAGGCCATGGGACCATCTTTAATGAGGATCCAGATCTCACAGTAAACCGGCACTAGCTGGCCAACACTTGCTTCCAGCCCTTTCATTAACCCTTTCATTAAGCCGTTATGTTGGGTTATGTTAGCGTGAATCGCCGCATTGATTTGGCTATTATGCTCTCGCAGTGGCAATGGAACTTCGTGGGATCAGAGTCAGGCGCGCGGGTGGGAAGTACAAAGGAGCGAGCGGCTGTGGCCTGGAAATGGCTGATACCTGTATTATCAATGTGTATTCTGTAAGATATATTGCGATTATACAACCAGGACATATAGGGATTACAGGACAAATAAACGTAGAAGTAGAAATAAAGCGTGAGAAGTTGTGATGAGATAGCAAATAGCAGTTGGCAAAACAGGGGATGGGGGCAGTGGAGATGGAGGAAGATGATGGGGGTTGATGATGATGCGCAGGTCCGAAATATGTCGTATATGTGTAGAAGGCCTGAAAATATCAATTATATATAACGTGGTAAAAGAACGAAGGACCTATGCACTGCATCGCATCAGCGCATGTTCATAGCAAACAAATACTACATAATGTAGCTTACCTATAGGATACCCGAGTCTTTCAACGCGCTCTGGAGAATGGTCTCCTTCACCGCGGCGAACACCAGCCGGACGCACATCGTGTCACCCTCCTGCGTCAAATGGGGGTAGACGCTCAGCCGCCCGCGGTTCGCCTGCATGAAACGCCAAAGGATGTACTTTGCGGCCTTGTTGACGTCCGGGCCGGCGGTGTACTCGGGGAAGTACCTCTCGAGGGGAACCTGTAGTGCCAGGCGCGAGCGTTAGTGACTATACAAAAGTTCAACAGGTTAATGGGCGAACATACCTTTGCGAGCTTGGCCTTGAATGCGTCAAACTTGGTCAAGAACAAGATGACGGAGGTTCTGCGGAACCACCGCGAGTTGAGGATACTCTCGAAGAGCACGAGGCTCTCCACCATCCGGGTCGTATTCTGATCCCATGGGAGCACTTGGTCGTAATCGCTGAGCGCGGCGCAGAAGATAATGCTGGTTGCGTCCTCAAAGCAGTGGATCCACTTCTTGCGCTCCGAGTGCAGCCCGCTGACGTCCAGCATATGAATGCTGTTTACGCATATGTTAGTGTCGGGCCGTGATTGGAATGAAAGAGGAAGGAGGGAATATGCACCCCAATTGGCCCATGTTGAACCGCGTCTCAGTGATAGCCGTGCTCTTCTTGCAGGCTCTCAAGACGTCACTCTCGCTGGGGACATAGCCCGGCTTGCCAATGCGTACTGCATTCTCGAAGAAGCTGTGCGCTCAGTTAGCTATGCGTTCTACCACGTGCAGGCCAGGGGAAATACTGACTACTGGGCCGAGTCCATCAGGTAGAACTCGCTCGAGTGGTCCATCACCCGGTCCATTATTGGATCCTCCCACAGCTGCGCGATCATGCTGGCGATTTCGGGGTCGAAGACGAAGCCCTCGCCCACGTCTGCGGAGTCGATGCTGCCCGACAGGTCGTCGAGATGCATATCGGGCGCGTTGGGGCCTAGGGAGTAGTTGATTGTGGCGTGGAAGCTGGCAGTAGAAAGGAGGAAGGTGAGGGCGGCAGCAAGGGACGTTTTAGGCTTCTTGAGGGGCACGGTGGGCATCGTGATTCTGTAATCAGTGATTCTGTTACAGTTCATCTACTTGGGCGCGTCAGTATACAGGTGCGAGAAAACGGAGTAGGGAAAGGAACACACCCGGTTCGAGGGAATCTCGCAGTCCAATCCAATCTCGCGCATGGCTAAGATGATGGCCTGTGCCGAGTCGAGCAGGTTGTGGTATATGGACATACGATAGCTCATAAGCTCGTCGCGGTTGAAGCCGTCCTGGTGGACAATCTTCATCTGTTTCACGATCGTCGACATACCGCTCTCCCCAGAGCCTGCCCGCGTCATTCGAACATTAGTCTAAGCCCTGCGAAACATGAGGAACGTCGCGCACCCAAGAGGAGAATCTTGCATTCCCTTTTGAACTTGCAGCTGTCTGCCCCAATTTGCTGGTCGATGGCGTCTGAGCGGGCCTGCGCCATTCGGGCGTTCCGCGATGTACAGTTACCCATAACGCAGCGTCACCAAGGCAATGAAAGCGAATGTGTTCTGTCGGTTTCTTGTGGGCAATCCCAAGCGAGCTGAGTTGTGGAACGAGAGGACGCAGGAGAGATGATGAGAAGGATGTAGAATGGGGAGCACCAGTGTTTAGTGTTGAGTGCCTTGGCCCCTGTGTAGCATTCAATTTCGGAACAGTGCGCTTGGCTAGACTCGCTACCAGTAACAAGCGCTGAAGTAAGCACGAAGTCTCCCGCCACAATCAAAGAATCTTGAAAGAATCAAACTGCTTCCCCGACAAAGCATTCCCAATCAGCAGCGAGCTCGAGGCGCCATCGCCGTCGCCGTCGTCGTCACGGCGCAAGCGCCTCATTTCGCTGCGGCCTGCAAGTCCCCACTCTTTCCTCAATCTTATCGTACCAATATCGTACCGACTTATTCCACATGCTACATAAAAGTTCCCAGAATCCCACCGCCATGGCTCTCTACCCACTGCCTCGTGATCACTCACGGTGACGGCTCTTGCAGGTAAATTTTCGGATCCCCCGTAAAACATCCCTTGGTATGTATGTACTATGATTTCTTATCCTTTTTTTTCTTATAGCTGCCAGAACGTCGGCTACAACTTCTCGCGTACGGGATTTTGCAAGACCCTTGACTCAACTGATCAGTCGTATCGCTTCATCACGCAAGCCTGTTCACAGAACAACTGCTAAGCAGTCCTGCGTTTTGTCACACGCTCTTGATCCAGTGGACTTGCAGTGGACAATCGCGAATAAATTTATGTATCATTCGACGTAAGCTTGGGAGCTTAAATAGCGTACCCTATCTGTTATTTGTGCAGGCCCTAAATTCCATGACCAATCAAATTCACCTCGAAACCATCCAAAGCATACATTCAGGGGCCACCTAAGTTTTCACCGATGTTCCGCCAGTCGACAAGCTCGAGCTGACTCCCGAGGAGCACGCATAACATGCCTCTGAGCCCTGACAAGCGCCTGAAGTCCAAATAGTACCAGCTGTAGCCTGTAAAGGCGATGTAAAGGTCAAATCAGACCATGGCGGAAGGAATGAGGTTCAATGTTGTATGCCACGCTGCACGACCATGGACGGCTGTGGCTTAATGACTGATACCTGGATTATCAATGTGTATTTTGTGAGATATATGGCGATTGTAATAGGCTATCAGGTTAGGTTACCAATTGCAGGCCAGGATGTGATAGATGGGGGAAATGATAGGGTAGCTGATGCGCAAAAGGCCTGAAAATAATAATTATATGTAACGGGTTGAACAGAATGACAGCGGACAGATGTGACAGAGCCACAGGATCCTTTACTGCATCGTAAGATTCACATCAGCGCACGCCCACGGCCAACAAATATGACAGAATGTAACTCACCTATAGGGTATCAGGATTCAAGACTTTCGAGTCCTTGATCTCGTTATGGAGAATGGTCTCCTTCACCGCGGCGAACACGAGCCGGACGTACATCGTGTCCCCCTCCTGCATCAAATGGGGGTAGATGCTCAGCTGCGCACGGTTTGCCAGCATGAAACGCCAAAGGATGTACTTTGCGGCCTTGTTGGGGTCTGGGCCGCCGGTGTACTCGGGGAAGTACTTCTCGAGGGGAACCTGTAGTGCCAGGCGCGAGCGTCAGTGACCAGAAGAAAGTTCAAGAGGACATTGGGCGGGCATACCTTTGCGAGCTTGGCCTTGAAGACTTCGAACTCGGTCAAGATCAAGATGATGGAGGCTCTGAGGAACCACGGCGAGTTGACGATCCTATCGAAGAGCACGAGGCTCTCCACCATCCGGGTCGTATCCTGATCCTCAGGGGGGACCTGGTCGTAATCGCTGAGCGCGGTGCAGAAGATAATGCTGGTTGCGTCCTCTAAGCAGTGGATCCACTTTTTGTGCTCCCAGCGCAGCCCGCTGACGCCAGCCATGCGAATGCTGTAGACATGTATGTTAGCGCTGGACCGTGATGGGAATTTTGGAATGAAAGAGGAAGGAGGGAGCACGCACCACGATGGACCCATGTTGAACAGCACCTCAGTAATACCCGTGCTTTTCTCGCGCGCCCTCAAGACGTCGCTCTCGTTGGGAACATACCCCGGCGCGGCAATGCGCACCGCATTCTCAAGGAAGCTACGTGGCCCATGTTAGTTCTGTCAGAACAGGTGTAGGCCGCGGGAATACTGACTACTGGGCGGAGTCCATCAGGTCGAACTCGCTCGAGTGGTCCATCACCCGGGCCATTATCGGGTCCTCCCACAGCTGCGCGATCATGCTGGCGATTTTGGGGTCGAAGACGAAGCCCTCGCCCTTCCCAGACGGTTCAGGTGCCAGCGGGTACATGCTGAGGGCGCCGGAGGAGGGCTTCTTGAGGGGCGCAGCAGGCAGCATGCTTCTGCAATCATTTATCCTATCACAATTAATCTAATTGGGTGTGTCAGTATGCGGGTACGAGAAAGCGGAGTACGGAAAGGAACATGCCCGGTTCGAGGGAATCTCGCAGTCCAATCCGAGCTTGCGCATGGCTAATATGACGGCTTGTGCTGAATCAACCAGGTTGTGGTATGTTAGCATACGGTAGGCCATGAGCTCGTCGCGGTTGAAGCCGCCCTGGTGGTCGATCTTCATTTGTTTCATGAACGTCGACATGTCGCTCTCCCCACTGGAGCCTGCCCGCGCGATTCAAACATTGGCCTAAACGGTGCGAAATTGGAGGAGGGTTGCGCACCCAAGAGGAGAACCTTGACCTCCTTTTTGAACTTGCAGCTGTCTACCTCAATTTGCCGGTCGATGGCGTTGGAGCGGGCCTGCGCCATACGGACGTCCTGCGGTGGGAAGTTAAACATAATTCAGCGTCACAAAGGCAATGAAAGTGAGTGTGTTCTGTCGGTTCCTGTGAAATCCAAGCAAGCTGAATCCTGGATCGAGAGGACGCGAGAGAGGGGATGAGAAGGATGTGGGCGTTAAGAAGGCTGAATATCGCGGCGCAACATTAATAGTAAAATCTCCCGTTAGCCTATTCAGCATTCTAACGCAAGGCCTTATACTTTCTTGTGTTTCCACGACCTGCCGGTACTCGTATGTGGTGTTGATTTTAGCTGAATTGAGGAAGTTCGACTAACCTTATGTAAAGCCTCCAGAGCCAGCTTCTCCCGCCTGCCAAGGCCTCTCGTCACTGCGGCCGTTATGCTAATTCCGCCTCTCCTCTCCTCCGCCCCCACCTTCGACGTCTCGCGGATTCCTCTCACACATAAATGTCTCCTCCTGGAAATCTGAAATCCTTATGGCCTGGAACAACATACTTTCCTAATTTCCAATCTGAAGTATAGGGCGCTTTTCTGTCAACATTGGCGGATAGGAAATATCATTTGGATAGTGGATAGGAAAATTGGACTGCGGAGAGGACAAGAGTGGTAACACACACACACCGTATGTATCCCCAAGAATTTTGACACGGGTTTCAACCCTGGCTAGGAAGTAACGGGGCCTTGCAGTAATAAGGCATTTTAAGATGCTATGACGACCAGTACCGAGGATTCAGAGAGAGAATTGAAGATCGAAAGAAGCGTCCTTGAATCTGGTTTATTGAATCTTTTTTCTGTTTTCTAGCTTGCGTTCCGAGATTGGGTAATTGAATAGATTGGGTTGGGGTGTTGCAGGTAATGTGCTGCCTGACCCGAGCTGGCTGGATAAGTGGAGTGAGATTACAGCAACAGAGGCGAAGGGAATGGTGGTAGCTACCCAGATAGACCCGAATGCGCACTCCCCGACGTAAGTGTTGAGCTTGCGATGTGAATTTGGCGTCTCGGACATTGATCTCCCGAGGCACCTGCTTGTAGTCGCTCTCGCTCACAGCCAGAGGACACTCCAACTCGGGCAGCAAGTCTGTTCGAGAAAGTCTGAAACCCTTCAAAGTCGGGGAGCACCGGCATTTTTGAGGAGCGGGGAAATGGGAAGCATGCCTTGCGCCGCGCTATGACTGATTGAAAATATCAAGCTCCCAAGAAGACCCCAGAAACGTAAAGCACAGCTTCGTATAGTGTTGTTCGTTGAAGGTTTAGCGGAATCCCCGATTCCCCTGAGACAGTGCGTATCACAATATACGTAGACAGGCATATTTACGAATTTGGGAATCATGCTTGTATTTGTTCGTAGACGAATCGGCTAAAGACAGAAACCTAGATAGAGCCTGTAATGTAGTTTGAAGCGATAGTAAAACGGTGGTAAGATAGGCCTCACTCGCAACCGTCCAATATCACGTGTTTTGCGTTACAAGGCCTCCGTTTCACAGTTATTGCTTTACCTAGTCACGTACAGACTGCTTAATTACCTTGCTTGCAAGGTTTCTCCCCACCCCCATAAATGGACCCTATATATTACACGCGACTTTTTCCGAAGTCCCGTCAATTTCCGGTTTCCTGTATTAGATGAGATTAGATGTCTCTTACGCGTCGTCGACACTTGTAATTTGGGACAATACAGTATGCTCTAATGCAGCTACTCCGACACTATCGCGGGGTCTCTTCATTGGGTTAGTGGCATACTTCCTGAGACTTCGCCGACATACCGCGACGGAAACTACGACTCTCGAGCTGAAGTGAACTATGCTGGGGGGATCAATGCCATATGGTCCTTCGTGAGATAGCGCAGGTCAACCCTGGGGCTTACTCACTGTACCTAAGCCAGCCATCCGACGTTCGCGAGTTGGGGCCTTCCGTCTGGGTTTGCACGGCAGAGCTCGTGTCTTGATACCAATGTACGTTTTCCATTTCATTCCCGTATCTAGCACACACTAATATATACCTAAATGTAGAATACTCTACTTTGTACCCAGACATGTAGTGGATGGTGGGATCACATGCGAGAACGAGGCCGGCTGTGCGGGCGAGCCGCAAGCGCGCAACTTGAAGGACGGCAGACACTATGCGAGATACTGCACTCAGAGGATGCGTGCCTGTCCCCGTTCTCCCCCGCTTGGAACTCTAAGATGGTGCTCGTCTCTGAGGACTCCGCGCTGCTTGGCTCTAGCCCCAACTCCACCCTCGCGCACAGACGGAGCCGCGGCTCGTTCGTCGCGGAACGCGGACAGTCATACAGGCAGCTTGATGCTGTTGTTGACTCGGATGGGCGGGACCTAGCCACAAAATTCCCAGAGTGTGACGAGGTTGTGGTGCCAATATCAGCGTCAACACAGGTCAACCTCGCCAAGAAGCACAAGACCTTCAGAGGCCCTCCTCTGCCCGCGCTGCACCATCCTAACATCGCTCATTTGGACCTTAAAGTTCACGCAAGATCGCTGCTACTCGAGTCAGGCCTAAGCCAAACTCTCTCTGACCTCCCGCCTCGCGAAATTGGCTGCTGTGAACATGCACCGACATGGACTCTCCTTCCACCTATTTATCATTAACAATTTCATTACAACTCTCTTGTTTCACTGTTTTAGTGTGGTGTGCACCTCAAACGAGTCTGCGTGTATTGTTCCATAACATGTTCACATACATTTTGAACCAATTAATATCCTGTCCTAAATGCGCCGCTGTGCTGCAAGCAAGGTTATCGCCGACGGCAGTCGGCGCTTCCCTCGTAAAAATCTGCCAGCATAATTCCCTCTGAATACATGCAATTCAGACAATGGCCGCTTTCAAATTCCCAAAAGGGAGTTGTGGACGGAGGAGATGCATAAACTCCGTGCAATGTTGCCCTTCCAGATCAGCACTCTCGGATGGTGTCACGGCATTCGAGACTCGCTAGAGTTTATGCATCTCCTCCGTGAAAAACTCTTTTGTGAAAATTCAGAGGCGGCCATTGTCTGCATTACATGTATTCAGAGGGAAGTATGTTGGCAGATTTTTATTAAGCGGTCTGTACATGACTAGGTAAAGCAAAAACTGTGAAACGGAGGCCTTGTAACGCAAAACACGTGATATTGGACGGTTGCGAGTGAGGCCTATCTTATCGAGATGCCATCGGAAAGGGTGGACCCAGGACGACAGTCACGGTCAAGGTGTTACTCTAAAAGCACCGTTCATCCAGGGACCATCGTGATCAAGTCGAGCACTTTCTGACATAACAGGGTCAAACTTGAACTTGATAAACACAAAGGGACAGATCTTTTGGTGCATGTGTTCCTGCCTGTGGACCTGTTAAACATGGCTGCATTCCCATCACGAGCTGTCCGACTCCTAGGAACCAGGGACTACTGAGGACTACTGACAGGTCTCCGAGTCGAGCTCACAGCAAATCTAAACCGACAGTTGGCCAACGCTCGCTTCCGGCCCTTTCATTAACCCCAAGCCAGCCGGTTCTTGCCAAAATCAAGTCGTCAATCACTTAAGGAGATCAGATAAGGCACATTACATGTACACTTACCGCTACTTACCGCCGAAGGTGACGAGTCGCGGTCCCGAGGCGCACGGAATGACGATGTAGGTTCAGTCTGACAGCAATGCCATAGATAGAATACCATGCTACATGCAACAATGGTGCGCATGAAATGGGTTGATTTGATACAATAGACAGACAATGTTACTGATACAACTCCACGGAAGGATTGAGAATGTTACAGCGTGTGATAGCCTGTCAGGTAACCAAGTGTGGCTTGCGGAATGGCCAATGTTAGCGCGATTTATTAATATATGCAATACACCTGGGCGGTGATCGTAATCCTCTGTATCCATACATCCACAATTTTTTGTCTCTGCGCGTGTTGGAAGGGGAGAGAGGCCCAAATAAAAAATGGAAAAGCGTTAAAAAATGCGTTCGTAGATGAATGATGATGCTGTCGGCTGCGGTTACACTGCATCAAACATGAATCCGAAAGGTCGTGGCTTTTCGCGCGGTGAGCCGGACCCTTCTGCAATGGGGTTGACCGCCGTCTAAAGAAAATAAGCGCAAGAGCACCATTGAGCATATGGAAGCGCATTTCATACAAGATTTCGACGTACGCTGACAGGGTTCAATGATGGCATTGTCCAGTCATTGGCCGGGGCACCCCCATTGGCTGAAGTCAACCGGGAGGTGCGCAGGAATTCGCGGCCGTTCAGCCTGCAGATTAACAGGATCAGTTCGGTCTGTTGACAGATTCGACGTGAGGCACTCACGAGGCCATGAGAGAATTTGAATAAACTGATTTTTTAAGACTTGAGCCATGGCCACACATTTAAAAATAAAGCACTCACGTTTTCCGTAAAATATGGCTATACATATCCACAGGCTCGTGTCGGGACGAGCCAGTGAGAATATTAACATGAGCAAGCCTGCGATACTGCAATGAAGTCGTTAGCTAAGCTGTGACATTCGCGGTCACACATCTAGTATACCTTGTGAGAATTCCAGTTTCTATGAGCAAACGCCTAATCAGTTTTCTGCATAACCTCATGCGCTAATACAAGTACGAACCCAGGGTCCACAGGAACATCTTGTTCATGATGCCATCAATATGCGTAGAGCCGGTCCTCTCAGCGCGGAGATACCAGCACAACGAGCAGGTATTGACGACATCGACGGAGAACAGCAGCGTGAAGCTCGTGGTGACTATCCACCTGTACTTATATTCGAAAGAGTCCACGGTAGTGAATCTCGATACCACCATGACTGCCGTGGTGGCGACGAGTGCCAGGGCTGAACCAAACCACGAGATGATGGTGAAGATCCACCTCCGAGATAGAATGTGCACGCGGTATGCAAAGTACCCCTGTACAGAGTGTAAGTGAGGGTATGGTCGAGGCGCAACACCATCCTTACCTGCACCGCGCCGCCTACTAGGCCATCGAAGAAGGAGGTGGTAGAGAGCGTCCAGTAGTCTTGTGTTAGGATATCGATGTTCCCGTCATATGTGACTGTGCAGCGGTATAACCATGACCACGTGAAGATTGTGCTGATGGTATCAACGGTCCTGGAAGCAAAGGTGAGATGGATGTTTGCAAGCTTTGGGTCAACGGCTACGTACCAGATAAAGGGCACCAACGTGCGAGTAGACCAATGAGGCTTGGATGTTCCGGTCCTGATACGCTGCGAGGTAAGCGATAGATACGAGGGGTGCCGAGTCACAAAACACACCAGTAAATGTAGAACTTGAATCCGCCGTAAGTCAGGCTGAACGGGCTTGAATGACGGCGTGACTCACCTGGACGGAGCTGACACCGTAGAGAAAGGTGTTGATGAGTACGCCGACTGCAAAACGAAACGGTGTAATTAATGCCAGGGAGTCTAATGATTCACCGGCAAGAGCGCACCTTCCATAACACCCAGACTCAAATCGAGAGCACCCATTATGCTTTACGACGCCCAGCGACGAGGTGGACACAAAGGGTGGGAGGAGGATGGGGAGAGAGACGGGGCGGGGAGGGGGCTCTTTGTGTGCCCTGTCTCTTGGACGATCTTCACGGGAGAAGGAAGAGGAGCCGAAACATTGATCAGAAGTTTAGACGGACCATCCCATCAACGCCCCTGTGTCGCCATGAAGTACATCCGTTATCTCCCACGTAACCTATAATGCTTACGGGGTGCGCTACAAAGGCAATGCAAACGTCAATCGTAAATTTTGACACAGTACATCATGCATAGAGCTTTCGCTTGGAATTTATTTGCAAAGGTCTTCAAGGTTGTGGATGCGTGAATGGAAGGAGTACTTAAGTAACCATCGTGGCGCATGCAGAGAGCATACCCCAAGCACTGACAACCGGGGTGTATGGGTATATCGGCCTCTCGGCTATCTGTCTGATGATGCTCATTGTAAGCACTGCCCCCCGACGGTCCTTATAATCACTCCTGCACTTATGCAGTGTGCACCCTCGCACGACTCCCTACGACTCCGCGCATTAAGAGGCGTTAAGCCCCTCTTTCGTCGGTAACATCTGATTATTTCCGGCGATGCTTGCCATTCATCGCAGCTTGATCCGGTCAAAGCCGCCAAGGGCTGATGCGATGCGCAACATCGATATCGCACGTGAAGCATAGTGAAAAATTCATTTGAATCACGCTCAAGCTCGCGCAATACGCTGCAATGATAGCTGGAGTCTACGACATATGGCAGTGTAATAATTACAACCTTAATTTCGTCATCTGTTTCAAGTTCTTCTGAGCTGAGCTGAGCCCCGGGCCAGAGCCCTAGCCACTAAAAAGCCTCGGGATCCTTGCCTGTTCAGACCACTTTTTGAACCTAAGTCAAGTTTGTCCCAGGTCAGTGCTCGATTTGAACCTCTAAGCGTCTTGGCGACCTCAGTCACAATAAATTGGCCTCAATATAAGGCCTCAATCATACAGTATGCAGAATATCTAGAGTCAGATTGCAGTAGGTAGATAGTAGCAGCAAAGCAGCAAAGAACAAAGACAATTGCAAAGACTCGATCGGAATTTATTGCTGCCGGGCGCTTGTACGTCCCTCTTCATCAGCTCTTGAGTTAACTGTTCGCGCTTAACAGACTTCAAGGCAGAAGCTGCAATTACTTTACAGACAAAGTACTTGGGAATCTAGCCTTGAACGCTTGAGCTCGCACCAATGCACCGCTATTCAATTTAGACGCCGACTGAATGCTCTTTGTGCATGGCGTTCCAGTTTCCACACCCTCTCCCCCATTTCCCTCCTCCCGTGCTGTGGTATCTGTATGGCTCGGCCCACCGCCCTTCTGGTGCGACTACTGAGATACCTTTCTTCTATAATTGGCACATCCGTCAAACGCTTGCTGGCTCTGCTGAACTACATCCAATGGCGAATTTCGATTGCGAGAGGGATATCCCCCAAAGCCCCCGATGACCCTCCCTCTCAACCCCCACCCGAGAGCATTATTTTGAGCGAGGCCACAGGCCGAGCCGACCGTCAAATCGGATATGTGTGCCCCAGCTTTGCTCCTCCCCGAGCTGAACATGTAACGTTGGACCTACCACTACACGACCATGTCGATGACAATGACGGCCCTTACACGACAATGATACATTCAGCATCTCCTACACAGACATCTTTCTCGGGACATGGAAACTCTTTCTCTGGACACGTAACCTCCATCTCTAGACAGGGAAGCCTATACGCAGGCTCATCCCGTGCCATATTAATCGAGGAAGAGGAAGCCTCAGGCTCGGATACCACCGGCAGAAGTGTGAACAGTAGGCGTAGTCGAATGTCCGTAGGGCGACAGCTTCACGCCGCAGGCACCTCTGCTATTTCAGTCCTACCCATCTCGACACATGGCCTGCAAATGGTCACAGCGGGGCCTGGCACGCCGATCTCACAAAGGCCTGCCTCGCCAATGCTGCCCCATCCCACGTCCTGGAGCTCTCAAAAGTCTGGCCCACCGGCAGAGCCCATCAAAATATCCAGCCCCATCCCTCCGCCCCGTCAACTCACACCCCCACCAATTGCGACTCCCGGTGGTACACCTTCCAGATCGGGTTCCCCCAAGAATGGCCCGTCCATTTTACCAATGTCTACTTCCACTGTCCAGAGATGGAAACGCGGTGTTAAGGTGTAAGTACTGCCTAATCGTTTTCTGGTTGTTTTGCACTTGAACTTACCTCGTCTGTCAGCTCTACGGAATTTAACCATTGTTTAGTTGGACCATACAATTTTGAATTTAAAGAGTAGGTTTTCCCGGTTCCTTTATCCCTACCCAATCTGACACTACGCCTTCAGCAACCCGCCACCTGAAGGTTGGGCTGCATGCCACCACCCGGAAGGTGCCCTGTACTTTTTTCACGCTGAAAAGGTAACACTATTCTCGAGCAGTGTTTGGCTTGTGCTGACGGTTATGTGACCTATGCAGCGAGTTTTCACAGATGTGTTTATGCACGATCCTGCGAAAGCCGCTATGGTTAACGAGGCTGCGAGTCGAATCCTAAATCACATACACCGCGATGGTCTTGACGAGGAGGTCTTACCGGAGGATTGTGATTTGGTGATCGAGCTTGTGGAGCGAGGTAGTGAAACTGTGGTCGGATACTACTTTGCAGACCATGCGTCGAGACTGCTGTTCTGGATGGAGGAGTTTGACGCCTGGATAATATGCCGCGAGATCACATGCGTCGTCTCATTCTCGCATCTCCGTGAGTGCTTTTTTCTTAGGAAACCTTCAATGAAGCTGAGAGTAGTTACAGGCCTCGAAATTGAATCTCAATACTGGTTCGTCATATGTTGCTATATTCCTCTGATAGGCTACAGCTTGTAATTTTTTGCTTCAGGACGCACTACGAGCTCTACCCCAACTGCCGTGGGTATACCACAGAGTTGAGAGACGAAGTCAGAGGGCTCCTGCTTCACGCGGCCACGGGTCAATGATATTTGCTGCTATATTGATCATTTCCAAGCTGACTTCCTTATTTGACGCTCTCGCAGACCAAATAACATCCGTGACATCCACGGCCCTTTGGACGAAGGAGGAGAACTTGGCATTGCTGACTATCATAGAAAAACTACAAGGTAACATATGTTCGACCTGCTCTTCTGTTTAGCACAGCACTGACATCATCCCAGTGGATCACCCGACGAATCAAGTTTGCGCCGGCGCCATCGTTGGTCAGTTGACTCGCAGTGGATTTTCATTGAAGCTATCAAACTGATCTTCCTGCGATCATTTCTAGGGCGAGTGATGCGTAACCTTAGCAAGCCTCATTTCATTTTCTGGTCTCATGGCGATCGCACTGACCTACCGCATCAGAACACATGCAATTCATCATGCTCTATGGTCAGTACGGTGCTCGTCTGGACTGCGACCAATCCGTCCACGGAATCGTCGTCCACTCACACAGCTGGTACCTTAAGAGCATTGAGCCGTTCCTGTTCTGGGGCGCTGCTGTGCACCTAGTGTCTCTGGAGAAGATCTGGGTAGACCGGACGATACACATCGTAGCATTCAGGCGCTTCATCGGGAAGTTGAATGAGGAGTGGCAAGACTTCATCATTGTCGTACGTTATATTTTTGTCCTCCTTGAGCGTTACTACGTGTCGACGATGTCTCACAACTCTCATATACAGGCCACAGTTCTGCTGAATGCCAACATGGCATTCTTGTCCATTCAGAGTGTAGACAATGGGGGTTTTACCGTCATGAACCGATCGGCTGCGCAGATTGTCAGCTATATCTCGATTGTCACCAGTTTGGGCAGTGCCCTTCTATCTCTGCTGCTCTTGAGACAGAACCGTTCCAAAGGGCGGTTATCTGCGGATGTAGTTGTAAGGAATTCCACAATTATCTAGCTTTCTTCAGCACGATACTTACACGCCTGGCAGGCCAAATTCCTCGGGAACGTGACGTGTATGACGCGTGGCTTAGAGAATCTCGCTATTCTCTACGCCCTTCCGTACGCTCTGCTTATGTGGTCGTCAGTATACATTTCCCCCCTCCTCGCCTCGTCGAATAGACGCTGACCAGAACGCGATGCATGCAGGACCCTGACATTCCTCGTCGCGTTTGCTCTGGATTGCTTTGTCAGAGCCTCAGTTATAACGCGCGTGCCCGTCGGCTCTGTCCTAGCGCTGTGTATCAGCCTCGTCATACGGTTCTTCATTGCGGCGTGGTTATGCGAGTTCGATCGCATTCGCAGGCTGCGGGATATGAGACAGCGGCTGCGGGAACGCGCGCTGGCGGTTTTCGGGATGGTCTTCGGTGGGAGTGGGGATGGTGGTGGTGACAAGCAAGGCGGAGAAGATGAGAGGAAGGAGAGCGGCGAGACGGCTACCGCTTGTGGGACCGCCCCAACGACGCTGCAGGACAAGCGCAAGCATTCACGATCGTCGAGCTGGATGCCGAGGATCTTCGTACGTGGGGCGACGGTCGATGACCTTAATCTGTCCACCATGGCACCCCACGTTGAAACGAATGAAGAGGTTTAATTCCGTTCACTGAATATATATTGACATTTACATGGCTCTTTACTGATTTACCAGCACACACACGAATTCACTCATTGGCCCCCACATCTCGTATATTCTGTATAATATCTATTCCACATGTAACATCTGATACGTATCCCGTAAGTCTCAAAACTGTATTATAATAAACTACATCCTGCATATTTAGGAAGCTGCGTGTTCTAACACATAACTAGTCACTGACAGCAACAGGAAAAGATGAGCGACGAGAGTGTTTTTAACAGTTAACATTATTGAATAAGTTACCAGGAGTTACCGCGGTAACCTCTGGTACTTAACTTTCCCCCGCCGCTTTATAAGCCCTGCCGGACGACGGTTGGACTACCCGATGGAGTTGAAGCCTGAGGTGTGAGCATCTGCGGAAAGCTTGGTCGAGCGACGATGGTTCCGACATCTCGTGTCTAATGAAAGGTTTAAAGAGTACTCACTAATGCGGCAATACAGAGGTTCGCATATCCAGATGAAGATACTTCGAAAACACAGACAGTTGACAGAACCGCCTTGCGAGTCACGGGTGACCGGTGAGAGGTGATCCGCCGAGCGCCGAGCCGCTGCAGCTGCTCGGAGAAACCAGAGCTCTCACACCTCACAGAGTCAGCCTGTCCTGCAAGCTGCCCCCCTATACAGTGTTTTCAGCTCCACTGAGCAACCGTCCCAATGCCCACCAACACGTTCAGACCTTATGCAGCCTCTCGTAAGGCTGCGGCACGATCCTCCGAGATGCACCCCCGCGCCTCGAGGGACCTAAATACTGCAGCGCTTGTACAGTTCTTCAGCTCAGCAGTGCTTGATGTCCGTTATCGTCGAGCGACATGAGGATCCGGCAGCTGCGGTCGACATCGAGGACTTCGCGCCCGCCTAGATCGCCGCGGTAGGACGGCCAGCGAGTGCGAGCTTCGGGGTGAGCCAAGAAAGAACATGATACGGTAGCTGCGTCCATTGAAGTATATTAACATGATGTCTTTCGTTATCAAAGAGGGAAAGTACTCACCGACGCCCCTGCTTTGCCTGTCCTTGATGTCTTTCCGCCTTTCCTGCTCCCGCTCACGTTGCACGCCGTCTATGTCCCGTCCCTTTTCCCATCCGTCGCTGCCGAGGTCGTAACAGAGATCCAGAGTGAGCACGGCACAGTGTGTGGTGCTCTAGCATCCCCTTCACTTATTGCCCCAGATTTCGGCGGCCCCCTCCTTCGGTGCTTCATGGCGCGCGGTGGGTGCGGCTCCCAATACGGGCAAAGTGGGCATAGTAGTCTCCGTTTGGTCGATCCCCGTTGTGTGTCCCGGTGTGCAGCGCCCAACTTGCTTCGAAGCATGTTGCATGAGGAGTGATGCGCGCGGGAGGCGGGCTGTCCAGTGTCAGTGGGGCGAGGTGAGATTTGTGCTGATGCGATATCTGGTATTGTTGCAGCCCAATCCCTGGTGCGCGAAAAGAGTTGAATCCGTGGCTGGAAGGAACGGAGCGGGCAGCGAGATCGATTTCGCGACATGTCGGCAGGGAAGATGGTCATTGTGTTGAACTACTGGTGCTTGCACCCGGGGAAACAGACGCAAAGGGACATCGGCGCCATGGCGGAACAAGCGCGGCGCATCGCGTTGCGCCGTTGGTGAGAGCATCATAAGTGCTACGTCCCTCTCAGCACTGAGAATGCGTAGGCCTGAGTGAATAAAAGCGGCTTGGCCGGGTGGTGTCCATCGCTCATGGGAAACCACCAGGGGCGGTTTTTGAGCATTTTGGAGCCTTCGGAAGAGTCTTCTGCGTCGGATATTTTTATTTTTAAATAGGTTATGAAGGGTCTATGGCCCTCTAGGATGTATAGAACGATTGCCGAAGGTGTTGTGGAAAGTGGTGCCAGCGGGACAGGTCGCGGCTCGGAAACTGATCCTGCCATTAGCCTTGGCTTGAGCGCTTGAGCTTGCATCAAAGCACCGCCATCCAATCTAGACGCCTCGAACTCAATCGTAATGCCCTGTCTGCATTTGTTTTACATGGCTTTCCATTTCCACATCCCACGACCGCATTTTCCTCCTCCCGCGCTGTGGTATCTGTATGGTTCGGCCCACCGCCCTTCTGGTGCGACTACTGCGATACCTGTCTTCTGTTGTTCGCATATGCATCAAACGCTTGCTGGCTCTGTTAAACTTCATCCGATGGCGAATTTCGATCACCAGAGGGATATTCCCCAAAGCTCCCAAACCCCCCGATGACGGTCCCTCTCAACCCGCACCCGAGGGCAGTATTTTACGCTCAAATGATGAATATGTGTGCCCCAGCTTTGCTCCCCGAGCTGAACATGTAACGTTGGATCTACCACTACACGATCATGTCGATGACAATGACGGCCTTTATACGACAATGATACATTCACCGTCTCCTACACAGACATCTTTTTCGGGACATGGAAACTCTCTCTCTGGACACGTAACCTCCATCTCTGGACAAGGAAGCCTACACGCAGGTTCATCTCGGGCCATATTAAACGAGGCAGAAGAAACCTCAGGCTCGGATACCAGGAGTGCGATTAGTAGGGGTAGTCGACGGTCTGTCGGGCGCCAAAGAAACGCCGCGGGGGCCTCTGCTATTTCAATCCTACCCATCTCGACACATGGGCTGAAAATGGTTACAGCGGGACCTGGCACGCCGATCTCACTAAGACCTGCCTCACTAATGCCCTCGCGACCCGCATCTAGGAACTCTCAAAAGTCTGGCCCACCGGCAGGGCCCATCAAAATATCCAGCCCCATCCCTCCGCCCCGTCAACTCACACCCCCACCAATTGCGGCTCCCACCAGTGATGCACCTTCCAGAACAAGCTCCCCAGAGAATGGCCTTACTATTATGCCAATGTCTACGCGTACTGTCCAGCGATGGAAACGCGATATTAAGGTGTAAGTACCGTCTGGTCGTTTTCTGGCCATTTTGCACTCGAACTTACCTCTCCTGTCAGCTCTACGGAATTAGACCATTGTTTAGTTGGACCATACAATTTTGAATTTAAAGAGTAAGCTTACCCAGTTCCTTGATCCCTACCCCATCTAACACTACATCTTCAGCAACCCACCACCTGAAGGTTGGGCTGCATGCTACCACCCGGAAGGTGCCCTGTACTTTTTTCACGCTGAAAAGGTAATACTATTCTCGAGAAGTGTTTGGCTTGTGCTGACGGTTATGTGGCCTGTTCAGCGAGTTTTTACAGATGTATTCATGCACGACCCTGCGAAAGCTACTATGGTCAACGAGGCTGCAAGTCAAATTCTAGGCCAACTTCGCAGTGATGTTCTTGATGAGGAAGCGGTTCTACCGAAAGATTATGATTTGGTCATCGAAATTGTGGAGCGAGACGGTGAAACTGTGGTCGGATACTACTTTGCCGATCATGCGTCAAGACTGCTGTTCTGGATGGAGGAGTTTGACGCATCTATGATATGTGGCGACATCACATGTGTCGTCTCATTTGCGCATCTCCGTACGTGATAGTTTGCCAGGAAATGTTTAATGAAGCTGAAAGCAGCTACAGGCCTCGAGATTGAATCTCAATACTGGTTCGTCATTTGTTGCTATATTCCTTTGACATCTTGTTAATTTTTTGCTTCAGGACGCACTACGAGCTCTACCCAAACTGCCGTGGCTATACTCAGGAGTTGCGAGATATAGTTAGAGGTCTCCTGCTTCACGCGGCTGCAGGTCAATAATATTTACTACCATTTCGATCATTGAAAGCTGACTTACTTATTTGATGCTCCCCCAGACCAAATGACATCCCTGACATCTACCGCCCTTTATACGAAGGATGAAAACTGGGCATTACTGACTATCATAGAAAAACTACAAGGTAAACATATTTTTGACCTGTGATTCAGACTTCTGTTTGGCGAAGCACTGACATTATCCTAGTGGATCACCCAGCTGATTTGGTATGCGCCGGTGCCATCGTTGGTCAGTTGACTCGTAATGCATTTTATTGTAGTTATCAGACTGATCTTCCTGCGATCATTTCCAGGGCGAGTGATGCGTAACCTTAGCAAGCCTCATTTAATTTTTTGGTACCCCGGCGATCACGCTGACCTGCCGCATCAGAACACATGCAATTCATCATGCTCTATGGTCAGTACGGTGCTCGTCTGGACTGCGACCAGTCCGTCCATGGAATCATCGTCCACCCACACGGCTGGTACCTCAAGAGCATTGAGCCGTTCCTGTTCTGGGGCGCTGATGCGCACCTATTGTCTCTGGAGAAGATCTGGGTAGACCGGACGATACACATCGTAGCGTTCAGGCACTTCATCGGCAAGTTGAATGAGGAGTGGCAGGAATTCATCATTGTCGTACGTAATAATTTTCATCGTCCTGGAGCGTCACTGCGGGTCGGCGATGTCTCACAACTCTCATATACAGGCCACAGTTCTGCTAAATGCGAACATGGCATTCTTGTCCATCCAGAGCGTAGACAATGGGGGATTTACCGTCATGAACCGGTCGGCTGCTCAGATTATCAGCTATATCTCGATTGTCACCAGTTTGGGCAGTGCCCTTCTATCTCTGCTGCTCTTGAGACAGAACCGTTCCAAAGGGCGGGTATCTGCGGATGTAGTTGTAAGGAATTGCACAGTCATCTAGCTTTCTTCAGAAATGATACTTACATGCCTGGCAGGCCAAATTCCTCGGGAACGTGACGCATATGGCGCGCGGCTTAGAGAATCTCGCTATTCTCTACGCCCTTCCGTACGCTCTGCTTATGTGGTCGTCAGTATACATTTCCCCCCTCCTCGCCTCGTCGAATAGACGCTGACTAGAATGCGATGTATGCAGGACCCTGACATTCCTCGTCGCTTTTGCTCTGGATTGCTTCGTCAGAGCTTCATTGGTAACGCGTGTGCCCGTCGGCCTTGTCCTGGTGTTGTGCATCAGCCTCGTCACACGGTTCTTCGTCGCCACATGGTTATGCGAGTTCGATCGCATTCCCAGGCTGAGGGATATGAAGCAGCGGCTGCGGAAACGCGCGCGGGCGGTTTTCGGGATGGTCCTCGGGAGTGGGGATGAAAAAGAAGATGAAGCAGAAGATGAAGATGAAGATGAAGAAGATGATGACGACAAGCAAGGCGCAGAAGATGAGAGGAGGGAGAGTGGTGGGACAGCTACCGCTTATGGGACTGCTCCAACGACGCTGAAGGATAAGCGCAAGCGTTCGCGATCGTCGAGCTGGATGCCGAGGATCCTCATACGTGGGGCGACTGGCGACGACATCAATATGACCACCATGGCCTCCCGCGTTGGAACGAATGAAGCGGTTTGATTCCGTTTACTAACTATATATTGACTGTTACATGGATCTTTACTGATTTACCAGCACACACGCACATACACTTCACTCATACCCTAGCCCCCGCATCTCGCATATCCTGTATAATGTACATTCCACATGTAACATTTGGTGTTCCCCAAATATCAAAAATGTATTATAACAAACTGCATGCCTCATAGGAAGCTGCGTGGTGATGTACCTGGTAGCAATAGTGTAAGAAGAAGAGCGACGAGATGTTTGTTAACCATATGCATTGACATTGAATATTTGGCCTTGGATCAGCAAACGACTCGAAAACAACCTTTCCCTTCGAAACATTGCTGCCGGGTTGACCGGCGCTTATCAATTGCTTGCAATATCTTTCGTCACTGCATCGACGCGGGACAACTCCTTTGAGGTTGCATTTCGCTATGGCTCTACACACAAGCACGATCCTGGCACGAAATCCCGCCACTATCATTTCCCATCTGATGCGTCTACAATCAACATACAAGGAACAATCTCTCTTCTTTTGCCTTTCTGCGAACGCCCCCGACCTCCAAAACCTCGTTTCGCGTCTCACCTCATTCTCTGCGCAGACCACCGGATGTCTCTCCGCGCCACTGGGCGAAATACACGAGGAGTTAATCTCCTGCTCATTGGCTGTGTTTGAAAAAGCAGGCGCAACTCAGTTTCGGTCCACCCTGGCGGGCCGCGCAGCCCCGCAAGTGGGACGTTGGCACGCGTTCCGAGAAAGGGGCGGGGTAGCGCCGCAGCAGCCCCTCGAAGTGGAGGATTTTGGCGAGGAAGGGATGGACTGGGATACAGTGTGGGATCGGAGTGCCAAGAAGACGATGCTGCCGCCGGAGTTGCAAAAGCTCAGGTATGAGTTCATCAAAATTCCGTCCTAGCCGTGAGGCTTCAATGAACCCCTCTTATTAGCCCGGATGACGTGAATTCCGTGCTGTTCCTCTCGGACGGCGCTCCAGAGGGTCTTACAAATGCTCTTTCCTCGTTCCCACACGCGACCAAGGTCGGCCTCAGCTACACAATCACCGTCCCAAACAGTCTCATCTCACATGTGTCTATAAGCTAGGCCTTCTCGCATCTTCGACCCCTTTCATCACAGGCCGGCCAGTGACCCTTTTTCACAATGGTGATGTTCACTCCTCCGGCGCGGTGGGCCTCGCCTTGACGGGCCCCGGCACGCGGAAACAGACTTCGTCAGTCGATTTCCCCGGACTGCACGCCATCACACCGACTTTGACCGTGACACGGTTAGCTGCTTCGACTCTGCGCAAGAGGCACTCTGAAGCTGACTTAGGGTGATGTTACTTGGATAGGTCGGAAGGAAATTTGGTGAACACGATTGATGATAGCAACCCATCAAGACTGCTGCTTGCTGCGATACAGAAGCATGGTATTCAAAGCGTGGCCTCCTTCAAGGATGCTGAGTTTTATCTTGGCGCGTTCCGGGGCGATCAGGTTTGCTCGGTTGTTTTGTCAATTATGCGCTCAGCCTGATTCGTGTAAATCAGCTCAGCCAAGTGTACAGGATAACGTCCGGTGATCCTTCTCGTGGGACTATTGCACTCGAATCCCATGCAGCCCCAATAGCGGGAACTAGGGTCCAGGTACTTGGCTATTTCATGGCTGTAGGACATCCACACTAATGTTGCCCTCGGACAGCTGTACCACCGTGCAGAAGTTCCAACGTTTAGTGCAATACCAGGCAAATATGCATCGTCCAAATCATCAACAAGTAGACGGCTCGGGTTCCTTGCATCCTCAGCTGATATGCCGCCCACTCCTTTGGACCCCGTCGTGGATGCAGGCGCAGCAAGGGATGTGACGCTATTGCCGGCATTTTTGGGCGCGAGTGAGAATGGGTTCATTCTCAGCCGGAGTTGGGACAAGCAAACGGCGCAGGAGACAGCAGAAGTTGCTTGGAAGGGCACAGTTTCAGGTGGTTTGGGGGGGCTGGAATGGCTCTGAGGCCATGAGGCGCCCCTGTCTAGGCTGCTGGCTGTAAGTTGTGGGGCTGTTATTAGGTTTATCGAATCGCTGTCGATGTATCTTCCCTTTCCGAATGCCTGCATTTTGCTGCCATAGATAAAGCTTGCTCAGTTGTCAGTATTTTAGACATCGAGTGGTATCGGAATACAATTGAGACAGCAGAGAACAAAGGTCTTTCGGGGGCAGAGGCCACATAGGGAATCGGACGGTACAGCACACCGGTGACCGCGCGGCGCGCAGAGACCCTTCAACGACTACCACCACCCCACCACCGCCTGACAGCCGCGTTCTCCACCATATCGCAGGCAACACCTTGTAAATTCATAGCATTCTATTCTACCATCAAACGCACATATTAAATCCTCGACCCATTCGTTTGTCCTCGAGGATCCGTCATTGTAATCCCATTTCCCAGTCGTACCTCTCGTACCCACTGGCCCGCAGCCACCACTTCTACCGTCAATTCCACATTCACACATCCCACAGGGACTTATGGGCCAAAATGCATCAAGACCTCGGGCAGTAGAAGCTGCCACAGCATCTCCAGTTGCTCAGACCGCACAGGCTGCAACGGAGCCGGATATGGGAGGTCTCGACTCCGAGAATTCCACAACCCTGCCCAAGCGGTCGCGGCGATCGTCGATAGGACAGTCTCTGCGGACGATGATCAGGAGTAAGTCCTCGAATACACTATCGGCTGCCGGGAGTAGCAGTACACTACGAACGGATAATCCATCGTCGCGCAAGCGCTGGCGCACGTCGCGAAGGTGGTCCAGGACCCCCGATGACTTTGGGGTGGACGATGGTTTGGAGCATGAAGACCCTCCAGTACTCTCTGTCCCCGAGGAAGAGGGAGCCACAGAGAATGTCGATATGCCATTGTTCACGGAGCAGCCTGAAGGGCTGACAGACCATCTCGAAATATCGGCTCCCAAAACCTCTTCAATACCAACGGATTATCTGGTCCACGAGGATCAGGAACATCTCAATGAGCCCTCAACGTCCGCTCAACCTGAGCAGTCTACAAGCACCAATATAGGCACTTGGATGGGTGGCCAAGGGTCGCTCGCGCAGGCATTGGGCATTCCTGAGGAGCTAGCTGATGAGGACGAAGTGGTGATAAGCCCTACGGCGTTCATGGATGATACTCCTCAAGACTCAGACCCCACACCCTCTGATCCAATCATACGGACTACTCCTACTAATCCTCCCGCTGACCCATCACCGCTTCTCGCACCTCCTCCGCCACAAGAAAACCGAGCCTTCCCTCCTCCCGGAACACTTGTTATCGTTCAAGGCGTCGTCCACACAACCGATGTGTCACGTTCGCCCATCCCTGCGCCATCCGTTCGTGGCCGACAGGCATCCCCATCTACCCCAGGATACTCTACTCCCATGAGCAGCGAGTCAGAGAGCGCACCGCGAAGTCGGCTGTCTAGCCTCATTCGCCAGACACCCAGCATGTTGTCCCGACCGTCATCGATGTTTGGTGACTCTCCAACCGTAGGCGACTCCGCGAGCGAGCCCACCTCTGTGGAAGGGTCTGCGCAGGGGTCCGAAGGTCCGGCAGAAAATGTTTCAAGGGCTCCAGTCCTCTCGCCCAGTAGTATCGATGTACTTGGGACTCTCCTCAGGTGAATTTGCTTTGCATTAGGCTGTTCTTGCTTGACACTGACAAAGCCTCCAAATCGCTAGTGTCGCCGCTGCAGCTACGGCCTCATCCCTCATGAACGGGCAAACAGAAGTGGCCAATGCCGACCCCACCCTTAATGCGTCTGCCTTCGCACCCACTGCGGGCCTCGGCAATTTGGGCGCGTTTGCTGGTTTGAGGCCTGGCCGCCGACCGCCCACCCCGCCCAGTGGCCGAGAGCGCGTGCGAAACGTCTGGAGCGGATTGCGCGAGAGATTGCGCGCGCGCGCGAACGCCGGGGACGATGCGACCACAACGAGATTTAGGCCCGCTCATGAAGGCGAAGCAACTGCCGTGCAAAGTCGGACAAGGCCCGATGGTACTTCTATGGACGCCCGTGAGATCATGCTCGCTGAAATGGCCCGAGCCTTCAATCTCGGCCTCGGCCTCAGTGAGGAGGATGGTGCCAACGCACATGGTGACTCAACATACATTCCTGTGTCTCATTCACCCGCGACTGGATCTTCTCCCGCTGCTGTAAGCGGCGGCGATGCAAGCATTCCCGGGGCAGAGCCCAGACCAATTGGCTATGCGGCCAGGAGACAAGGTCTTCTAGAGCCGCCTGAATCGCCGGAGGGGAGTTTCGAACGGTTCTTAGTCGATTTGCAAGCAGACCTCAGAATTGCGCTCTCAGGACCAGAGGTGTTCCACGGCCACTCTCCAACGAATGCAACCGAGGCCAGCGGCTCGCCAGCGGTAAATGGCAGACCCGCAGAAGCCAGTGAGAGTAACCGTGATTCATCAATACCGGCCCCCATGTTCAGAGCCACCGTAACCGACGAACACAACGACGAAATATTGCTGGAACAGGAAACCTCTGGTGATGAGCCCGGGGATTACGGTGACAATGATGTCACCTCTGAACCTCGTGTTTTAAGCCCCTTGCGCCAAGGTGCCACAGCCGATGCAGTGCCAGGGTCCAATACCACATTCAGGACGGAATACAGACCTGGCGGGGGTATTAATTGGTGGAGGTCGTACAGGTTCCCTCCAATTACCACACCTCAAGCACATGGCCTCACACCCACGGGCGCTCAACCGCCAGTCGCTGGCTCTTCCTCTGATCCCTCATCGACTACCTTTGGAGCGGCAGCTAGCGCTTCTGAGAGCGACTCAAACACTGTTGTCCCCGTAATAGTCGTTGGATTACAATCTGTCAATATGGACGAACGTGGAGGCCCTGGTGCGTTTGGTGAGCATGCCCACGATCATGAAGATATCTTTGGGAATGCCAACGCGGAAGGCGACTTGCAAGCAGATGGTACAGATGTGAACATTGGAGGCACTTGGCCGGCAGACGGGGAAGATGGCACCCCAGGGGCCACACATGCTCACCCGGGAGCACCACCGATCAGGAGCTGGCATACGCGTGCTGCCAATGCATTGAGAAATCTGAGACCTGGGCGCAGAACAACACGCGCAACACAGAATGAGGGCGCCGGATCGAGGACTTTCTTGATCTATGTTATCGGCGGTACGTATGTACAGGTTATAGGATGATGTCCGTTGCTGACTTCGCGTCGTTCATTCAGGTTACTACCCCCCTGACCATAGCATGATCACTGGGGCGGATAATCTTGACTCTTTCGAGGCGCTCTGGTAAGCTTGTCACGATGGTGCTGTTGGGCTTGACTGATTCGCTATTTCACGTCTAGGGAACTTGCCGATTTATTAGGTCAAGTCAAACCACAAACCGTCACAAAAGAGGAGATCGATAAATCTGGTCTCGAGATCATTTCTCCAGAAACGTTGAACCAGTATGAACAAGAAAGGAAAGTCTCGTCAAATTGCTTAGACCGAGTAAGTTGAACATCAAAATACATTCTATACGTGCTGACGAAGCCTTCATAAAGTGCTTGATTTGCCTGGATGACTATAGCCCTCAAGACCAACTGCGACTTCTCAGCTGCAAACACGCATTTCACAAGACCTGCGTGGACGAGTGGCTTACTGTCGGTAAGAATAATTGCCCTGCCTGTAGAACCCCAGTAAGTTTTTTTCTTCTTTCTCCTTGACCGTTGAAACTTAAATTTCGTACCAGGGAATCCCGGAAGCCCCAACAATCTGAATGTACATTGACATCATCGGTTTTTACCCCATTCCCATCATTAATTTTTGTTGCTTTCTAACCCAGCACTTCCCCTACACTCCTTCGCTCACCATCATATTTCAGCATCTTTCTTGTATCGCATTTTCTTCCGTATTAGTTTTTCATGCATGGATTCGTTTCGTTGCTTTCGCTCACGCAAAATACATGGTAATCAAATCAAAACCCCTTGTTTCCATACGCATTGGTGTCTCTATGTACTGTAATAGCTCGTTGAATAATAACATCTGTTCTACGAAGCTGCACACATTTATGTTAGTGTAGCAAGAGAGATGGCATGTCTCCAGGTGAGAGCCAAGGACAGCAATGCATCTATGCCTTGACTCCTGTGATACCGGCTTCAGCGAGCTTTGCGATTAGCTCATCCACGCTCTCGACCTGTGCGTACATAGATTATCAGTCGTGCAACAGTTCATTCAACCATGCGGACACACCTTGCCGCCACCCACACGCTTTGGCGGTTCCTCCACCTTCAATGTCTCTAGCCGTGGTGTCAGGTCCACACCCAGGTCAGAGGCAGAAAGCTTCTCGATGGGCTTCTTCTTAGCCTTCATAATGTTGGGCAGTGAGGCGTATCGAGGTTCTAGTCTGTATCAGCCATATTTGTGATGCACAAGCCGGAGTGTGCACGTACCATTCAAGCTACAAGCCGTCACTAATTAGTATGGAAAAGAGACGAGGGATTCGAATGACGCACCGAAGGTCAGTGGTTACAATAAGCGGAAACTTGCACTTCAGCTCTTCCAGTCCTCCGTCAATCTCTCGTGTGACATTCGCAGTCTTGGCCTCCACATCGATGTCCACTTTGCTTGCGAAAGTCGCCTGAGCCCATCCCATTAAACCAGCAAGCATCTGACCCGTCTGACCGGCGTCATCGTCGATGGCTTGCTTCCCCAGAATTACGATGTCCACTGCCTCGCCCTTCTCTTTTTGACGGGCCAATACGGCCTGGATGGCTTTGGCTACGCCCAGCGGCTCCGGTGCAGGCGCAGAGTCGGGGATTTCCACGTGAATAGCGGAATCGGCGCCCATGGCAAGCGCAGTGCGGAGGGTCTCCTGGGATTTGGTAGGGCCAATTGTGACGACCTTGATGGACTTGACCTTGTCTTTGAGGCGGTCGCGGATACGCACGGCCTCCTCAACAGCTGAGCAGAGCAGTCAGCTCTGGACTTATTCGAAGTGATCGGACTTGCCATACCAATCTCGTCAAATGGGTTCTGAGATAATCCTGCTGTATGAGTTTGTATTTTTGGTAGTGAAGGAGGTAGAATGTCCGCACCATTGAATGCTTGACATTCAGGTCGATGCCCGTTTGTTGCGGGTTAACACGGATCTTGACCGCATAATCAACCGCCCTGCTCGAAGTAAGCATGAGACAATTAATTGAAGCAAGAGTGTATACCGCTTTACTGGAACCAAAATGTGGAGGAGACGAGCGGAAGAGGGTCTCATTTCTTTCTACACGAGGGTCGCGGCTCAGACCGTTTGAAGTGATGCAACTTTCAAGTTCTCGCAGACGCCCAAGATGTCACGTGGTACAACTGCCACCGTCGACTTGTTCCGACAGCCTTTCAAATTCAAGTTCCCCAGCCTTTCCCTCTATGACCTGTCTGCTGTGCTGTGGTGCAATTCACGCTCTGCTATCCTCAGTTGCCTCAATTTTCGATGACAAGGAAGCTTCTGGTATCACAGGCGCCAGCTCATGATCACCTTGCCACTCTCGGTAGTAGGTACCAACTCGGTGCCATCTTTTCAGCTCCTGGCAGCCTCTTACCTCCTTCAATTCGGAACTATACCCTCGCCGTTAACGCTGTGATCGAACTGCGTTGTCATTTTACTCGATCGACAATCAACTTCTGCACAGTGGAGCACACGCGCGTTCAAGCTCGATGCAGGAAGAAGTTATGGTTGGCCAACATCCTTCAAGTTGAACCCCTTTACTTTCTAGTGCTGGGCGGTCTCTCGCTCTTCCCTACAGTGTCGTCGACCTTCTTATGCGCTCGGGCTTTTCAAAGAGTTGTTGGGCCCTAGGGACCAGGAACTGGACATATATGTTCCGCTATGACAACAGTCGATCTGAGCGCTCGTAATTGCCCTGGTATGCTCTGGTATGCCAGGATACTTGTGGGCATCGCGATCTTGCACAAGTCGATTCAGGTTGTCCTAGGGGAATGCGGTATGCCAGCGTATATATTGCGACCTGTTCGCAACCCTGCGCACCTCAGGTTGGCGGAAAGGCAAGCTTCCGAATCAATTGATTCATATCACCCATACGTGCTAACTTCACACTCTAAAGCCTGCTCATACTCTCACATAACTAGCGAGAAAATTCCATTAAATGGATGGTTGGGGTGACCCCTTAGCCTTCGTAACAGCCGGCTGGCCGCTCGTGGTGCAACCTATATTAGAGGGAGTCATTGGGGTCATGGTCCAACTCTTCTTTGCCTGGCGCTTGCACATCATCGCAAAAAGGTCCTGGCTCACAGCTGCCATCGTCACTGGCGCTTTTCTCACATTTTGCGGAGGTGTCGGCACGGGCGCTGCCATTGGGTGGCTCAAGCAATACGTGCTCCTAGGTCAAGGCAAGCCGATTGCGTGCATCTGAGATTTCTCTGCTATGGCCACGGATATCACTATCACAGTGGCTATGACATTCCATTTGCGTCGTCTTAGGGGCGAATATGAGGCGACGAATCACTTGCTAAACCGCATCATCTAACGTACGTCCTGAATAGCAATTGCATTTCCCGCGACCATTGATATTGTCCTCCAGTCACCTTGCAGAATGGGTTTCTAACATCGATTGTTATTTTCGTGGACAATGTTCTTTATCTGTCCACTGTGAGTGCATAAATCTCCATCCATTCTTTGCCTTTGTGTTGACGAGTTTTCTGGCCCGAGCCTTACTACGCGGGTGAAATCAACTGTTCGCGTTCACAGCATATTGATATTGACAAGCGTGATTTTAAGCTGGAGGCTTCAGCTTACCCAATCTATACATCAATTCGGTTCTTTCTACACTTATCGCTCGCAGATACATGCGGACTCCGGGAAACACCACTCTAGAGAGCGGAGGCCGATCATTGGCAGAGTCGATAGTCTTCGGCTCGAACCAGTCCTCCCAGTGAGGCCCAAGACCATCCGAGGTGATTATATTATGTTCTTGGGTCGTATGTATCCACTGACAATATCCGCAGGTATTTGTTGAAATCCATGAGATGGTGGACAGAGAGTATCATCGAAATGAAGTAGTTGAATTGCATATGTGCACAAACAGCCAACAGTTAACGTTGCTACGATGTGTAAGTCTAGTTTAGAACGAGACCACTTTGCAACAAAGGCCTACACAGAGTTAGACTCTAGAGACGGCCACTTTTGTGTCTCCAAAATCATAGTGGCAGCCGATTGCAATTTCACCATTTAATTCATTACACTTACGCTGAACAACGGAGATGATGCAGCGAACCTGGAGAGTTCTAGTGATTGGTTTAGGCGAGTCGGGTTGTATACTCGACAGCTCGACCTACATGCAGAGGCTGGTAACGAGTCTACTGTATCATTTTGACGAAGTGGTCAGTAACGCGCAGGGTACGTAAGGGTACGTACCGTGAACTGAGCACTAGATTGATGTGACTCCTCAGTGCTGCTCCCATCGGACCATCCAGCTCCTTCGCACCTTTTCGACTTGGTTGCAGCTGCGCGGCCCCTCCTTCCAAGAGCATAGGTAGCGATGGAGTTATCGGTCCAAAAAACTGCGATGTAGGTGGTTCCCGACTGCATACTTCGTGTTTCGTTTCGAAGTGTTTTTTTGGAAGCCTCATATGTAACAGGTAACCATCGGTTGTAAATTGTATCCCAGAGGCTAGAGTGTTGATGGCATGTAGCAACCCCTGAACACTTGGTCGAAATGGTACAGTAGTCGGGCTGAAGAGGGTTGTCATTTCTGTTGAACTGTTGTTTGCGCCACTTATATTCCCACGCCTGCCCACTAGCGACGGTTTGCCCCGGGTTCCGCCTTTGACGTTATCCGTTGACCACCACGACCCGGAGCTCCATCATACTTTTATATTCTGACAAGCTGGATTCTTGAACCCCAGTGCTAGGCTCACTTTCAGCTCAACACATTCCCAAAAATCAACAAAACATGTCGCAGTCATACTTCCCAGTTCTACCGACAGCTGCACCGTTGCCAGCGAATGAAGCCTCTTTCGAAGGGCTAGGAAGCCACGAGAAACTTTTCAAGGTCGAGGATGTGCAGGAGGCTTATATTGATCACAAGGATCGGTGCGTCCGTTCCCCTTCGTTTAATACTCACTTATGAACGGTTGCTGCGTAGATTGGTAAACGCGATCGACTCCACCAAGTCAATTCTCAATGACTTGCGCGTTTTCAATAAGGATGATTGGGTGGTTCGATACCCCCAGCTGCAAGACAAACAGCAGCTGGCAGAGGACGCAACGCAGCCCAAGCGTAGGAGAGCTTTAAGGCGCTCCCTCACCTTCGCAGACGACCCGTCATTGGAGACCGATGTAATAGTGGGGGCGCAGAGGAAGGGCCTCACACGCTCCGTTACACTTGCATCAGTCGCAGATGCCGAGAACGAAGAGGAGGAACAAGCGGACACAACTTCACAGAACGTCGACCGTCTAATTCCGTCCACTGACTCCGTCGATTTCAACATCCTGCGTCTTGACCTCAAGCTTGGTGCGCATGGGTCCTCCACATCGCCCGCGTCCCTCGTCTCCCAGCTTGAGAAATCTTCCATCGCCAACCTACTTGATGAGCGCATTGGAGCTTCTATCAACCACATTGACAAACTCCGCCTGCGAGTCGAGGATACCTCCTCCAAGGTCCTCGTTACCGGTGACTTGAATGCTGGCAAATCCACTTTTGTGAACGCCTTATTGCGGCGCGAGGTCATGCCCGTCGATCAGCAGCCACTCACCACTGCTTTCTGCGAGGTGCACGATGCGGCTGAGAATGGTGGTGTGGAGGAAGTACACGTTGTCAACGAGGGGGTCCTTTATGCACTCAACGATGAGTCCACATTTACACGCGCAAGTTTGAAGGATTTCGAAGAGATGGCTGGGGAGTCGCAGCAGATGCTCAAGCTTTACCTTGCCGACACACGGGCTCCCTCCGAATCACTGTTGAACAACGGTGTTGTCGACATATCACTCATTGATGCACCAGGCCTCAACAGAGACAGTCTCAAGACCACCGCCGTATTCGCACGGCAAGAGGAGATCGATGTTGTCGTGTTTGTCGTTTCAGCCGAGAATCACTTTACACTCTCGTCGAAGGAATTCCTCTGGACTGCCAGCAACGAGAAGGCCTATGTGTTCATTGTTGTGAACAAATTCGACGGAATCAAGAACAAGGAGAAGTGCAAGAAGCTGGTATTGGAACAAATCAAGCAGCTAAGCCCCAGGACGTACGATGACGCCGAGGACCTTGTGCACTTCGTTGACTCTGCCGCGGCTCTGCAGCCCTACACCGCCAACCCTGCCTTCGACGATCTCGAGTCCTCGCTTCGTTCATTCGTTCTGGTGAAGCGCTCAAAGTCCAAACTCCATCCCGCATCCACCTATCTCTCCAACCTCCTATCCGACATCGAGCTCCTCGTCGGTGCCAATGCTATCGTAGCTCAATCAGAGCTCGACGCCGCTGTCGAAGACCTCAACCGCGCCAAGCCCGTGCTGGAGAAGATGAAATATGGGAAAGACGTTCTCGAAGATGGACTAGAGTCCGTCGAGGAGCAGGGTGCCAGCCGTGCGCGTATGCGCACCAAGGAGATGCTCACAAACGCCCTGGACCGCGTTGGTCAGGGCAAGCTTGGCGTTGACGAGGGGACGCTCTCTATGCCTTCTTATCCAGGTCTGCTCGGTCTCTGGGACTATGCCAAAGACGTCAGGATGGCCCTTCTGGCCAGTTTGGACAAGGCCGTTCTGCTGGCAGAGAATGAAGCACGGGTGACCACCTGTGCTGGAGTGCAGCAGGTGTCGAGTCTGGCGGAGGAGCATCTGCCGGAGGGAGTAGAGCGGTCGAAGAGAGTGTTCATGCCCGAGGCGATGTTCAACAACCTTCGCGTGGGCAAGAAAGGAGGCAAGCCGAAGAGTCGCAGGTCTTCCTCCATCGGCGGCGCCGTAGTTGCAGGTGGCATTCATGGGCTCGGCATTGGGCTCGCGCAACGTCCTGAGCTGCTAGAAACGTCCTTCTTGGACCTCTTTGACGCACATCACCAGATCTGGGTGCACTTTGGCGACGAGGACAAGGCCACCGCTGTCGACGAGGACGATAGCACGCCCAGCGCACTTAGTGTTATCTCTGTTGGTCTGGGCGCATTGACTATGGTCGGTGGCCAGGCTATCGGCGTTCGTGGAGTTGTCGAGGGTGCTATGCGCATCGCTGATCTCTTTGGCAATGAGGGTACAAGGAAGTGGGCCGCGCCAGTCATCGGTGCTATCACTATCGGTGTCACCGCCTACTTCGTCCTCGAGTTGCCTAGCACCATTCCCAAGACAATTGGCCGTCGTATCAAGGTGGCCCTTGTCAAGGCTGATGTGCACACAAGTGAGGATGAGACGTTTACCAACGCCCACTCTATGCGGATCAGCAGAGAGACGCGGAAGGTGCTGCGATTGGCATCCTGGGATCTGAGGGAGCGCTTCCGGGCAGCAATGGAAGAGCGGGGCAAAGAGGTCAAGGGTGCAGAGGAGATGGAGAAGAAGGCAAGGAAGGCGATGGAGTATTTCCACGGTGTTGGTAAGCAGTCAGGAGATATCAGGGAGAATGCTGGGCTTGTTAGCGGTATCTAATGCCTTCCTGAGCTGCAAGCTGAGCTTTCCTAACTGTCTGGATATACCGTACCAGGTTCTACATAATCACCACTTACTACCCTTGCCTTTTATTCGTTCTTCACTGTACAACCTACGCTACCAATGCACCTACTCTCGTTATGATTTTTATGACTTCTAGATCTCTTACGCCTTTTTATTATTCGATTTCATGTTTATTATGGCCTGTTCTGAGGTGTGCAATAAACTAATTTTTTTCTTGATCTGTTTGACTTTTTGCCTTAGTGCGGTGCACCACCGCGAGCCTGAGCGACGTACTGCATAATATACTATTACTGTGTATGTATCTGCACCCTGGGTTGGAAATCTTCTGCCATGCACACTCCTTGGGTACGACGATCACCAAAAATCTGCATACCTACGATACCCATCGCTCGCAACAGTAGCATGCGCGTCTATAGTCTCCCATCCCAGGAACGTTAACAGGTACGATCACTAGCACTGCTGACCTCTCAACAGTCGCAAACCGACGTTGTCGACGTGGCAACAACGTTAACCAGTTACCAACCTTCTGCGATGGCGGGATCAGCACCTCAGTCTACTAACTTGCCAGCATCACCTTAGTAGAGCTTCTCCAGCAGGCTTATCTGATTTCTGTGTCACCGTATACATAACCCCAATTGGCCTGTTGCACCTGTCGCCATTTGATAAGATCCGATATCGACTTGTTTGCCAACCTGCGAGCTTCCTCTCGAGCTTTGGGGCCCTGGACGCTGTACTACGATCTTTTCATGCTGCACATTAGCCTTGGAGCCTCTGCCGGGCTGCCAATTTGAGTCCAATCATGTGTAGGCCAGTCAGCTGTTATCACACGTTGCCGAGGCTACCAGGAGTCGTCATCAACTTTGAGCAAAGGCGAAAAGAAACCAGTTGGTAATCGAAATGGCAACCTCGGCTGTTGCAAAGTTACTCTTCTCTGCTGTTGGTTACTCTGCTGTCCACACGGTACGCCAATGGTGGCCGACCGCAGGAGCATATATAATGCCTGCCCTTTCTCAGAAAAATATTGTCCTCGTCCACTTCGCCACGACCGCCGTTCTTTTTCGTCCTTTGCTTTCTCAACGTCTGGAACGTTTTCTTGCTTGAAGCAAATTATTTCGTGCATTCTTTCAAATTTACAACCTACGTTCCAATATCGCCTTTGAAGCATCTGATCAACTAGTCGTCTCTTCGCAATGAAGTTCTCAACCGTCGCTCTTTCTGTTGCTACGCTAATCGCCACTGCCTCGGGTGCCCCCACTAAGCGGGATGTCGATGCCTCGCTTGTTCCGCAGTTTGGGCTGGCGGCAGGTCTTAACCCGGATGGTAATCTCGCTTGCTATCCATGTGCTCCAATAGAACTAATAAGTTACTCAGGCACCGGCAATTGTGACGGTATTAATGGAGCCAACGGAAAACCTATCCTTATCCCCTGTGCTTGTCCACCGGATAGGGACACGTTCATAGCGAGCTTGAACGCAAACGTCGCAGGTAAACTCCTCTTTCAGAAGCATAGGAACGCAAATTTCTTACATCGTTGCAGCTGGACATGCTGTGAACAATCCAAGCGTTGCGGTCACGTTTCCCAGTGGCTCAGACACTGCATCACAGACGGCCCGCATTGATGCTTCACTGGTCACCCTCCAGAATCTGAATGGATCTGGACAAGGTTGCCCCGCATCTTCCACGACCTTTTCCGCCCAGCAAGCAGCTATTGCGGCTTCGGGTGCCACAGCTGCAGCACCTCCGGCAGCGGCAGCTCCCGCTCCATCTGCATCTGCCCCCACTGCGTCATCTGCACCTGCCACAGCTGCATCATCTGCACCTGCCCCCGCTGCTTCCTCAGATGCAGGTGGTGTAAACGCGGCGCTCGTCCCCCAATTCGGTCTCGCTGCTGGTCTTAACCCTGATGGTAAGCTTACCCGGTGCTCTGTACATCAGTTCCAAAATTTACAAGTTACCCAGGCAATGGCAATTGTGATGGAGTCAACGGACCGAATGGTCAGCCTATCCTCATCCCCTGCGCATGCCCTCCAGACCGGGATACGTTCATAGCTAGCTTGAACGCCAACGTCGCAGGTAAGAGTCCACTTGATATCGTCTCACGTGGCTTGGCTGACCCATTGCAGCTGGACATGCTGTGAACAATCCAAGCGTCGCGGTCACGTTTCCTACAGGCTCAGACACAGCGTCACAGTCCGCTCGCATTGAAGCCTCGCTCGTCACACTTCAAAATCTGAACGGGTCCGGTGTCGGGTGCCCAGCATCCTCCACAACTTTTGTAGCTCAACAGCAGGCGCTTACCCGCAGGAAGAGGAGGTCTTCGTGGTAGACTTGTAGTCAAATATTTGATCGGTCGCACATACCCTATACACGTCTGGAATGCAATGACATTGCCAATCGGGACAAATCATGCCAGAGCCGATGTCCTAATACAAGGAACAGTAAACCTGTCTCCAAGCAACAACCAAACATAGATTTTGGGTCCGTCCCGATGTCAATGGTACTTGAGTCTTGACAGAACATGTAGCCGACGTCGTAATACATGTAAACCTGTCCAAGCAGTCATGGATTTTGATTCCGTTCCGATGTTCGGGGTACTGCGTGAGCCCCGGCTCCCGGGCGGTTGACGGGTGGTTGACGGGTGGTTGACGGGTATGTTCATCCCGGGTGATCATGGATAGCCGCTGTAGAACAGAGTTAACGTTGAAAACAGCCAATTCAAGCTATCCACAACATGCGCAGTAGCAGATATCCGCAGCGGCCAAATGATCTCCAAACCCCTTCAACTCCGTTCAGGATATAAAATCTCTGTAGCCGACAGATGGAAATGGTTGCCCTCGAGCCTCGACTCCAGTCGAGAATCAGAAATCAAGATCATCGCGGCGCGGACAATGGAAGCCGGGCCATATGCATGTCTAAACCATGGGTGTTGTTACGACGGACTGCGATGCACCGGGTTGACCGCTCGGCGCTGTCGACCGTCGGCATACTTAGTGCGATCGGGCGGTCTCATTCTCGGCTAGTGCGAGGCTTCGAATTCGCGAGGAGGTTATACCAGGTCCACCAACATTCCTCGCGCGTGGTATTAAGCTTTAGTATCAGATCCGCCGGAACGCAGCTGTCGAGGATGTGATGTCGATTAAACATTAGTTAAGCTGCAGCTGACTGATAGCCTCTGATAGCCAGCATTAAATCAAGAAGCATCGATAAGCAGAAACATCTCTCGCGTTGGGACTTAAGAGCCAGGTTCAAGTTATGGATTGATAGATGGCTGTTGGCCCATAGGAAATGGGGTAGGTATCTGTTTCGAGGTTCAGGCTTAATAATTGATGACTCGACGACGGATCTGTCGTGTCGTGTCGTGTCGTGTCCGCTCTAATTCAGCGCGGGCGCGTGGAAGATCAAGTACAGTACACCAACTTGCGACGAGGACGCGCCCAGACAGACGTGTGATAAGAACGCAGGAGGCAGTGACTGGGCCTGATTGGACCTGGTCCCAGGCGACCGCATTGGGTTGAGATTGCACTAATATAGCCAGGTAGCAATTGGTTGATTGACGAGATCGACAGAGTGTGTGGAGAGAAATGATCTCCACTGCCAAGATGTTGAACACAGCACTGCGTTGGCGCTGCGGGGTATGATCTCATCTGCAGATCATTTGAGAATCGAGATATACTGACACCTAGGTAAGGGGCTGGTAATGATGTGGGGCGGCTCCAGAGGTAAGCTTAAGACCTCCGAAGGTCAGCTGTAGATAGGGCACGAGCGCAGGCATTTTGGAGTCGAGAGCCCCAAAGGTCTGCGGTAGGTAGAGCGGAGCGCAAGTAATTAACATCCGACAGGTGTCGACGTCTAAGCTCGCGTAGTCTGATCTCCCAACCAAACATGGAGATTCATAGGAACGAAACAGCAATAAGTGATGACCACAGAGATCATAATGTAACTGAAAATAAAGTGGCAATGGAGAAACCGTGGCGCCCGAATCTAGTATCACTCCCTCGGCCCAGAGGACGCCGCATCGCATGTACTGACGCACATGCGCACAGCTCCTCTCTGTATTCAATTGCTTTGAGCAATTCGTCGATGATGCATACATACGTGGTGTACCTCCTATCTTCAAATTTAGCTTGTCGCTCGAGGCTCCAGGCTGCTCGACAGATAAGGGTAAAGTAGCTTATAAACGATGATCTTATGCCAAAGATAAATAGCGGCGACGAGCGGCGGGCTGCGGCGGGCTATGCAGCATGGCCGCGGCAGGAAGCCGCTGGATCCAATTGAAACGTTTGCAAGGTTGAGAGGACACAAAGCGTGGGATGTAAATGTCAAAGACCCTGATCCTCTTGTTCATCTGTCGATCTCATGTTGCCTTGGACTTTGTGTGAAACGGTCCGCGGCATTTGATCATCATCATTTTGTCAGGTGGATCCTGGTGGCTCTGAGCTTGGCTATAAGTACGTAGCCGTCGAGACTGTAGATCTTCAGACCAGTCACCGCCCAGCCCATTTTGCAGCTGCCTTCAATTCGCGGACCTCACTCTTCACTCTTCACTTCATCCGAATACGCATTACCATTCGAACGAACCTTCAGTCTCTCATTCACGATGATGACCACCGCATCCACTTCTACCCTCACAAACTCCAACAAGCCTTCCTCGCCACCACACACATCACCCACATTGTCAGGAGGCTCGTCGCAATCATCCAAACCATCCACCTCGATACGATCGAGCGCGAGCACGTTCGCACCTGTGTTCTTTTGAACGCCATTTACAATGACCAGAGTACATCTCTGACGCAATCACCGCTGCTCCGCCACCCATCAGCCACAGCCCACAATCAGTCCCATCCCGATCAGTGATGTGTCATGGGTCAACGGCGCGCTGGGACGAGTTCGGGGACGGCTATATAAGACGCCGAGAGGAGTCGAGGAGCGGGACGAGTTGACAGGAGAAAACATCACGGGACCAGGGAGGCATGAGCGAGACTTGTGGCGCTCCCACTGCCAGATTAACTTAATCCTAACTTATTGGCATTGTTTATTATTTAACGCCTAACTTATATTGTATATTATATGCTCAAGCTTGTGCATGTCTCCTGTCCTTGCACAACTTATGTTTGAGAACCTAAAGACATGGAGTAGAAGAACAACCAGCGAGGAATCATGCTACACGGTGGCGAGATTCCAGCACCCAAACACCTCCAAATCTCGACACCCCCTGGAACGGAACGGAGGTGATAATGTAAAGGGACGGTGTGGTAGTGCAAAGCGCAAAGTGCGGAAAATGAATGGAATGGTAGTACTTTGGTAGTACTAGTAGTTACTAGTGGATCTCGTATGAAAAGTCCGTTGTTGTTCCGTGTGAAGAGACGGCGCTCTTTGGTTCTCGCTGACGTCATATAGCGTAGTACCGAACGGCTGGCAAGTACGGCGGTGAGCGCGAAAGGTGAACGGGCTTGTAAGAAGGTCTCCAGGATCGATTGTAATCCGAAAGGCGGCGATCGGCGCGCTTGTCGCGATCTAGATGAACACCTTAAAGTTATGTTTTAGGAACGCACAGCTGCAGGAAGGTTGTCTGGGGTCGATAATCTGGGGTCCTCTTGGGTCATATGACTCAAATACAACAACCATACTCTGGCATCACACCGTCTAGTGTACATGTTACTGTATGATGCCAAATAATAGACATATTAAGTTCCCTAGGTAAGTATCATAATTCAGTAAGCCTATGTCGTTGATGATCGATCTGATCAGAAGGCGGGCAGGCTCACAGGTCAGCTCGCCAGGGGGTCGCCCTTACAGTGATCACATTACTCTGGCAAGGCATGTTCTGATTCAGATCGCTTCACTGCTGCGTATCGGAAGTTTGTAAGTAAGGGTGATCAAGTGCGCCATATATTGCACTTTTAGTCACTGATATCACGTCCAAACGCTAGGCACTCGCCAACACAGTGGTTGAGGCAGTAGTGAAGTCTGAAGAGCAACCTAGGGCAACCGGCGCCAGGTACCGGCACGATAGCCGCAAGCGACGCGTAGGAGTGCTTAGGAACATATAGAAGCCAGGGCAGCGCTTCGCGGGGAAGGTGCCAGCCTCCAGGCAAGCGACGCCCGCAGATGCCCGTACAGACAAGATAATTGGTTGCAATGCCCATTGCTGAGTAAGTGTTGGCTGGTCTTGGCGAGAGTAACTGAGAGTAACTAGGAGTAACTATGCGGTGACAGAAACAGTCTCGGTATGTGCCTATCTCGATAGATGGCATCATTCGAGTTTTGGGAGTTTAGTACATTTAGTAATGCTGACAGAGACTGACAGAGACTGACGGGTGCTGACTCTGAAGCGAGAAACTTCTTCAACAGCATGTCGCGTATGACAAGACAGGACAAGTTGATTATTAGGAACCACGTCGCGCTCTAGGCACACGACGCCGATGTGAAACCGATGTGAAGCCGTCGCGATCATGCCTAAGGGTGCATGGGATTCGCTTGGGCTTCGGTCAGAATCTAATGGTGTGTCTAGAAGATAGCTCGATAGAGAAGGGCAGCAGTCCCCCCTGTGTCGTGCGAACGCTTCGAATGAATATTCGGAGACAGGCGGTGCGGATGAACTTGGTGGTGTAAGCTATGCAGGGCAGCACGAGTGTTTCATTCAGGCCCTGAGGTAGTGTCAAACAGTGTAATGGCTGCAATGGCCCGCAAGATGCAGAGTACATGACCCAGATGAAAGTGATCGTTCAACTTGAAGGGTGTGACAGGGTGTGATCGGATTTGCCGTGAGAGTGTTACTCTGGTCGGTCACTCTCAGTCACTCTCACCACCTCTCGATCAACTTCCGCTCTCAACGCTGCTTAATGAGTTACTGATCCGATCCACGCTCAAATCTACTGTTGATCCAAAATGATACTTGTTACTTTCTTGCTATCTTATAGGTCTTACCTGTATCGGAGGATCTCCTAAACCATGTTCATTCCAACGCTTCTCGATGGCCCTACTTTGACTTTGCCAGAGGTCCTGGCGACGACGGCCAGCAACAACCCCGAGCACATTTACGCGCACATAGTAGACGGGGACACCTTGCAATCTGTCTCGTGGTCAAATTACTTGAGCCAAGCAAAGTCTGTTGCAGCTCAGTTGAAGGACACGATCACAACTGCTCCGTCCAAAGACGGTCCACCTGCAATCGCCATATTGGCAAACAGCAACTTCACGTATGCATTGAACACAATCGCCATTATTCTGAATGGGTGGATTGTATGAGCATACATCATTGCTTGATATTTTCTGTGCTGATAGTACGCTTGTGTAGGCTTTGCCCATCTCGATACGAATGAGCGCCGATGGGATCTCCAATCTCTTGCTTACATCCCAAGCATGTCACTTATTGACGGACGCCGAGCAGTCTGAGTTAGTCAAGTCTTTGACATTCGCCGGGAATACCTCAACTCTCGCACAACCAGACCCACTGGGAGCTGATCATTGGGCTCCGGCGGCGCTTTCCCATGCAGACGCTCCTGCGCTCTACATGCACACATCGGGAACATCCGGTATAACATTGCCTGTACGACATGCGGCCTCCTTTGCTCATAATATTCTTAGGCCAACCCAGGCTAGTGCCTTGGACTCACAGATTCTGTCTGGCGTCGGCGAGAGCATCATATCGAGAATACGCTATGCTAAGCGGAGAACTTGTCTTATACACTATGGCCCCGCTCTATCATGTAGGTCTAGCTAATAAATCCATCAACGTCAAAACTAACAAGGTGTTAGGCCATGGGCGTTTTTGCCCAGCTCACGATACCTATCAGCAAAGGGTCCAGTCTCGTTTTTCATGTACTTCACGCCCCTCTGCACATGGCCACGCTCATGCCATGCTTGCGCAAATTTGAGAATGTGCTTCTTGTTTCCATTCCTTACGTTCTCGCCGAGATTCAAGCGGCGGGACCTGAAACCATGCGCGAGCTGGCAAAGCACACCTGTCAGATATCGTACGGGGGCGCACCGCTGGATGTCACAGTCGGCGACCAACTTGCAGCGTATGGCGCCCGCATTATGACGACATACGGCTCGTAAGCTCACTGTCTAGAATATCCGGAACTCATTTACTCATTAACTTCAAAAATTGATCAGGACCGAGGTCGGACTCTCAAGTGTTCAGATGCCGCAGGAGGGCGGCGTGTCTGGAGAATGGCAGTATTTCAATGTGCGGGAGGGCTATGGGCAGAAGATGCTCGATCTTGGAAGGCAGGACAACGCTAGGGAGCTCCTTATCCTTGTGAGTTGTCTGGATCAGCATATCGGAGTTGTCAATCTAATTTTAGAACAGACTGCCGAAGACGCACCAGCACTGTGCAATCACCCAAATGGCTACCTCACTGGGGATATATTTTACTTTCACCCTACTCGCCCAAATTACTTCAAACATGCTGGACGGAAGACAGGCATGGTAATTTGACATAGTTTTTGCTTCCAGTTCACGCTAAATTTTTACTTTAGACCATTCTTGATAATGGCGAGAAGGTGGACAATCAACAAATTCGTGAGTCAATATAAACGTCAGTGCTCAGTATACGTTCTGAATACTTGCTTGCTCGCAGAATCGATCTTGCTCAAAGATAAAAGAATTGCGCAAGCGGCCGTGTTTGGCAGTGGGCATTTCCAAATCGGCGTCCTCCTTCAACCCGCATCTACGCACTCTGCCTCCGATTCTTTTGTCGACGACATATGGCCTATCATCCGCCACATCAACGAAGTCGTCCCCGGGCACGCCCGTATTGTGCGACCTCTTGTGCTTACCACGCAAGACGGGGCTGGCTTTTCAACAACGCCGAAAGGGTCCATTCAAGAATGGGAGACGCTGGAAGCTTACGCTGTGAAAATTGAAGAGGCATATGCCACGTTGGAATCCAGAGGTGCTCTGGTCGACTTTCCAGAAGCTTGGAGCGTGCCAGCGGTGACTGCTTATATTCGAGAGGTTGTCGCGAAAACTCTGGGCTCTCGAATAACAGATGATATCGACTTCTTTAACGCCGGTAGGAACTGTTTCGTCTTCCCGGGATCATAAATCTTACCGTCTTTTCCAGGCATGGACTCTTTGCAGGTTGCGATCGTGCGCGCTGGGTGTAACGCATTGCTAGTCCACTTCAGCAAGGGGTGTACGATTGCATGTCCTGATATATATTCCAACCCGACCGTCGACAGCCTCGCTCAGAGACTTCTCTCTTTGGAAAGCGCAATCGCCCCTGTGTCCCTCGAGGATGTCGAAGCATCTGTACAACGTATCGTGGACCGATATGGCGGGTGTTCTCTTCGCTCACCCTCGCAAGATGCCGTGATGCTGGGCGAGGTCGTATTGCTGACCGGGTCCAGCGGCAGCCTCGGCGTGTTTTTGCTGCATGAAGTTCTCAAGAATCCTAACGTCAAACTTGTATACTGTCTCAGTCGCTCACACGTTGGCACCACGGCAGAAGCGCGACACCAGGAAGCATTTCGGCTCAAGGGCTTGGATTCTAGCGAACTAGCCGACCCCCGAATTAGGTTCTTATACGTAGATCTTTCACGAGCTGATCTAGCATTAGACCAGAAAGTCTACGAAGAAGTATGTGCATTTGGTTGAGGCATGTCTGCAACTTCTCAAATATTCTTGCGCTCCAGATTCAAACAACTGCCACTCGGATAATACATTGCGCATGGCAGCTTGATTTCAACATAACCTTGCGCAGCTTCGAAGAGCCACATATTGCCGGGGTCCGCCATCTGGCTGACTTGGCGATGCAGTCCCCGAAGGAAGTCTGTCCAAGACTGATCTTCATTTCGTCTATTGCCGCTTGCTCACAGAGCGGGCCCGGCTCCATAATAGAGGATTGTGTCGACATGCCACCCCCTGTTGAGTGTGGCTATGGCCAGGTGGGTAACCATCCACTCGCTGTCGACGAATGACCCTAACGGTTAATTTCTAGTCAAAATACGCGGCAGAAAAGCTGTTGATTCACCTGCATAGGCAAGGTGGCCTCAACGTGTCGATACTCAGGGTTGGGCAACTCTCGTGGGTAACCCTACTATACCCGTCGACAAGCGCTGACTTAGATTCATATGGCAGTGGTGCCTCGACAAATGGCTCCTGGTCTGCAACCGAGTATATGCCTGTCATTTTCAAGACGTCGCATGCGTTAGATCTATTCCCTTCGGATCTCAGAGTGCGTAAATAATCATCAAACTTCCGGACAGCAGCTCACGCTGTGAACAGTCTGTGTGTTGGCTGCCTGTTGACGTTGCCGCCAAGGCAATTGCCATCCAGGCGTTCCGTGACAATGGACCTTTGGAGTACTTCAACGTTGATAATTCGTCCACAACGGAGTGGATGGATATCACCAAGATGGTTTCGCGCCTGCTGCAGAATTCGCTGCGTCCTGTCCCCATGAAAATATGGCTGCGAAAAGTCGAGTCGAAGTTCGGGGATTGTCCGGCTACTCGCCTTGCACCGTTTTTCTCGGATCTAGCCGAGAGCCGCACGAATGCATATTTGGACCTGACAAAGTCCACTGCACTCTGCCCTGAGCTCGCATATGGTGCTGTGTCCTTGAATCTCCTTTCGAGTTATCTAACTAGCTTAGGTATTCCAATATCTGACGCATAAATATGGCTACATGTCCATAAAACCGCTTTAATAATTTATTAATAATCTGCTAGATGTAGAAGTATGTGCATGCAAGAGATAAGAAACGTATAGGAATGGCTGATCTATCAACGCCACAGCACACAATAGTCGGATTACATTACCGAGCATGATCAAACTCAAAGGTCGCAGTTCGATGCTGCATGCTCCAACAGCTTCGCCTTGACTTCAGATCGTGGCTTGATGGTGCACATGTATGGTTTCGGGTAGCTTCGGGGAGAAATATCAACCGCTGCGACCGCTGGATTCGATATCAAAGGAGGTGATCTTACCTGACTAAGCCAGTGGCAAAGGACAGTTCCAAAGGCTGCTCATTGCCCCGAGGATCCAAGGGGAGTGAGATGTCAAAGAAGGTCATGATTGTTGCGATCATGATGAAGAGTGAGTTATCTGCTAGATTTTTTCCCGGGCACATTCTTCAAGATGCAGACTGGATTAGATGGAGAGTCACGAGAACAAAAATGGCCGCCTGACCTTCGTCCAAACCCAAACGCGTAAGCATTCGGATCGGTGATCTTCTCTTCCAAAAATCGTTCCGGCGCGAAGGTCCTACTCGGGTACTTCGACTGGTCATCGGAAGATATAGCCCTAAGACATAATAAGTTTCATGGATTGATTTAATATCACGTCTGACCCCTTACCAGACGTTGGGAAGAACGATAGTATTGGCGGGGATGAAATGCCCTATATAATCAGCGTCAATTACGAAATATATGGGTCACGGCGGCAGCGCTGACCCTCGTATACGTCGTCGGCCGCAGTCCTGCGAGCTATACTAAGGGGCCTGTTGGGAAGAAATGGTCAGAAAGAACATACAAGTCGATGATAAAATAGCGCACAGCGCAGGATGCCAGCGCATCGTCTCCTTCGTTGCAGCTTCCAAGTATGGCAAACTAGGACGGTCTTCAACGGTGGGCAACTTGTCAACGATTACTCGATCCAGCTCTTCTTGCAAGAGCTTCTGCTTTTCCGGATTCATAGCCATTAACGCGACAAAAGTTAAGATAGTCGAGTAAGTCTATAACGCGAATAACGTCAGTGGTGTTCAAAAGGCTGGGGCGGTCCCACTGACTGTCTCGCCACCCGCTGTTCACAGGGCTTCAATAATGAAAACCAATGAAACGAGGGATGCACTTACCTCCGTAGAGTGCCCCACACATCCATTTGACTTGCTTTTCATAATCCTGCTGTGATAGATCATCGCGGTCGTCGTCTTCCAGTAGATCGCGCGCAACAGAGGGAATCGCTGTTCCAGCCGCCTGAAATTCAAGATAAATAGACATTGAGGACCAGAATGATCAGAACGCTGACTATTTGTTTCTTCACTGCCAGGAACGGCTTCGTCACGAGACGCGAGATCATTTCTCGTCCAACCTCAGCCTCGCGGAAGAAACTGGTGAAGGGCAACCATCTAGGGAGACGTTTCACTTCGGTGTATGTCAGTACTGGCAGATGGTGAGTGAGAAATCTCTGTGACTAACTCTGAGGGAAGAGGTCAACTAAGTACGAGCCTGGCAGCGTGGACTGGCTGATCATTTCCATAGTTTCCTCTTGAAGACATGTGATTAGCAGGGATCACAATTGATGCCGGGGATATTTACCTGCGTGCTTAATATACTGTAACCAATGTTTTGTGAGCAGAAAATATCATCCAGGGAGGTTTTGCTCACTTCGTGATCGGCAGTTTCGACTGAGAGGCCGTAGGTGATCAGAAGAATAATGCGTCCCGCAGTTCTGAATTCATTAGATATGAGTATTTCACGATTTGATCGAGAGTTGCAATGATGATGGCATACAGGCGGATATGGTCGTCAAATTCGCGGGGCTTGTGTAGGAAGAGCTGGCACATCATGACGGCGAGCTGTTCTTGGATGTAGCGATATTTCTTGACAGATTCGGGGCTGAGGGCGGTACGAGCAAGTTTGCGGTGAAACTTCCATTGGGGGCCATAGTCCATGAGCGGCATAGACTGCCAAATCGTTGAGACCCCGGCGACAAGCGATCTGAGCGGATAGACTCACTGAATCCAGCTCCATCATTTGGCCAACCTGGCGGGCACATTCAGCACCTGACACGAGTGGCTTCCATCCACAGGTCTCACCATAGGAAACACCGGTCTATGAGAATATATCGTTGCACGTCGATCGAGAAGGTCGTTGACCGCTTTCATGCTGTTTAGCAGCACAATTGAAAGACCCAGCCCGTGCAAGTGCACCACATCGCCTGCAGGTTGACTATCCGTGAGCACGCCGCAAACAAACCAGAACCGTTCAGCGCACCGTATTTCTTTCCCCACTCCGTAAAAGCTAGCCAGGGGTATTGGAGAGGAACATGGTAGAGATTTCCGGTCACAGGCAGAGACCTGGGCCCAGGCGGCAGCTTCTTCGTCTTGGACGTGAATAAGTAGACTGAAGCCAAAGCCAGCAAGCATAGCGCGACTGAGAGTGGGTATAGGAGGGATGTCATGGTACTGTACAAGAACGAAGGATTCCGACACCGGTACCAGGATCGGAGTGTCCGCCTGGTATCCGCTTCAAGAACTGCGCGACAGGCTGCATGGGATTTGAATGATCCAAACAGTAATGAAACGAGATTTGCGGTGAGAGCGTCGCTTACGTGAACAGCTGTCACGTTTTCAGGGCTTGATACAGTTTATGTAGTTGTGAGCTCCCGTCTCGTCACCACGGGGGAGATTGCGGCGCCGATAAGCAGGGTTGCACTGGTTTGCAGATCACTGAGCGCTTCAGGGCGCTTCAGGAGTCCGAGGGCCGGTGGGCTTGCAGATCATTGAGATCTGGGCCCATCTCATCTCATCTCCGCACAATCATGGGTTTCAAGTTTGTGCCTCTAGATTATAATGGGGCCCTAATGGGGCCTCAGTCGGGCCCCTCAGGGAATGATGGCCGTCATTAGATAAGTAGAACACTGGGAGCTGCGAAGAAGTTGTACATATATGAAGCACGCGAGAGCATGCGGTTCCACAGCGTGCTGATTGCTTGTTCAACGCCGTGCTTGGCCGCTATTTCGCCGCGGCATGGAAACCTAGACGGGCAAACTTAGACGTGCAAACGCGATGTATCGGATCCAGAATAAAATACAGTTTCTATTACAATTGTTATGCGGAACTGTGATATCTTCGGAAGTCGCTCATGTTCCTGCGGCTAGTAATATAGAGTAATGGTCCACTGAACCAGTAAGAGAATAAGAAGAGTACAACATAGGTTACAGCTTGTTACAGCCCGTTAAACAGAAGAAGAAGAAGAAGAAGAAGAAGAAGAAGAGCAGTTCCCTCCTCGTGAATGTCCATTGGGTATCTCATCGGTGGTATCAGCAAGACGACTGGAGGCAGAAAGTCCATAAGTCTGTGCTAGAACACTGAGAATATTATCACTCACAGCATAATATGTCATCATAAGTATGTCTAGATGTTCAAGGCGGACCAGCGACTTTGAGAGGGTAATAAATGAACCGCAAATAACCACATCTAAATGGAAGAAGAAATGAGCTCAAGCCCGTCATTTCTCATTCCAGGACCAACTCACGTTATATATCCGATATGAGGCCTTATCCTCCTCGACACTACGCATTGTGTAGTATCGGTAACCAACGTATGTGCCAAGCGCACAGAAGAGGATGGAAACGACAGGGCCAAGCTCGTACGTGACAGCCATGTAGACTGACCAGAGAATCATGGCAATGAGAGTGGCGATTCGCGAGCCTTCCGGGGCGTAGATGGGAAACGTGACACGGCCTATGCTCGCGTCGCCCTCGACGTCTGAGAAGTCTTGGCTTTGTATCGTGGTGAAAATGATGAAGGCGCTGCAGCAGATGGCGTGGATGGCGACGGCGTCGAGCGTCGAGGTCTCACCTGGTGGCAAGTTGAGGATTTAGAATTTATGAAGGATGTGTGGCTGCGTACCCATGATTTTGGTAGCACCGAGTTCGAACGTGACATAGCCCGCGATGTTACAAGCGTTTTTCCCGATCCAGTGGCCGGCCAAGGAACACTCGTCATAAATAATCGTGGTGGCAGTAAGCCCTGCGCTGGCTGCGGCGACGTCCCATCCGTAGCTGGCGGATAAAGCTATGCAGAGCGGCGGTAGCGCCCAGCGCAGCACCATCATTTGCTTGTTGGTGATTAACCCCGCGGGTAGAGGTCGCCAAGGACGGTTAATAGAGTCCTCCTCGCCGGTTGAGCATTGGTTTGATACGTTGCATTGTAGTTGGTGCACTGCAATCCACGCGAGGCCGTGCAAGAAGTGGTGCAGCGAATAAACAGGGGCTGAGACGCAAGCAAAAACAGCCTGTAGGGAGAAACCGACGGTGAGTAATTACAACGACATAGAGTATGTCTGCCACTTGCAATTGGGAAGAATATGGTTTTTATGTCGGACTTGCACATCAAGTAGAAGGTGTTGGACCAGTGTTGCACGAACAGGGACAGATACCACGCTCCGGCTCGGATCGCGTTGAAATGCGGAGTGACACTCGAGCTGATGACGGAGACAGATTTCCTGACGCTGCGGTGCATGTCGACACCTGCGAACGTAGGCGCAGAGGAAGGGAGGCGAGGTCTAAGTTGGGCAGACATAAGAAGGCAAGTTTAAAGCATGAAATATTCGTTAAAACGCGGGCATGCAGGGTATATAACACCTCGGCACAAACGGCCCCGAGTGGATCAAGTGTGATTGGGGGAATGTGACAGCACGGCCTGACCATGCTTGCCGACGAGATCTTGGGTTCCTAAGCTGATGGAGTTAAGTGCACACACAGCAGTGGCGGGGGTCGGTGGTTTGGGATCTGCCACGAGGTTCCGATTGCGGTTTCCACTTTCGGGTGGTTTCACGTCACCGTGATCGAACGGACGTTGAACCGCACGTCCCGCCGGCGCCAGGCTCCTGGTGACGCTGGCAGTATGTATGCACCATCATTATCACCAGGCTATCAATTAGCTGATAGACTTTCTGATCGCACTGGGTCAATCCGGCCAGCGATCACAAGTCCGCTCCGAGACGATGCGGACGTAAGTACATATGACCAAGCCCCCAGCGATGACTGGCGATCGTACTCCGTCTTTCTCGACAACGATGTTCTCCTACAACGCCCCAGACGGCCCTACTCTGGTCTATACTGCGCTTTTATTTGCCCTTGTCGCGTTTGGTTGGAGCTTCTACCGAAACCGCGCGCTCATTAAATTCGTCCCAATACCGGTGAGAAAAGAAAGCTGAAAAGAGCCCCGAGTCGCACTGAAAAACTCACTCGTTCAAGGGTGGTGCTTCATGGATCTGGGGTCACGAAAAGATCATTTTCGACAAGAGCACCGGTACAGCGTATACTGACTGGTTCACGACTCTGGGCACCTCCGTCATTCGCATTAAAGGGGCACTATTAGTGAGGGTGCAATTCCATCCACAGAATGAGTTGGATTAACCTATTTTTGCTTTAGAAATCCGATATCGTACGTTTCTACTACAGAATCCCGCATATGTGCTATTAACCGACTGATCTTTCAGCTTGTAGTGGCGGATCCCGCCGCCATCTCCCAGTGAGTCTCGCTGATACGTTTCAAATGAACTCCACCCTGGATGACATGTTCTTATCAGCATCATGGGCAAACATATTTATCAATACGGTGAGAATTATGTGCCTTGAAATTGATTTACATGGGCACTGAAAAGTGGGCTCAACAGAACACAACGGCATCGTTCGACCACGCATTGCCAGACTGCTTGGGAAGAGTCTAGGCTGGGTGGAAGGCGAATCTGAACACAAACGCATGAGACAGCTTGTGTCGTCCAGTCTTTCGTAATTGAGCTCTCTCGCATGCCTGCTGTTCACATCGTTTAACGCAAGGGTTGGGATAGACAAGACGCGGTCAGGAAAGGCTACCAGGATCTTCTAGATGCAGCCGAAAACGTATGTGCTTTCTTCCCAAACAACCTTATCTTACTTATTGTCGGAACATACCTGCAGTCGCGTGCGGCTATAGAGGAACATCTGCACAAGTCAGGTTCATATGCAGATTTCAAGACGATAAACATTACGGAATGGACCCTCCAAGCTACGTAAGTCAGGCGATCAGGCAAATTTGTTAAACTGAAATTCACACACTCATCCCACAGGATGGATGCCATCGGTCGCTTTGTGAGTGATCCCATCATGTCACTGTCAGTGTTCCGTTACTCACCCTGCGTCGTAGGGATTCGGTCACGACTTCGATGGCGGCCGAAGCAACGAAGCCAGGGCCATACTTGGTGCCTGGCGCAATATGGCAAAAACCGTCATGTCGCCTGATGGGTTTCTCGTAAATGGGCACGCCTACCTTACCATCATGTGCTCGGTTAACTTCTGTTGTGCAGGCTGTTATGCTCATCCGGCGCTTTGGATTTATCAACAAATTGCCTCTGAAAGCTCTCCGTGCACAAGGCAACGTCCGGCTAATGATACATGTGCGTATCATGCCCTTCCTTTCCCCGTATCTTGGTTGAAAATAGCTTTCTTTTCTCAGGCTGGAGTCGCCAAGGAAATGGTGTTGAGGAATCAGAATCTTACCAGCGGTTCCGCGGCCGGGAACGACCTCCTTTCTCGTTTGAGTGAGTTCGCGATTTGTGGGCTGAAGCCCTCACACCTGCTGATACGTTTACCCCCTACAGTGGTCGCGCAGAAAAATGGGCACATATCAGAAGGGGAGATGATGGATCACGTGCGTGTGGTAACTTTTCCTTGTTAAGCGAAGGATACTTACTGCTGACTCTCTGGGTACATACAGATTAGCATGTTTATGTGAGTGGAACAAAAATCGTCGCCATGAATGGTTCGCTGATCAAAGTTGTGTACAGAATGGCCGGTTCGGAGACCACTGGACAAGCCCTCGGCGCTGCCGTCTGGGAACTGGGTAGGAACCCTGATATCCAGAAACGTCTTAGAGATGAAGTCCACTCGTATTCCAATGAACCGACAGTAGACGATCTGATGTCCAGGATGCCTTATCTCGATGCTGTTTGCCGCGAAGGGTGTGTGTGCCCGTTGGCCTTTTGCTCCTTAAAGTTGACACTGCCTGCACATTAAGGCTTCGCATGCACCCCTCCGCGCCTTATATGGTAAGTATTCGCTGCCGATGTTCATGATCGCATTACCCACAGTGCTCCTTTACAGGAACGTGATTGTAAAAAAGACGATGTGGTTCCGCTTCGCCACCCGATCACGGACAACGACGGCAAGGTGCACACCCACATATTCATCAAAGCTGGTCAGGTCTGTGTATCCCACCGCACGGTTACTGGTATTCCCGCTGACTTTGGTATCCAGACTGTAATCATACCAATCCACTCGGTACAGCGGTTGGACTCTGTCTGGGGCGATGGATCGGTCTTCCGTCCTGAGCGCTGGCTGGCTCCTGGCGGTCCTGCCCCTGCCGATCTACTGACTAATGGTTGGTCCAACACGTTGGCGTTTAGCGAAGGGCCCAGGAACTGCATCGGCTACCGCCTAGGTATGTTTCAGCCACCACGCCTATTCTGGGTGCTAACCATCCGGGATTCACAGCAATTTTGGAGTTCAAAGTTATTCTTGCAATGCTCATCCGAAATTTCCAGTTCGGCTCTACTGGAGATAAGATGTGCAACAAATTTGCATCGAGCCTCACTTCTGTAATTATTGGGCGCGAGAGAGAAGGTCCCCAGCTGCCCGTCACCGTCGCACCGCTCTGATTGTACTGCATCCAAGGCGTATGTACTATACTTACATCTACATCATAATCTGAACCATGCAGATATAGCTTCTGTGTGGATAATCTTCTGAGTCACTCAGTGGCCGCCAGGGCCCAGCATCGGTCGTCATCGTGACTCAAAGCACATGTATTTAGAGGTGGATACCTCTTAACTTGCTAAGCGACGTAGGCTTGAAAGGAGCTGCAAGGCTGACAAAGCACGCCGGGAGCTGCGGACTATTAATATTAGTGCGGAGCTGTGGGGCGCTCAAAGGGGCACAGGAGGAGGGCACAGGGCACAGGGGAGGCACTCGCATACCGTATACGCGATCATTTGCGGCTCTGTGGCTGTCCTTTCATTAAGCCGGCCGGCGGCTTCTTAACAGCAGGTAGGTATTGTGGCGTCGACCGGTATGTTTTGAAGTGGAGAAGCAACTGCACAACTAGAATAGGCAGTGACCCCAAATCATAATCCTGCAGATCACTATCTTCTTATTTCCAATCCGTCGAATGGAAACGCTCGTGACAACAACTTATCTCTTAGCATCCGTCTAGGTGCTGACGTTCCGTTGAAGTTGTGTGGTGCGGGTGCTTGAAATTGATCGCATCACATTGTCAACGATAATCAGACGGCGTTTGCTTGGGTCCGGAGCGCTCTGTAGATCCTGACGCAGTGGCTGACGGCAATCTCCTGCGAAGCATGGATTGTTTACATGCCTTTCTACTATCTATAAGCGCTAGGTGTCTTTGCGGACCTGAGCGGCTTGAGCGTGGCTGAGCTGGCTTCACCTTCCGTGCTACTTCTCCCTTCGCTTACCTGTTCCTCGTGAAATGTCCGCCGCTTGTAAAAATGAGAGCATGTCAAATGGATGGGCTCCGTACATCAGATAAATGCCAGAAATTGTGTGCACCTTCCCAGCAACAGAGCATGTGGCTCTTTCTTGTGTGTGGGTGTGGGTGGGTGTGTGTAGACACCTGCACATGGATGATGGACGTGCGCGTCGAATAGGGAATCATGTTTTGCCGCAACATCGTGAAGAATGTGATAGTGTCGCAGGGGTATTATAATACATTGCCACAATATGCGGATTAACCACTCCCTCCATCTTCCTAGCTAGTCATTCCCATCACACAACGGAGACTGGAATTATTGGCGCAACAGCTTCATAAATCCCTCTTGATGACATCCCCAGCCTGAACAGCAAAACCAGCATGTAAGTAAATTTTCAATCCAATGAATGCGTTGAGCGTACCCGTTCTCCGATAGCAAAAACGGTGGCTTGAATGTGACAACTGACGGAAAGGGGTCTGCGCACCGATTTAGCTTCAATGTTTTGTACACAAAGCGAAAAAGCGAAAAAGCGAAAAAGGTGATATTGGACGCACATAATACTAGCATCCGCGATGCGCAAATTCGACGTGCCATGAACCTTTAAATTGTTGCCCACGACGCCTAGATAGGTCAACCGGTAAGCGGTCATGTATGGGAAGACTCGCGGATACGAACCTCCGAGATTACGACGAGCTAAAGCACATGAACCTGCGGTGGCGTCGTCAATTAAATGAACGTGCCTATGTATGCAAAATAGTAGTGGACCCACCCATGAGATGTGATCCGGTCTGTAAGTTGATAAGGATAAGAGAATACCTTGGCTGACGGAAGGATAAACGAAGGACAACATTACCGTAGCTGCGGCGCGAATGAATCTGAAAAGAGCCCTGCATAAGTATACGCTATAAAAATTTTAAAAGCTGAATCATAAAGTTACCCAAGTGCGTGCTCGTCATCCGAAAGAATTGCAGGAGGGAGCTGCCGGATTTCGATCAGATCTTTGAGAGGCTCCGCTGCAACAACCTTCTCCATCAGCCTGTAGCCTGCCAACAAGCTTTCCAAATCTGGCTCGCACCAGTCAGAGCTGGCCCCGACACGCGAACGAGTACCCACCGAATTCATTGCTCAAATAATTAGGATCAATCAGGGGTGCCTTGAATGGATTGGTGGAGTTGATATGCTGTCAAGTTGTCAGAAGATACGCGCCAAGAAAGCTAAAAAGTTGTACAATTGAGCCACGGCTGAAGGGGTGCTGAGTTTATCAACGTGAGCCAAAATTACTCCGGAAATCCGGGTAGCCCACACACCTGTACACCGGTCATCATAATGAAGTAAGACTTTCCCTGCTCAGGAGCAACGTATCCCTTGGACATGAGCAAAGTTTCCAATCCGGGCACATCACCTGCACGTAACAAGTCCAGTTGAACCGCATATTGTGCCTCCTGAAGCGGAGTTAGCGCCCCTTGTTCCTTATTCTTCGCTATAGAAGCTTCGAGCCTCTCCAGCATCGAGCTAAACACCGCAGGCGTCACGATCTTGCTGAGTGGGTTGTAACACACAGTCGAGTCAACAGCGGCCAACCAACCGGTTCTCGATGAATTACTGCGGCAGAAATTATTGCGAGATTTAGTGGTATTCGCATCGATGTGTGTGCATTTGGGACACGCACTATACTGCCTGCTGTTCGGCCAGGAAATCGGGATTGTTCCTTAGTTCATCTATGAATTTCGAGGTCACGGCGGGTATTTTAAATCACAGGTGCAAATGAGGGACGCACCGAATGTCTTTGTCCCGGGCTTGAGTAAGAATTGCATAGGCACAAAGAGGTGATCCTATTTCGAAGTCAGTCGCGAGTTTATACGCTGCCGATGATTTGTTGGATGCAGTAATTAAGTACCTGGACATTTTCCCCGACACCAGCAAGATCTACCAATGTCTCGATTCCCAAAGCCTCTAAAAATTTTCGGTTCCCAATTCCTGTCGGTAGCATCCAGCAGAAACCAATAGAATAGTAGATGAACGCCTACCTGAGAGCTCCAGGAGTTGTGGGGTTTGGATGACGCCTGCTGAAAGAACGACTTCCTTGGAGGCATTAGCAACGTACGTCTTGCCCTCGACCACAAATTCCACGCCAGTTGCCGTAACGTTGTCTGTCTCCCGCTTGAACAGCACTTTCGTAGCCTTCAGATTCCAAAAGACGGGTTAACAACGTAAAATCAATGAGGGACCAGTATTACTGTCGACGCACTTGAGCACCCGTGAGTATCTTCAAATTCTGACGCGCGAGAACTTCGGGCGTGAGATACGCGCTGTCGGCGGAAGCGCGCTTGCCTGTCTTGCGGTCGACGGCGAGTCTTACATTATACAGACCCGACGCATCACCACCCCACGGGTTTGTGTTGATAGATGTTCCGATATTATTCCACGCCTTTACATATGGTGGGATAACATCCGAGTAAATGCTGTTGTGGCTCGTCTGTGAAGCGTCAGAAAGACATCCATGCGAACCGAAGACTCCGCGTTACCTTGACAGCCCCTTCACTGCCGAGTGCATCTTCGACGCCAGGATGGATGATCACCGCGCCTAGACCCGCCATTGATGGGTACTCATTCGGATTCGTCGAAAGGGGCGCAGCTGCTTCGGCAGCCTTGAAGTATGGGATCAAGGAATCCCAATCCCAGGCGTCATCTTTCTCTCCAAATGTCTTCCATGTATCATACTCAGCCTTGGACGCGCGATCCCAGGCTAGATAATTGATGAGCGTGCTTCCGCCAACTCCCTTCCCACTGAAACACGTGCTTGAGCGTTTGAAGGTGTTAGTCATATGAACAGGGTATACGAACCGTGGAAAGCCGATCGCCCGACCCAGAGCATGCTCTTGAGGCACAGAAGCAAATTTCCAGTCGTACTTTGGGTTTCCGGTAGTACTGCCCAAGAACTCTGTCGACGCGCACCATGAGGTTGAAGATGTACATCGATTGTGAGGGACGTACGAGGGGTGTCGATAAGAGGGTCATTATCATTCTTTCCACCGGCCTCCAGGACGCCCACTAGGATCTGTGGGTTTTCTGATAGCCTGCGCGTTACATGATTATTGGTAAACATCGATTTAACAATTCTCAACAAACTCACTTGGCTGCAATCGGCAGCGCTGCTGTCCCTGCACCAACGATAACGATATCAAATGTGGTTTTCGCAAAAGATTCTGCGGCAGTAGAAGTAGACATGATAGCGATAGATAGTGTTGGCCGATGGTGCGATCTTAAGTAGGTATGCTTGACACCGGTGACCCTGTACGAGCGCAAAGTGCTACCTCCAATGTTTGAGTAAGGTCCAAGTAAGGATCCAGATCCAGAGGCAGGTGGCGGATGGTATAGGGGATAGCAGCCCAGATTCCAGAAAGTACTAGTATCAAACTATGTAGTCCTGGCTAACTCGGACCAAAGAAATGTAACAGTGACCTCTAAAATTGCCCAGTTTGATTTCGCAATGGCAAGCTGCCATTTCGCTCAGAGGTAATGGGACCTTGAGGGCATACCAGATAGTCTTTGCAGCGATTTCCAACGATTCTGAGCAGTGCTAAGCACGCGTCGTTGACGCGTCAAGACTCAAGTCCGAGTCGTCGACGTTCACGAGAGGTGCCGCCGGATCATGGTACGGACGGCGTACACACATAATAATACCGGCGGGGCCCGACACTGCTTGTGCGAACTCCAGTCACAACCTCCCTTGGTTGAACCTAGAATGAACCTCTGAATCTTTCTGAATACTTATATGGCTTTTTTCTCCAGAACATACTCCAACAAACCGCGGTGTCCCCCAGGCCGACAAGTGAGGGTGCACTTCGTGGCAGACCCGTCTTTAGCTCTCAGGTTGAAATACTTTGATCGAAACTCCAACGATCATGATCTCGTTCGTTCAGACCGCGAGTTGTTAGCACTTAAGCTGGCGACCTCCTGAGACTCGAGAGCTGCGCTTGAGGATAGCAACATATTCCGCGTCTCTCACTCCCTGCCCCAACGATGCTGTCGATTTGGGCTCTCATACCGTTACTATCTTACTGTTCACGTGCATTTTCTCTTCAGACATGTCATCCAATGGACCCTACGACTGCAGCGGAGGCAGAAGCGTTCGCCAATACTGAGTTCGACTATATCATCATTGGTGAGCGGCCTTGGCACTTGCACATGAACGTTACTAATCTGGTCTTTCTAGGTGGTGGTACATCAGGATTAGCAGGTGTGTGCACTGGCTACAAGCAAGATGCTCAATGGCTTATCGATGGCTCATGAATGGTTTGCTATAGTTGCCAGCAGGTTAGCATGTTTATTCTCTTCCCGCATTCATGCGGAAATAACACCATTTCAGGCTTACCGAAGACCCGTCCATCGTTGTTGGTTTGATTGAGGCGGGGGTTTATCATTACGATGCACCCCTTGTTTACACTCCTCGTATGTCACTAGTTACATGCGGGAATTTTGAGGGCTGACGATGGTCGTAGAGCTCGCCGGTGATGCAATTGGCAACACCAGCTATGATTGGAGTTATATGACTGTTCCTCAGCCAGGTCTTGCAGGACGCGAGATAGCAACAGCGCGGGGCAAAATGTTGGGAGGCAGCTCGGGTCTGAATCTCATGGCTTACACCCTTGCGTCCGAAGCAGAATATGATGCCTTCGAGGTTTTCGCATCGTCCGCGGAGAACAAGACGGATGTTGTCCCCGGGTGGAACTGGGCTGGATTGAAGCCTCTCTTCAAGAAATCCAACGATGTAGACAACCAGGTGGATCCATTCTATGGTCTAAAACCAGATACAAAGTTACGGTCCTCTGTAACGTCGGGAACGTCCGGCCCTATCAATGTCTCCATCAACCCTTGGTACCCCGATATCATCGCCCCAGTAGTAGAGTCGTACAACAAGTTCGGTATCAAGACCAACGGAGATGCAGTATGCAGTTTTCAAGTGCACATGGTATCACCTCATGCTTACACCTCTGCGCTTTCAGTACAGCGGAAATAGCGCCGGCGTGTTCAACGCTCGATTGACTATCAACCAGACTGAAGGCACACGGTCATACGTTGGCTACTACTGTGCCTCTGCGACCCGGTCAAACTTGCACATATTAACGGGTGCTCGGGTACGATATTTTTCTCTGCACCGATCTGATACCAAAGCTTATGAAGTTCACAGGCATCAAAGATCCTACTTTCTGAGAGCAACTCTGCAGCTATGGCGACCGGTGCTCAGTTTTTAGTCGGCAACCAAACATATACAGCGAATGCTTCAAAGGAAGTCATCCTCGCGGCTAGCACGGTCCAGACACCGCAGCTGCTCGAGCTGAGCGGCATCGGCAACTCCACACTGCTTAAATCTCTTGGTATCACACCCCTTATTGACCTCCCTGGGGTCGGCGAGAATTTGCAGGTGGGCATCTTCATCTCAACTCCCTCGATCGCCTTACTGAACGACCGCATAGGAGCACTTGTACTCCATCCTCTCTTACCAGCTCACGCCCGGCCATCAGACCTACGGTACGACCTGTCGCACTTCGGTTTCCCACTTCTACTAATTTGCCTAAAGACGAGTTGCGATGGAATGTGACATTTCAAGCGGTAGCGGCTGCCCAGTACAATTCGGGCCATGGTGGCATCTATGCTACAAGCGACAGCACTGCGTCGTTCAACCCTTTCTCTTCATACCTCACCAAGGCCAATATCACGAATCGGATAGAATTGTTCGACAAAGTCGCGAACTCCTCCAAGCCCACCCCTCTGCAGGTGCTGCAATACACGGTTCAGCGCGCGTGGCTGGTAAATGGTACGGTCCCCGAGAATGAGGCGCTCATGTGGTCGCACAACATCGAGCCTGGGGTTGGTAACAACAGCTACATCACATTCCTTTCTGGTAATATGGTATGTCTTCTTTCCGTGGATATGCCGCCCAAGTACTCAACTATTGCTCATCTTCAGCACCCCATGGCCCGTGGCTCTATTGTGCGTGCCTAACATCGTTTAAATCGTGCATTGGCTGATATGTTGCCTCAGCACATCAACTCCACCTCAATCGAAAATCCTCCAGTAATCAATCCAAATTTCTTTGACAATGAATACGGTATGTTACATAATCACAAGAAGGTCTAGAACGTAATATTCAGCAGTCTCTTAGATGTCCAAGTGGTCAAAGATTCCACGCAAATGATCATGGATCTTGCCAACACGGAGCCCTTGAAGAGTCAAATCGCAGCGACCGTCTTACCCCCGCCCATTGCCAACGATACCGCATTGGAGGCTTATGTTCGTTCCATCAGCACTGTAAATTCTCCATTACACCCGCTGGGAATCCCGCTCACCCGGTCCTGATGTACATCCTGGCTCCCATATCATTGGCACCGCAGCTATGGCACCGCGCGCCATGGGAGGCGTTGTAGATTCGTCCTTGTTGGTTTATGGCACTACCAACCTGCGAGTCGTCGACAGCAGCACCATTCGTAAGTCTACCGAGCTTGCTCCCTAGCCCGTCTTTCTGATCTACTCCCGCAGCCCTTCTTATTGCAACGCATCTTCAAGCCACTGTCTGGGCAATGGCCGAGAAGGTAATACTACTCATCATCTCGACGGCGCTCTCTCATCTAACACCATTAATCAGGCCGCAGAGATCATCAAGGCCGCACAATAATTTTCATCATGGATACCCCTCCTTTCGGTAAGCGCCTTTGTAATTTTGTAGGCCAGATTACACTGACATTTTTCTTCAGTTTCCTCTACCTACTTTCTTTTTATATGGCGTACGTTATGCCTGACTTCGACCATCCCCAAATACACCCCAACATCGAACAGACAGGTTGAGCTTGTACCTCCCCATCATCAAGACTGCGTGAAGTTGTCTAGAGTTGTCTAGAGGAAGAATGTGGGTACATGCTCTGGGTGTCTTGTCTTAGGGTCTATCTACAGTTTCGTCGGACATTTATGTACAGTCATTGGCTTCGCCGTCTTTTGTTATCAACGCTTCATGTATTGACATAGGTCTGCGTAATGTCTGCACGACCCATATAAGTACTGGTCAGTTCCTCTCTAGGCCTTTCGATCTGGTGTTAAGGCTCTCCGGCTTCTGGGAACAACATGAGAATTTGCACATGCTGGAAGAATACTCTGGGAGGTCAGCGAACCTGATGCAAACAAGCATCCTGCGAAGATAAATCAAAAGGAGCAGAAGCGCCAATTTTCTTGAACCCATGCCCACAGGTGAGCGAAGAATCGGAAGATGGCAGAAATGAGACATGTTTGGGGCCGCCTGAACCCCTGGCTGGATTACATGCTTGTGAGTACATAGCGCGCGGTGCGGTTTGCCAATGACTAAATACAGCCCGCTCCCTCTAACTATGAGAGTTCGAGCTCCTCGCAGTTCCGATCCCTATGCACGACCGGGTTTCCGGCCAAGAACCGCATCCTTCGCGCTCTTCCCACTACCGCTGACAACCTTGTCCTTCTTTTTCTCGCCGCTGAGGGCACTCCGCTTCTGCTTCAGCTCACCCTTGGTGATGAACGTCGGCGCGGGGGGCTCAGAAGTCTCGAGGATCTTCGCAAAGCTCACTCGCGCTTTCTTGCGGGGGGTCTCAGCGGGTACGGCAGCCGCTGGTGCCTCGACAGCTGCTGGTGCCAAATCAACTGCTGGAGTCGCATCAGCCTCCGACTTTCCCGCCGATTTTCGCTTCCTCTTCTTCTTGTCGCCGTCTACGGGGCTCCCAATGGAAAGCGATGCCGCTGCTGCGGGCAAGGTGTCCACTACAGGTGCGGGCACGCTTGTGGATTCCTCGGCTGAAACCTTGGCCTTCTTCTTGCGTTGTTTCTTGTCATCCGCAGAAGTGTCCACCGTTGCCACCACTGGTGTAGGAACGGGATCGGCAGGAGCTGCGACGGAAGTCTCTGCAGCGGATGCGGCCTCAGCTTTCTTTTGTTTCTTGCCCTTCTTCTGTGCTGGCGACGGTGCGGCCTGTGCAATATCGACAGCGGCAGCAGCAGCTGGTGTTGCGGCAACTGAAACATCAGCAACCTCAACGTCAGCGTCGGCGGTGGATGCCTGGGTCTTCTGCTTCTTGGACTTTTTTGTCGCCAGTGCTGCAGGCGAAGTAACACTGGCGGCAGGCGCAGGCGCAGGCGCCTCCGTCTTTGAAGGGCCCTTCTTGCCTTTTTTCTTCAGTGGTGTGTCGATGAGAGTGACTGGCTCGGCGACGGACTCCTCAAGCTCGACAGTCGCGGCGGGAACAGCGGCGGATTTAGCAGGCGAAGTTGCCTGGAGCTTCTGCTTCTTCCTCGGCGTTGAGCTTTCCGCTGAGGAGGCAGGCGCGGTGACAGCGATGACCGCCTCCGATTTTGCCCTTTTCTTCGGCTTTTCTGCACCCTCCGCTTCCTCTTCAGAAGGCCGTTTTGCTCCCTTGCCTTTCGCCTTCCCAGTGCTGTTCGCCGCGGATACGGAGGGCTCCTCGTCCACAGCGATCTCCTCGCCCTCGCTCTCGCCCTCGCTCTCTTGGCCTGCCACAAGTCCGTCCCATCGACCATTGTTCTCGTCCTCAAGCCCGCACGTGTATATCGGCAACGCGACACTGTCGCTAGTTTTGATGTGGAGGCTCTGCACGTTCTCCCAGCCGCCGGTGAGGTTCTCGATGATTTTAGGGAGCGCCTTTTCCAGGTTTGCAAGTGCTTGAACGGGTGTCTGCGCAGTGGTGGCGATTTTTACAGAACTAGGGGATGGTGTTAGGGCAGTAAATAGGTGGATTGTGTGGGCATACGCACGTGCATGTACCCTGGTTTTGGTGCATATATGTGGAAGAGATGGCGCGTTCAAGCTCGCCTTTTAAGTCTTTGCGTGTTACACACACTGGAATCGGTTGCCTAACCAAAGCATCAGTACGAAAACTTGAACATTGAAAATTATACGCACTTCTTTGCGTCAAACCACTTGCTTCCGAGGAGCCCAGGGAGAAGGGGTGTCACTCGGTCGTCGGCCAGGAACAAAGCATGGTCCTTGAGCAGCATTCTCCGCGCTTCATACGGCTTGAATTTTCCCTTGAGCTTCGTGATGCCAATCACCCTCGATATAAATTTGATTCCATGGGTCTCGAGCAGGTCCTTATACTCGCGTTGGGGGTCTTTCACGATAAGGCAGACCGCAGATGACCGAGGATCTACGAGCGGATGGACGATCGGGCTAGGCGCAATCGAGCATAAAACGTCAGGAGGGCGTTGGGATATGCATTGGCCAATACGATACGCACATCTTGCAGGGCTTGTGCTTCTTCTCCGCCTGCGTCTTCTTGACCGCGATTTGCAGCCAGAGAAACTGTTCTTTGCCCGGTAAAAGTTCTGTGTCCGCTGCTTTTGCTTCTTTTTTTGAGGTGTGTGCTTCTAATGCCTCGATGGCCAGCTTGCACTGTTTGAGAGAGACATGAGAGTCGACGAGGGTGTCGTTTGTTTTGGGCATCTTTGCACTGAGCGCAAATATTTCTCGATCAATCAATGCAGCCAGGCGACATTCCGACAGCGGAGTTGTCGTTTGTTTGGTGTTGGTGGCAATTTAAAACATTCCTTGTCGTTTATACACCATTCTATCAAACATTTCTGCCGTTCGAATGGGTTGTATTATGATGCTTCTAAGGCGGCAGAATCGCGCGCTAAATATTCGCAGATAAACAGAGATAAACCTTGCAATTGGAATGAACCAAGAATGATCCCGATGTCCATTGTGGCCGTCACCAAGGCCTCTATCCTGATTTGGGTGGTAGTGTCAGCCGTGCAAGCCTCATATATTGTCCCCTGCTCCTTCTATTGCCCAGACTTACGGCTAACGGTCTGCTCGCCTTCGACCCTCTAGGTGATAGCTGTTGAGGCTCCTTCTGTCTTGTCTGGGATTCTGCTTTTGTCTGGATATCTTGGTAGATGGCCTTGACCGCGACCGCCCAATCAGCCTTGCCATTGGAATGGGATGAGACTATTGTTCCTGCTCTAAGAAAACGTGAGTTTTATCTTTCACACCGCCAGCGAATTTCAGCAAGTTTCGCTGTCATGGAACCCCTTCGTGATGCTGTCGTCGCGACGTTACAAGATGCAACTTGCGCCGAGATATTCGCTTGACGGAGAATCAACGCGCGAGTGCATTCCAGGGTCATACATGTACTGAATTTATCTAATCATTCCACAGGTCTCGAGAGCGAGAGTCTCATTCTTGCCAAACGGATGTCCGTTGCATCGATCACGTCCGTGGACGAGGCATACCCCTACCCAGACCAAACCTTTCGCAAACGAAATGTCAGCCCGACGGACTACGGGCGACCATTCACACGCGCTCCCAACGGTCGTTCTACACAGCCCGACTATGGCAACCTCGCACAGACCCCAGTGCGGCCCGTCACTACTGGGAAGACGGCTGAGTCGCGTGATCCCCCAAAACGCACTCGCACCTACTCGCAACCTTACCCAGTCAACCTACCACAACAGAACGGCCATACTACAGGAAGCAACGGGGTCGCGAGTGGGCTGCCTACACCCGACTCATCCCGTTCAACATCCCCACTATACCTTCCAGGCCGATTTACAGACACCAGACCTACTCGTATACCCGTCCACGTCCGGGGTAGGACCCCCAGCATGTCTAGTAACGGAGGTGCTAGTCATTATAATGGCCGCACTAGCGACGTTGGGTCCGGCCAGGCTTATATACCCCCTCTTGGAGCCGACTTGTGGACCGTTCAGGAAGCCAAGCCAACGAGCAAATCCCGATCCTCAATATCTTTACCACGTCGGGAGCCAGCTGGCATATTAACTGAACCGGCACCCTTCAAAGTGGGCTCCATGAAACCAAGTGCTTCCAGTCAATATGTCGCACCACGGCAAGATCCCCCGCGGCAGTCTACTGATTCAGAAGAACGGCCCTTTGAGCACTGGTATAGGGGAGATGTGCATCGAAATGGGGGGGTGGGTGAGCTTAGGGTGGGGGCCAAGCAGGAGATGTTGGATATTGCAAACTATGGGCACCGATTTGCCGGGAAGAGCAAGCCGAAAACACCTCCGGCTGCACACAGGGCTTCTGAAGAAGAGGACCACGCGCATCGGAGAAAAAGGGCAGGCAGCTTTTCAGAAAGGGGGGCGAGGGAGAGTTTCTACATGGATGAGGAGAGGGCGCGGGAACTTGCTAATGTTCTGCACGAGGATCCACTTACGGACCTGGAGGGCGACGGCGATCCTGACGCGAGTCACAGCTTCTCCGATCATGACCACCCTATTCCCCCCGTCTCCCCACCCTTATTCTTTCCCGAAGAACCCAGAAGCGAAGAACCCAGAAGCGAAGAACCCAGAAGTGTTACCTCTACCCATCCGTCCATTGAACGTGAACGCAGCGCGCCACACACGCGGATACCAGGCCCTGCTGCGTCTCGGCAGTCATTGGAGCCTTCATTACAGGACACGCCTATACAACCACCTGATCGAGGTGGTTCTGAGCCTCCTGGCGTCTCGTCCTCCTCCTCATCACCAACGCCCCCCGGACGTCCACAAAACAATCGCTCAGTATCCAACCCTATGGACCAGCAAAGCGGACAAGGGAAAACTCCCGGACCTCCAAACCCATCACCTAGCAAGAAGCCTAAACCCAAAACTTCGAAGTCCCCTTCGAGGTTGAAGATGGCTGACAACAAGAACAGGGGGAGTGTCGCTGTCTACCCAGAGCCACCAACGAGTGAGAATGTGATGGACGCCATACCGTCATGGACGCAACCAACGGGTCGCGACTGGGATGAGGTGCGTATCTTTCATTGTTGCACGTTGGTAATGTGAGCTGATGGCGAAACAGGTTGTCTTGCCCGTAGTGGCACGTAAAAAGGGTCTTGATGGACATTATGAAGAGGGAGACGCCAACCCTCAGCCTAAGAAGGTGGATGTTAGGATAGAACCAGTATGTCTTTCGCATCATCAGAGCATTCGTCTGTCTCATTAGAATCCTCCAGGCCCCTGGGACATTTGGCTATGATCACACTAAATACAGGCCTCCTCGCGATGACATCCCCATGGACGAGTTTGGCCAGCGGCCTATGGAACCTCAAGACGTCAGCATTGCAGAAGAGCCCGAGCCGCAAGATGGGCCAGTACGCCAGAGCTTCGCCGTAAAGCAGGAGGACGATGCTCGGGCAGCTTTCGTGCAGCCAACAGGGTCTCCCGCACCATTCGCGCAATATGCACCACCGCCAGGTAAAGAGTCGGGCGTCCCCAACATCCTTATCACCCGTCCGACCCTGGACGAGAACGCGGACGAGCACGGTGGGGGATGCTGTAAGTGCGTTATCATGTGAGGAGTGGTCGGCTTCGCACTTTGTGGATGGACTTCTTGCATTTTCTTGACTGTCGACTGGCCGCGTATGCACAGCCCTCGTATCTTGGCGGGCTCCTTTGTCCTTCTTATGCTTTCTGAATATGCTTTCCCTCATTTTATTCCGACCTATTTCAGTTCCTTTCCTTTGGGTTCATTTTGCCCGGGGCTTGCATACACTATTCAACCTTACAATATCTCCACCCGACGCTCGCTCCTTCTCTGTTTTGGCCATTTGCTCATATGTATTTTGGATCACGGATACTTAAGTCGGTCACTTTCTGGCCGTCCGTTCTCTGCTTGTCACTTAACACTTGCCGCCTACCTCTATTTCGCAAGGCCCCCTTCAATACCAGGGGCTTATCCTCTAATGCATCCTGTACGCTTTGCCTTGGAAAGAATTGTCTGCAATACGTAGCAGCTGGGTGTGGAGTGCTTCAAACTTCTGGCAAAATATACAGCAAAGTCAAAGCAAGCGAATTAATTTGGACGAACACTTGACTAACGTTGCAAATTATCAAGGAGATGGCTATAGCCTATAACTGTAGGTAAGCGAAAGGCTGGAGTGATTACTTGTGCATGTATGATAGTATCACAACAAATCTGACAGTCACATGTAATAAAATAAGCAGCAATATAATACATTTCTTTCTTTCAGCTAGAAAGTAAATCCTAAGCATGGGCTCGAAAAATCCGCCAGTCTATAGCCCTATAGCACAAAACATTGCATGATGATGATGGCATAACGGGGACGGCGGGGAGCGGGTTTCAGAGTCTGGCATGTAATCGCGTTCGACATGACGAGTTTTTTTTTTTGGGAATCCAATTTAACCTCCATTGGTAATCCATTGGGGAGCCTTATACAGAACGAGTTACTTGTCGAGTGAGCGTATTAAACCACTGCAAAAAAAGCATAAATAAGGTGCAGCTTCGCATTTGAGCGATCGACTCACGGGCACCTGTTACGCAGCTTGCGCGGGAAGACTGTCCCTCATATTCTTCTTCTCGATCATCTGCCTCTCACGGCGGAAGACCATAACATCTCGGACGAAAAGGATGAAGTGGATAGAGCTGGTGTTGGGATAAACGATCAGTTTGGTTCAACATTCACAGGGTGTTGATGTATGCCACTCACGATACGAGACATAATATAATAGCACTTGCTCCTTGTGCTTCAAAAATGCGGATCCAGACAGGACATTCGGGACCCCCGTAGTCTTGTGAGCAAGACCAGCCACTTGGGACAGCGATGGAAGGCACAAAAAGGATCCCAAAAGCCAAATCGAAAAGTAATGTCACAAGGTCGAGGGTGATAGAGACTGCATGTGGTATATTTGCACAATAATAGGCAAAGCCGAGATAGGTTATTTGTGAGGTGGCCGTGAATGCGTGTGGAATGATAGGCAGGAAGGACCCTCCGGTGGTCAGTGCGCAGATTGAGGCGACGAGACCGCCGATGCAAAGTGATATCGACGATAGACGCAAATATAGAGAGACTTTTCCGTTGGAGTGGGCAGCAAGGGTGACCATGGGCCTCGGAATGGGATCCATGCTCGTTTCTCCCTGAAAACAGAATGTGGGATTAATGATATCTGCCTTGCTGGAGGTGCCATTGCACCTATATTATATTCGGACACGGGTGAGTTGGCCGTGAATATGTGATGCACTCCTTTCACTCGGTAACGTAAGCCAATATGTAGTGCATAAGGTGAGGATGGGTACACAGTGCTAATCTGTCTCCGAGTCGGACCACAAGCCGGTGAACACCTGTCCACATCATATTGCATCAGGGCGCATCCTCATTGCATACTTAGAAGTTAGTGCCCTTGGCAAACTTTCACGTTCCTGCCGTAATCAAAGGAAGGCTAGGGCAGAGAGGATGAGAGCAAGATGAATGACTGAAGTTGAACTGTCACTGTAGTCGGTGTTAGTACCAGTGTCGCTGTCAGAGGCAGACAAGTTGAACTTCAACTTATGAAGTGCGCAAGCTCCAGGCAACACCAAAACGAAGATGGCATACATAATTAGTATATGGGTAGATGAAATACATCCATACTTTGTACTGATACAAAGTTAAGATCGACGTGACTGTGGGTTCCGAATGTGGAGCAGTGTCGCAGGGCTCTACGCCACCTCAAATCATCCATCCATCCAACATCCCTCCACAGGGTCTTCGCCGCATCTATCTATTTTATAGGGGCTTCGCCTCACTTATATATATTTCAGGGGCCTACTCGACTTATTTTCTGCAACGGCTGCGGTCAGTGCTATTGTTTAGCGGATATCGATCGCGTGTCAGGTCATTTCGCAGCAAATATCATATGTTCTGCACGAGAGGAAAGCTCTCCAGCTCCCTCCCGTTCAGTATAGGTACCTATTTATATTTTTAACAGCTTGCCATTCTTCTCCAACAGCTCAACGTTGCTCGGTACAGCGCCATCTCTCAACTTTCTCAGCCACCCAACCACCTCTTCCATTTGTTACAAACTATTCCATGTATTTACTTGTACGCCCGCGCAAGACTCAGTCAGCAGTTAGTCGCTATTTCCTCGGCTAAGCGGCGCGTGATGTCTCTTCTCACGACGCGTACACAGCGCCTGCCATCTGTTGTCGAATTTAAACGACTGTCGCTGTCAGTCTCAATATGTCAGATCAAGTAGTGTCAGACTCAGACGCGACAAGACAGGATCAGATAATTTGAACTTCAAATTGTGAAGTTCAGGCAAATAACAAACACCAGAGATAATATATACAAATGCAAGGGTACTAATCGTTTGTCCATATCAAATGTCGTCGTATCATCGCTTTCCAATCACCCTTTCCGCATCATCGATCCTCCCCCGTTACGTTCAGCGCTCGTTCAGTATACCAATCGTCCTGTCTCATTGCAGTGCCAACTCTGCCACGTTATTTTTCAGCCGCTCATCCCCAGCTTCTACAGCTTCGCGCCATTGCGATCCCGTACCGACCAGGGGGTATCATAGTGCATACTTCACGGATCACGCTGCAGTTGAGTTCTCTGCAAGTTCCGTAAAGTTTTTCGCGGCAACCCTCTTCGCGCGGCGCAAAGCCATGATATCGCGTATGAATAGGGTGAAATGGATGACGCTATAAGGGAATTAGGTCAGTCTTTGGCTTTATCTATGCAAATGGAATAATGCTGGTAGACTACTTACGTTATGATGCCCATAATGGCTTGACTGGCAATCGATATACGCCAAGTGATCCAGTAGGGTGCGCAGTAGGCTCTGGATTCTCCGCACTGGTAAACAAAACCCGCGTTGAACAGCCAGGAAAGCGCTATGAAGGTCACTGCAGACATCCACATGAGAAGATCGAGGGTGATGGCGACTGGCATGGGGATCTTGATGCCACGGTGAGCGAGGATAAGAATGCATGTTTGCCATGCGAAGTAGATGGTGGAGGGGATGAGGAACCACCAATAGCCTGAACGGCTAACCTCCACGGTGGATAAGATAAAAAGACTAGCGCTCAGCACCAGCGTACTAAGACGCAGAATGATAGAAAATGAGGATCCATCCGAGCGGGAGGCAATTTTGGAGATGAGGGCGGGGATTTGCATGACTGATTGAGAATAGAAAGCCATGGCCACCTCGAGTTTAATATCGTCTTGATGTCAAGGCGGTGCTAGCTGTAAATGCCCGAGGCTGCCCGAGGCCGAGACATTTATGCTGTGGTTTGAAAGCGATAGGCACCTTCCTTTAAAGGGTATGCTGCGGCTAGCGGCGGACTATATGTTTGACCGCGAGATATGTATTGAGAACCATGCGAGAGCGGTCAAGTCTGCCCGTCTCGAGATCTCGTGAGGCCGTGACAAAGTCGTGGTCTGTTCTTGAAGATGTTAAGTTCGATATTGTCTGGAGGGCCAAGGTCGGGCCCCAGGTCACGATTTATGCAATAAGAACATCGACACGGCTTCGAGTTTCAGCACAAGTCGACACACGAGCCGTTGATTCTTGAGGCTGCAAGACAGGACCCGGGAAGCTCCCTCCCATGTTTGTCCGGAAAATTGGACAGACATAGTCACGTGGTGCAGATTTTGCGCCGCTGGGGCGGTGCTGCAGGGTGTTACAACAGTGGTTCAGTACTTATGTACATGCAGTGCTGAGCGTAGCGACGCAATACACATTTGATGACAGTTGTGTATCTTTTTGATGAATAAATCATCTATCAGCATCTGCTGCAGTTGATAGGGCCGGTATGACCCAAAATTTGGGACCTTCGGCCTCCAATACGCAAGACCCGGAGAGAGATACCTCGTTTGAGCCTCCAATACGCAAGAATCCGGACAGAGATGAGGTCAATTTCGGGCGTAAATACGCAAAAAATCCGGACAAACATAGGGGGAGCTTCCCAGGTCCTTGCAAGACGAATGCAGATAGCAATGCCAGATCAATCAGTGAGGCCTGGAGATGTTTTTTTTGGTGATTAGTAGCTATAGCACATGTATGCTATATCTAGCAATATGGAGAGGCAGATTCCGAGTGAGAGTCTTCAGGAAGCTCAGTGTGGTAGTCGTCGCAAAACAAGATGCAGAACGCGTCACCCATGCCAACTTGTTACAAGCACCGCGCCGTGTCATCTAATCTCATCGCTTGCTAATATCAATATTAATATTGTTGTGCCAGTGTCAGTCCTAAACGTAGGCGTAGACGCGACTCGGACAAGATAACTTAATTTGAACATCACATTGTTAAGTGCAGGCGAATTCCAAGAACTAGAGAAAATATACATATAAGTACAAGGGCAGATCGTGCATGCAGATCGTGTAAGGTACAAAATTAAGATTGTCTGTCCGTGATATCGTCCGTTAGTATCATTGTCCTTCTATATCAACAGCGCTCGTTCAATGTAACAATCATCCCATTTCATTTTAGAGTGATTGTGTTTGAGCGGCTCATCCCAATTTGCCAGGTGCTTTTGAGGTTTTTGTGACCAGGGCAATAACGCATGCTTCACGCTGCATATGAGTGACCTGCGAGTTCCACAAAGTTCTTCGCGGCAGCCCTCTTCGCGCGGCGCAGAACCATTATATCGCGAACGAATAGGATAAAATGAATGACCCTACAAGGAGATCAGGTCAGTCTCCGGCATAATCTATGTACAAGGAATGTTGGCAGACTTACAATATGATCCCTGTTATGACTTCACTCGCAATCGATAAACGGAACGCGGTCCAGTAGTCTTCGCAGACGCCTCCGTACCCCCCTCCCGGCTCATCGCACTCGTAAGTGAACCCAGCGTTGACCATAAAGGAAAACAATATGAAGATCATTGCAGACAACCACATAAGCAGATCGAGAGTGATCGCGACTGGTAGGGTAATTTTGACACCGCGGTGAGCGAGGACGAGAATGCATGTTTGCCATGCGAGGTAGACAGTGGAGGGAATGAAGAACCACCAATAGCCTGAAAGTCCAACCTCCACGGCGGATAAGATGAAGAGAGCAGCGCTCAGGGCCAGCGTGCTCAGACGCAGGAGGATGGAAAACAGCGGTTCATCTGAACGGGAGGCGATGTTGGAGATATGAACGGGAATTTGCATGAGTGATTGAGAAACCTGCAAGAGTTGTGCAGAATCGAAAGCGATGGCCACCTCGAGTTTAAAGTGATCTTGATAATAAGGCGGTGCAGCTGTTGACGGATGCATAGCCCGAGGCATCACTGTCAGGGTTTAGATGTCCGTCTGGGGTGACAATTTGTTGGTGGTAAGTACATAACTACTTACAGCAATTGAAATGGGGTCTTATGAGTCGTGTGGTAGTGGTGAGACCGGTGATCGGCCCGTCTCGAGATCTCCTCATGTCGTGACGGTAAAATGGGCAGTTTTTGGGTGTACTTGATCAGCTGGATGCTGTGAAGGCTGAGATAGCCTCGGGCCCCGCTCAGAACTTGGGTTGAAGTTGATATTATAGCATCCACCTATGTCGACACCGGTAAATCGTGGGGACTCGAGGTTGACTTGAGTACACAAAAAGTCTAATTTCACGGTACGTAATTTCCTCTTCAGGACTTCACGAATGGCAAGAGATTTAGTCAGAAGGAGACCTTTTAACTGCATTGAATATGACTGAGAGGGCCATCAGCAAGCGTTCCATTACCCTACCACGCTAAAGCATATATTTTCGATGCTATCGCGAAGCAGGCCTGATACCCAGAGATTAAGCGGGAATTTAGTTTGAGATTGACATCCGCAGCAGACTCGTTGAGCATAGATAGCCGACGTATAGGTATGTCCTGTACGGGCGGTTGAGAGGGACGTCGATCCTTTGTTATCCCAGGTATTTCGAAAGTATTCACAGCTATGCTTGACAAGTTGAAGTAGATTTCGAGACATAAAAGGCGACGTTCCAGACTGACTGCAGCAATACCAAACTCGGGACGATTAGCGATGCCTTGAGAACAGTTTCTGGAGAATGTAGCCTCCTCTAGATCCCCAATATAAGCAATAGCAGCTTCTGAGTGAGAGCCTGGAGCCTGAGGAAGCGTGTACATGATCGTTGGGAAGCAAGACGTCGACGCCAATGTGTTACATACTGTTACATACAAACACCGCGTCGTGTCTCTTCTCTCCGCGGCCACAACGATACTCATCGCCTGCCATCTTTCGTCGGCGCCGGACGCGACTTGGGCCTTGTGTTACCAGTCACCCTTGCTTGTGGACGTCTTCTGCCTTGTGTCGTCGCGATCGAGTCAGTTGGGATTTGGCCTTATACGTCGCACTCTGCCGCAGTGACTTGATCGACCAACCGCGCTCTTGCACTCTCCTGTGGCATCCTCACATTCAGTTAACAGGCCATGTCTTCGTCTTCAAGACCTCCTTCGAGAAGCTCAGGAAGCTCGGGAAGCTCAAAATTGCTTAATGACTACGTTCGTGTGACAGTTTCATCTCAGGCAGGCAACACAATTGACAAGGAGACAGCAATTGGGAGACTGCCTCGGGAAGGGCGCGTTTGGCCAAGTTTATCGTATGTTTGGCATACCCTATGATACTGATCTGAAAATACTGAGGAATCGCAGGTGCCTTGAATTGGGCTACGGGCGAGACCGTCGCCGTGAAAGAGATTGAGCTGGGCAATATCCCTAAAAGCGAGCTGGGGGAAATTATGGTATGTAGCTCGCTGCTTTATGGCGATGGAAGCAGCTAACTCTCCCCAGTCCGAGATCGACCTGCTGAAGAATCTGAATGTATGTCCCCATGATGTCACCTTGCGCGTTGCATAACAGTTGCATCTATAGCATCCAAACATCGTGAAATACAAAGGCTTTGTCAAAACGCGCGAATTTCTCTACATTATCCTTGAGTGAGTGGGGAATCTGTTCCCAGCATCACTTGTCTCTAAATGTGAATCGAGATTCTGCGAAAATGGGTCATTGCACGCTATATGCAAACGATTCGGAAAGTTTCCTGAAAATCTTGTAGCAGTGTACATCTCCCAAGTGCTGGAAGGGCTCGTCTACTTGCATGATCAGGGTGTCATTCACCGCGACATCAAAGGTGCCAATATCTTGACCAACAAGGATGGGTGTGTAAAGCTTGCCGACTTTGGAGTCGCTAGTACGACCGCAGGAGCTATCTCGGACGACGCAGTGGTTGGCAGTCCATATTGGAGTAAGTGGTTCCAATGTCATATATCTCTTGGATGTCCTGACAACGATCCAAGTGGCACCTGAGGTCATTGAGCAATCAGGAGCGACTACAGCTTCTGACATATGGTCAGTAGTTCTCATCACATCGAGCTTTAGCTTACTTTTGTTTATAGGAGTGTTGGTTGTACGGTAATCGAGCTCTTGGAAGGCAAACCTCCCTACCACTTCCTTAGTCCCATGCCCGCTCTCTTTCGCATAGTGCAAGACGACTGTCCCCCAATCCCTGAGGGTGTGTCACCCATTGTCAAGGACTTTTTGTACCACTGCTTTCAGAAGGATTGCAATCTACGCATATCTGCCAAGAAGTTACTCAGGCATCCGTGGATGGTGGCCGCCCGTAAACAGATGGCAGCGAGCGCGAATGTCAACGGGAATACTAGTTCCAGTTCGGAAGGAAAGACCAAGAATAATGATGTTGTTGAGAAAGGTGCAGGAGGAGATCCATCCAAGAGGCCTTTGAGCAATTACAACTACGACGAGGCTGTATTGAAGGTGCAGGAGTGGAACGAAGCGCTCAAATGTAAGCGCTACATTGGTTCACTTTGTTGGTTCAGTCATTTACAGAAATGCAGCCCCCTCTCGCCCCTCTACGAAACAACTTTCGCGGCGCAAACATGGTAGTCAGCGAACAAACTCACCTCCTCGTTCGCCTACCGATCCCACTGGCGCGTTTATGCTGCAAGCTTCTTCTTCGGGGATGCTTCAACCTTCCTTGTCTGCATTTAAGCTGGGAAGTTCCAGCTTTGCGGCGCCTCTTACAAAGCCAACGTCTGGCGGAGCTCTCGCACTGATGGAAAAAATACGTGAGCCATTGGCGCCGTTTGTCTTACAACCACCGGAGGAGGAGGATGATAATTGGGATGATGACTTCGAGGAGGGTATATCGTTCACTAAGCTGCAGGGTATGCTTCTATGCTCTTGAGGCGTTTGCGTATCTTTAACCCAGCAGACCTTCCAGCTATGGAAAAAACCAACACGAATTCTCTTGAGGAGGAAAGATCAGAAATCGAAGATAATGGGCAGACAATTCGACCCAGTAGGAGTCCGTCGGCCGCCGGTCCTATGCCACTGCCTCCCATAGGGGTCCCACCTGCTGTTGAGGATTGGTCGGATCTCGCCGCTGAGGAAGACATGCAGAAACTCGAAGATAAGGTTGCCGGCCTGAAGGTATGTGGATGGGATGACCAGGTTGCCGACCAACTAACATGGTTGGCAGATGAAGAACTCTATACGAAGAGGTCTATTCCATCCTGATGACCTCAAGGTCATTGGTCTATCAGGCGGGCCGGGTCCTTTATCTGCGCCTTTACTATCTCGCAAATCGTCTCGACCTTCGCTCAGTCCTATTAATCCTGCAGGTGGCCCTTCCCTTGGCACGGTCTCATCACGAACACCCCACTCGCGAAGCTCATCTTTCGCAATCGCCCCGGCTGCATCTGGAGGCAACGGGTCATTCGGCCGCGCAGAGGCAAGGCGCGTGAATAGCCAAAGCAGTGAGATTGATAAATACACAGAGGAGGATGACGATGATTACGAGGATGTGTTTGGCAAGCCTACTGGACATAGTAAGTGGTGAACACTCTATTCAGAAGCGGTGCTTAACCACCCCAATGCAGCCACAGGCCAACCAATGCAGACTCTTCAGCTGAACACGAGGTTGTCGAACAAATCATGGGTATGCTCAAGCAATTTCTGTCGTGCTCTTCCGCACTAATTCGTTAATGACAGTTGGGAGACGAACTCTCGGACGAAGAGGATCCTTTCGCTGAGGTGGACAAAAACCATTGCCCGTCAACAAGAAGCTTGCTAATTTCCTTCGCACAGATCGATGAAGGTTTTGCAGAAGACGATTTAGAAACGAACTTGCAGCGAGATAAACATGCTCGGCTGTCCAGTATGGTCAACCAGCTCATCGACGAGCTTACCCCGTCTGCACCCGATTTCCAGCTCAGGGAAGCTTGTGATCAGCTGGTAAGCTAAGGAGACTACTGGCACATTTGGGATGCTGAAATTCTCGCTCAGATCGCGATATTGAATGAAGCCCCTGAGATGCATGATCAGATGGTTTCATCGCATGGAATGCTCGCCATTCTGGAAGTGTTAGAAGGTAAATGTTCACGGGATGTCACCATGAAGCTTTTGCAGATCTTAAACATGGTAAGCAAGGTCTACTTGTCCAGTTCGAGAAGACGTTTTGACTCTCCAAACCAAGCTTGTTACTGAGGATCTGGGCTTCCTGGAAAGTTTCTGTCTTATTGGCGGTATCCCTGTGATGATGGGTATGGCCTAAATGAACACTGCCGATCGTGTGCTGATTGGTTTTCGCTTCAGGTTTCACTTCCAAGAAGTATCCATCCGAGTGTCGACTAGAGGCTTCGAAACTGATTCGTCTGTTATGCCACACATCTGTCTTGACACTGCAGATGTTTATCTCGTTCGTCACGTCGTTCCTATCTTGTGATACGCCTCTGAAACCACTTGTTTAGGTGTCGCGGCTTGAAAGTACTGGTCGATCTCCTCGACGAGGACTACACGGAACAAACGGACTTGGTCGTCCACGCGCTTAATGGAATTGGCAGCGTGTTTGAGTTACAAAGCCCCACCACGAAGAATGACTTTTGTCGAATGTTCATCCGAGAGGGCTTGCTTGACCCTCTGTCATCCGCGCTACTGAATGTCATGGGTAGCCAAGGATCCGAGATGAAACACAAGATCATCCAAATCTTGCTCGTCTTCTCACAAGTGTCACAGTCTGATATCCATGTTCGCAACGCGATGGGCACACGGAAAATAATCAGACGTGAGTATTGTCATACTATAGCAGGGCTTGCGAACTGAAATCGCCTATAGGTCTTTTACGGGCATGCGAACTTTTGGAGCCTGCGTGTCTCGTTCAAATGCTCAAAGCCGTCAAGCACTTGTCTATGAATGCAACGCTATTAGAAACGATGCAAAATGCAAACGCCATTGAAATCTTGATTCGCATATTAGATGAGCAGAGCTCGGGGCCACATAGCACGGTATGAACTGAACCGCAACCCGTCATTCTTTTTAGCTGCAGGCTCACAATAATACTTTCAGGAAATGTCGAATCACATATTCCAAACGTGCTACAATCTGTGTCGGTTGAACAAATCACGACAGGAAGAAGCAGCGCAGGCAGGAATCATCCCATGTTTAAAACGCGTAATCGAGACAAGTTCTCCGCTGAAGCAATTCGCCTTGCCGATTTTGTGCGATCTTGCGAGTGCAGGAAAGAGCTGCCGTGTGCTGCTGTGGCAGCAGAATGGCCTAGCCTTGTATCTCAAGTTGCTCGAAGACCCGTATTTCCAGGTCAGCGCCATAGAGGCGATCCTGTCATGGTAGGTCACAAGCAGTATTCAAGTTCGCATAATGCTAACTACCCATGCAGGCTCCAAGACGAGACGGCGCGCCTCGAAGACGAGCTGACGAAGCCCGCCGGGCTGGAATCCCTGCTGACATGCTTTGTGTCTTGCAAAGCCAATTCCTTCGAGAACCTGCTTGACCCGCTGCTCAAAATATGTCGACTCTCTACCCGGATCACCATCGCGCTCGCGGCAAAATCAGCGTTCTTCAAGCGCGTCATCGACCGGCTCGCGAACCACGGCAAGGCCGTCGTCCGGCTTAACCTGCTGCGTGTCCTGCGCACGGTGTGCGACGTGCACCCGAACCGGGCCATACTAGTGGAGCGTTACGGACTGTACGAGATCGTGCGGAAGTTGAGCGAGGGCGATGGCGCTGTGCTGGTAAGGGAGCTGGCGAGGGAGATCGTGCCCGCGCTGAAACCGGCGTTGCGGCCGAGTTTGAAGACGGTGGATAGTGGCAGTGGGGTGGGGACGCCGAAGGCGGGCTTGGGCGGTCTGGCGCCGAAGAAGGCGAGGAGGACAGCGAGTGAGACCAGTGTCATGTCGACGCCCGGGCGAGTTCTGTCACTGCAAGGAAGGGAGGTAAAGCCGGCGCGGACGAAACTGGGAGACTTTTCCTGGCAGTCTGAGAGGCGCCCAGTGGGGAGTGGGGGATGATTTGGGGTTCAAGTGCTATTGTGTTTTTCTGGCTCTCATTTGCATCAACATCGCATCAACATTCATTATTATTCCTTCGCATACTGCCATTCATTTTCTTTGGTTCAAATATCATTAATATGTATATTCAAAACACGAACTAGTACGATATTCTGTACACTGTGTGAGTGCTTGTCTAGTAAGCAAAAAATAAAGGACGCACATATTACTTCCTGGACAAGGGGACCTGGAACCCTGAGACTAATGCTCTCGCTCTATTCTGCGCGCCGACACCTTCCGCATTTGTGATGAAATGTATGTGCATGCCGTAGGACTTGGGATACATGTCCATGTTGAGCTCAATCTGGGGGAAGAGACCCATAGCTTCGGGAGGCAATCCAAAGGACACCACACCTGACACGCCGCTCGGTGTGGCCATGGATTGGGACATTGGAGGCATGACAATGCCTGGGAACTCTCGGAGACGGGGGAGGACAAACTCAACAAGGGTCCCTAAGAACTCGTACATCTTTGGTCCTTTGAGTTCAACCGTGCACCCAATGGGAACACCCGGCCTGACTTTCCACTTGTGCGCTGTTGTCTTGGCTATAGCGACCTGGACACCATCGCTGCTCTCACGTCCTCCACCATTTGGGTTCTCTCCTGAAAGGGCTCGGAGTGCAGTGATGGCGCCAATGAGGTTGCTTTTACTGGTGATAGCCTCGCGAACCATGGAGTGAATGGCGATCTTCTCGAGCCGGACGACATTCTTAGATGTCGAGGGAGGTGGGGGCTTCTTTCCGAGCTGCGAGCCACCCACGGGAGGGTTGTGCCGGTTCTTGGTGTACGGGTCATTTGGGTCGTACGTGAGTCGTATTTGACGCGGGGGCGGTCGCGGGCCATCCTCGTGTATGTAAGTCATGTACATGAGGTCGTCGCTGAGAGTATTGTGATAATGCTCTTCCAGACGAGATTGATGTGTGTCTCCGACGACAATTCTGAGGTTGGGAATGGGGAGGCGGTTGCGGTCCAGCCTGAGGGGTTGACGGATTCGCGGTGGGCGACGGAAGGTGGTCGCAGCTGACCGCTGGATGGTCTCGGCTACTGCTGCTACGCTCATTCTGGGCAATGTCAGAGTATGTCGACGCGTGAATAGAAGGACTTACTTCGCGGTTGTCGTCGGACGTGACGGGAAAGGCTGAAAACGAAAATGTCATGCACACGTCCATGTCGGTGTCTGTACTGTAGCTCTTTAGTAACGGCCATGCTCGTGTGTCCAGCATTTGGCATTCTGAGCGCCCTGCTGCCGTTGGTTGCTGGTCATTCTTTGCTGAGATCGACTCTTCGTCCTCTGGAGCTTGTTCTCAATCTCGACTCAAAATGCTCTATCTTGTCCATTAGCGAAACCCAACACCACAAGGGTCTTTCCAGAGAACTCGGAAGCTATGTAATCGAACGAAGAATGTCCCATGCATCGCCAAAGACCACAACGGAAAATATCAGAATATACGCGTACGACGAGGCTGTCTTGCGGATGCATGCTAGTGCTGTATGCGGCGTCACGCCGCCCGGGCGTGATGTTAGCTCACAGCAGACATTCTTATCGCCCAACCTTGGGCCCTACTATTCCATCGAACAATTGGAGGAAATCTCTCCACCTCTTCAAGTTGAACTGCTCGTTGGATCAGGCCCGTCTGCAAACCGGGTCGACTTGGTCTTCTTTGCTGATGGCTGTTTGTATTTTCCACATTTACTCCCATATGTTTCGATTTTAACAAGACTCGGACAGATACCGCGGATGAATATGCAAAGTTCATCAACGATGCTATGCGCCTCGCCGTCGATGTTTCGAGCAATCAGACATTCAACAGTGTAAAACCGTTACTTAACTTCTGGGCTGCCTTCTCTCCTAGTAATGAGGTATGTCGAGAGTGTGACATGTGTCTCAGTTTATCTTAACCTTAATGCTGCCTCTAGAGTGGAATAGGATCAGGCGGTGTGCCGAAAAAGTACGTCTATTTCCATATATAGCACGAGACACTGAGACGATGATCGATCCAGTACACCTTATGGGCTTTACAGAGATGGCACAGAGCTTCGCGGTGTATATTACAGCAAACCGGAAGTTGCTCATGCCGCATGTATGTCAATGGGAGATCGATGCGATTATCCGATATTACTCGGTATGTTCAGCCAACCTCGCGCACATTGCATATGCTTACATTGCATGATTCTTCTTTGTCGTAGGAAACGACCCTCTTTATGGAGGTAAACGGTTTCTCCTCGTTGAGTCTTTTCGGTATTGACAGCATGTGTGGCAAGGTCTTGGAGGAGATTTTACGTGCGTAATACTTTCCTCTTCCACAACAACAGTGTTCAAAAATGACTAATTATTTGTTCTCATTCAAAAGCGTAATTACGGCGTCTCCTGCAAATGGCGCACTAGTACTTCGCCATGAACTCGGTCACTCCATGATCGATGTGGGAGAAGAGTACGATGGTGGATTTGCGTATTTCGGCGTCAATGCAGCTGGCAATGCGTCCTCTCTTCCTTGGGCGTACTGGCTTTCCCACTCCACGACAAATTACACTAGCCCTCGCGTAGAGCGCTCTGTCATGCCAATACAGGCATACCCGTGGACAATTCTGAACACTTCCTCCCCTTGGTCCATCACTTTCGACTCTTCTGGCACATACGCTAGGCATCTCCTGAAGTTCTCGTTATCCGGCATTCCTTCAGTCGATGATCTGAGTGTGTTGTTTGACGGGGTTGATCTGGGCTGGGAGCCAAGGCACGATATAGGCCTGGATAGATGGCATTATGACGTCTTGACAGAAGCTGGATTGAGTGCCGGCTCACATGAAGTGAGTTTCGTGTTGCGAGAACAAAGTGCCACGAATCTGGCGCAGTTGTGCAGTGTTGAAGTATTAGAATTCGGAGACGAAACTGAGTCAGTCATATTCTAACGACTTTTTCATTAATATTGAGAATACTGACTTCTGTCTTTTTTCAGATTCAACGCTACCCCAGGGAATTACGGCATTTACCCCACGTAAACATGTCTGCCCACAGTTCAATTTCTATCCGATCTAATGCTGTTTATGAATTCAGATTCTCTGAGAGCAATGAAACATCATACAGGCCCACCAATCGCGACTGTTTGATGCGCGCCGTCACGACGCCAAATCTCTGCAATGTCTGCCTCGAGGGTTTGTGGCACTCGCTTCTGAAGCGCGTAGATCTCATTGACGACATCACCGACGGGTGCACCCGCTCCGAAGGAAGTGCCGAATGGTCGCGGACACTGGAACTGCGATTGCTTCCTCTCGCGCAGTTCAGAGATGGGGGTCTCATATCTGGAGAAAGCTACTCCGTACTCTGGAAAAAGGATGGGAAGCTGCTGGACGAGTACACAAACCAGACGCGGCTATCATTGCCAGATGGCACTGCGCAGGGAAAATACGCGGTTGAAGTCGAGTTTACTACGAAGGAGGTCAGGGTTGATACAGATGCTCTGCTTACGGCCAAAGCAGAGCACATCATTGATAGCCCATGTGCAGATCTTCAATAGTCAGGTTAGCCCTGTCTGCTTTTGCTGCTGCTGCGGTGCGCAGCGGGCCTGAACAATACCCCGCATGCCAGTGGCTCTTGAGAAGCTTGTTCAAACCGCTCGAAGGCACAGACCCATGTTTTAAATGGCTCTCTTGGTACTGTATCTGGAGTTGCCAATCAGGCATCTTATCGCTCAGAGCCGGATGGAGACTGTGTGCTGCCGAATCGAACGTTTAATGCCAACAAATGGAACGATGTGCTTTGACAGAAGCCCACATATTATCCAGCGCTTTCACGATACCGTCGGCTACAACATGCGTAATTCAATCGCACTACTTGATAATAGCACATAAAGTGAAAGCAAGTCAACTGCAACAGACTGTGTATCGAGCGGCAAGGTTCCAGGTGACTAACCCCCATGACCATGTTGGTTAAAGAGACGTTCAGGAGAGGAATCGACGTTAGGCTGCAGACCAAGTGATGACCCATGCAAAGCCTCCTCGTGATCAGAGAGTATGAGGCAAGATTAGCGGCTGATGAACGCCGGCCATCATTCAATTTTCTGACTAGGCGTGCGTCAAGCACGTCAAGACCAAGTCAAAGCTCAGATTTAAAGCAGTTGCAAGCGGGAAAAGAGTCGTGCTCCAAGAATGTTGGGGTATTGCATGGCCGGTGGAAGAAAAGAAACAGCAATTCCGAACTAGTTGTCAAGTTGAATTTGAATGAGAGCCGAGTCTCGTGACGCGGACGCGTTGACCCGTCACCGCGTCACCGGTCAACCGGCCATGGGACATCCAATGATCCATGTCCGAACACTGGTCCTGCAGTCACCTGCCTTGATGGCGGTGAATCCGAAGTCTTCGAAGATGAAAGCTTTCTCCGGCGAAGCAGAGACCTCGCAGAGTCGCTGGCCAGACATAACCAAAACAGGGCAGACTCAGACTAACCACTCGTACATCACGATCTGACCTTTTGCTGGCCTGTGCTTGGAGGCGTTCTTACGGCGAGCCTGTGCCGGAACGCACAACATCGACGTTCAAACGTTCAAAGCTGCGACGCGTCGGTGATTCTTTGCCGCTATGCATATGGATCTTTCAGTGCGCAAGGAGGCAGTGGCCGCGGAATCAAACGAGAAGGCATCTGACTATCTTCGCGCTGAGTATAAAGAGTAGACGTCCGAAGTCCTGCATCTCTCATCATCTCACTCGCCCTTCACTCTCACACCAAGCCGTATTCTCTTTCAACTTTTGCCAGCCATGAGATTCTCCACCGCCGCCACCGCCGCTATCGCCGCCATGCTGATTCCCGCCGGGGCCCTCGCCGCCACCTCCTCTCTGAGCTACGACCAGACCTACGACACAAAATCCACGTCCCTCTCCGTCGTCGCCTGCTCCGATGGCACCAACGGCCTGCTGACCGCAGGCTACACGACCTTCGGCTCCCTGCCCAAATTCCCATACATCGGCGGCGCTCAAGCGATCGCAGGATGGAACTCGGCGAGCTGCGGCTCGTGCTGGAACTTGACGTACACCAACACAAAGAAGGTGTCGAAGAGTATCAGCGTGTTGGCCATTGACCACACGGACAATGGGTTTAACAGTATGTTGGCCTGCCCGCCGCTCTTGGAAGTCAACTGACCAGTGTATGTTATAGTCGCTCTTGAGGCCATGAACGCGTTGACCGGCGGCATAGCCGAGGAGTTGGGCAGGATATCTGTGACATCCAAGGAGATTGCAGCGTCGCATTGCGGACTGTGATAACACGGGGTATGTAAGTGGTGTTCCTGTAAGTGAGGATTTCCATTTACTCACCACAAAGTCACAGCATACTTAGTATATGGGTTTGAGATATTGGACATTTTCATCAATCGGGACAATCTTGTTAATGCGCATGTAATCATTTTAACGTGACTGTAATTGCACAAACATATGGAATCTAAACATGTACTGACATCAGAGATTGGATCAATAGAGGGATAAAATAGACACACCAGGGTGCCAGGGGTATGCAACCAGCTACGATACAACAATATGCAGTGTTTTCCAAGATCGGGGCGGGGAATGTATGATTTTTTTTGGCAAGGCATTGCGCGTTACGGGACAATGAGTTGGGATTATAAATAGAGCTCCCTGTGCGATACCCAGTAGGTTTTGAGGACCGAAGACAAATTTGACGTGTAAAATTTTAACTGTCTGTACCAGTCTGCCGGTGCGCGGTGCTTGAAGCTCCACTCGGCTTAGAGCCATAGACCCCTGTTGGCCTGCCTCTCAGTAGCGCAAGTCAAACATACGCCAGCACTGCCACCGTCCGTTCCTTCAACTTCCTGTCATGCTCGCCAATCTTTTTGGCCACTTTACTTCTCACTAAACATCACATTTACCAACGAGCATGACAATGGGAGCCACGTTGCCACATACGAGCAGCCCGAGGGGCTTGCAGGGGGTCTGAGGAAGATGTTTGGACATGCCGGTGACAGTCCGGCTTTTGATGCTGTATCCGTCGAATGCAAGAGGGTGGTTCAAGATCGACGACCAGATGGTCCGTACCGATATGGTTGGATTTGAGCAGCCTCGTGCTACTGATGAACGTACTTTATAAACACAAGTTCAAGGTAAGCGTTGACACTCGCAGGATGATAGCACTCAAGTCGCAAGACTTGTCGCTGAGTCACTTCGCGTCCCAGTTGCGTGATGAAGTTCGAGAGGATCCAGATCTCAGAAGCCCAGGTCAAGATCAGATCTATCCTCGGAGCGGAAGCGCCATAATCCGCGGCCAGAGGAGTGGGATGACTTTGACAACAGGCGGGAATATAGAAAGGACTGCTAGTGCTGAGATTTTTAAAGACTTGACAGCGCAAATCGCAATCACCTATCAGCAGAGCCCGGGAAGAATTTGGAGCAAGCTGGTTGTGTCTGAATGGCTTTCAAGGTCAGCAGACAGGTCTACGTGGTTTCGACAAGAAGACTGCCACGATAATCCAGGAGAGATTAAAAACATACCAGGATCATGCCGACTTGGAATCGAAAGCCGCCAATTGATCCACCAAGTCATCCATGACATCCCTTTCTCGTGCTTGCACCTGCGGACTGCCCGAAGATTTCGACGTTCCAATAGAGCTTATCTCTTTCTTCTGTTTGCACCTAGATGAACAGGCACAAGCACAGATCCCATGGGCTCAAAGCCTGGCGCAATCTTCCGCAACTGGTCACGTCCGATCCGCTGGTCTTTCTCTTCTCTTCTCCTCGAGCTCGAAAATACCCCGTCGTGCCACATGTGAAATTTGCGTCGCTCGACGCGAAGATTCCAACGTGATTGTGTGTGATTCCAAAGTGTATGGGTTGACAAATTGCCAATAAATAATCGGACCCAGACGGCAAATGAGATCCCTCTGGTCTCGTACATATGGCGCAACGCTTTCCGGCAGGGGTGGATATCAGGAGGCAGCTCGACCTGTGGAAATAAGAATAAGAAATTGGGAAATTGGAAGGCCTGCAGTGTACCCGTCGCGGCACCCAAAGACTGGGAGACTGTATTAGAGGGACGTGGGACGCTGGCCATAACCCATATTGTATCTGAGCTGGAACATAGGGTAAGTATTGTTTCTGAGCTTTTTGGTGGGCCATAATATTGAGCATATTTGTGGAGTACTGACATTGATCAAGAATAATAAGAGATTGCGCAATGTCGTTGTTAAGTTGAGGTCCTTTGAGGTCTTACATCAAAAGCCACGGCTGTGGCTAGCGAGAGCTTATCTTTGTGCAATGCGATGCTAAGTGCCGCATACCAGAAGGAGGAAGTGATGTGTGAAAGTTAGTGAGTGTTGGAGTAAAACCCGGAGATTTTCGACCCGAAACATGGAGAACTCGAATGATGGGAGGGCCATTGCAGCTGCACGAGAGAGTTCAGAGGTAGCGAATTCAGAGGTAGCGAACATGAGGCGTCAAGCCAGGTTTGAAGTATTCTGCGTTTGGGAAGCATGCTGCAAAAAGGGAGCGGAGGGTGGGGGAAATAAACAGAGTGCGACGGACGAGTGAGGACGATGAGTAAGGACGATGAGCGAGGAAGCAAGAAGCTTGAGCCACAGCCGCTTACTGTCCCGTAAACATCATTCTGCTTTCACTCTTGTTCCTCGTGCTCTCGCAGAATACCAAATTATTTGTTCCTCACTCATGCCTGACTGGTATAGTATACGTACGAGTCGGACTCAATCTTTAAGTAGCTTGAATCTGAACACGACGCTCAATTTTTCTTTTGATCATCACCAAGGCATGCGATATCGTTCTAACCGTCATTGGTATTCTCCGTTGAGGATGGAATATGTGTATATCGTATTCAGGCTAATCCGCTCAACAGACAACATCTGGAAAGTACATATATACATGCGTGTTGGCATGCAACCTGCCGCGCGCATTCGCTCAAGGCTTACACTTCTCCTTGTGTAACTTCCAGTCGCGCTTCTGGCAGACCGGTCCGCAGTAACGGACCTTCTGACACTTGGTGCATGTTTTCATCTTGCCCTTCTTCCGACACACGAAACACCTTCGCTCCTCCGGGTTTCTCATCACCGTCTCCAGATATGACACCGCGAACAGAGGTGAGAGAGCCATTCGGGTGACGTACGGCGCAAATTTGCTCCAGGCAGGGTCTTTCAGCATGCCATCGACGTCTTTTCCTCTTCCACAACTGCAAAGCGGGTCGCTTTCGATATCTTCTGAGAGCGGGATTCTGTCCTTTGACGTGTATTCGCAGTTGGGGCCATGGCTCCAGGAGAACCTGCAGCGCTCAACCAGAGCAGGTAATAGCTGCTTCCAGGATTGAACATCTTGACTAAGATTGGCCATACTGCCACTGTGTGCGAGGCTGCCCAAAGGCACGGACAGTTTTTGAACAAGAGAGCTGGTAAGTGGGAGGACGTATCCGTCGCAGACCATGGTGTGGGAATGCAGATCGTAGCGGATGTCGCTGACGAAGATGATGGTATCTGAACTGTTTTTGGAATTGTGAAGCGAGAAAACTCGTTTCGTGACGCCGCCTTGGATTCCAGAGGATAGTACGAAGATACTGTTTATCGTGTCTTTGACGGATAACAGCACATCATCTCCTTTCTTCTCCTTCAGAGACTTTTCTCGCATGGACATCGTTGAAAAGACGTGAACGAGAAGCCATTTATCAACATGATTTGCCTTCATGTCAAGAATAGGTAGAGACGGTAGGTGAAGTCGATGAATGTTCCACGGGGTCATTCCGTTAAGGACTCCGATGACAGGGTAGCGGTTCATTTGCATGCCATCTGCCTTGAATGGACCAGAGATCGGGACCACCACCTGTCGTATTTTCATAAGCTACCGAATGCAGCCCGTCGATAAATCATAACTAATAAGTACTTACCTCTATGTATTGTGATTTCCGGGCTACGCGGAGCTTGTGCTGACTCCCAATAACCGGAAAGGGGTACACTATGCGCTGATCGAAATGACCTAAGGTGACTTGCAATACACACCCGGACAGCTGTTGGATTTGCGGCATAGCCCCCCCAGCAAACAATCGCCGTGCTTCTTGATTCTCGACGGAAATTCGAGAGGTCAGTGCATCAACAAGCTCACACTCTTCATCGAGATCGATAGAAATGGCACTGGACGCCCCGATCTGCGTTGGCGAGCTGCTGCTTCTTTTTTGAAACCCAGCGGGTATGGGGGACAAAGGTTGCTCCGGAAGAACTTGGACGAGAGATTGGTCCATGAGCCTGGCACTGAAGATACTCAGTTTGACACCGAGAATCGGGAGGAGATAGTGCGTCGCAATGCCTGGGAGGCTTTTGATGCAGAATTCGACGTTAATATCCTCCGCTGGCTCGAAGTCGGTTAGGAGCCTTGTAGGCATGATGAAAGACACCAATAGTGGAGAGGAGCCATGAAACCCCGCCGGATCTTCTTCAAATGACACCCAAGGGCGTGCCTTCGTCCCCATAGGTATCACTCTTCCAAAGGCAACATGGATGGCAGTGAATATGTTCAAAGTGGTCTTCCCCCCAACATCGCACTGAAGCGTCGGTGTAGGGACCTTCTCCGCATGATCCCACAGAACCTGCACCTTTTCGCGTGGTACGGTCAATATGATTCGCACCAAAGGAGGTACTGTAGTCCAACCGACAAATCGACCGATTTTTGGCGGTCGATAGTCGTAGTCTCTGTGCTTGTAAACTCCGTGATGGTATAGTAGAGCGCAAAGATCGTGGATATTGAGCGTGTCCATTGCGCAGGAATGGTCGGCTTCTGCTACCGAAAAGAAGCGGTCCATGACAGCTAACCAGCTCTCGGGGTTGATCCGAAGCCTTTCTCGAATGAGATTGAGCAGCAGTACGAAGCTTGCGCGCATGTAATGAATGATATTTGCGGTGGCTAGCGCATGCTTAATATTCTTCTCGTTCAATCTGTAGAAGGTGGGGGAGTCCTCCTGCTCGAATAATAGATGATAGACGTCGTAGAGAAGAGTTCCAAGTTGGTGGGGATCAAATGTGGGGGAGGGTGAAAATTCTGCGCCATTGCGCGTAGCCATCAAATCACCGGAAAGAGGCGATTTCCAAGTTGTCACTCGGTGAAACTGACCCGCTGCTTTCCCCTGTGCCGTGTAGGCCAACAATTCGTGGCTATTGCTACGAGATGTGAAGCCAGATAGATAGTCGATGGGACAAAGGTCGAGCATGAGTGCCATGGTTGTGATGTCTGCATATAGCTGGTCCCGGAATTCCTTCGTGGCGTCTTTCGCAAGTGGCCGCAGCGATTCCGTATAGAGAACGCTGGACCGAGAAGATAGTAGGGGAACCGACGCTATCAAGACATTTAATAGACCCATGTAGTTCTCCAAATTGGATGTATCAACTACATTGAATTTTGAGGGCGCCCCACCGGGCGAGTATGTCTCTTTGTTGAGTTGTATCAACTGCACTCGCCATTGTGCAACGGGAACCGATGATTTAATGGCTCCTGTGTCAGCATGTGCTCGTAGCACACGACACACTGCCGTAGCATCTCCAAGAAAGATTCGAATGATGGGAGTAGGCGACGTTGTTGACGAAATGGAGGCGGCGAACTTCGCGCACCATTCATCAAACGCCTTCTTCGCCGACTTCACCATATCTGAGGCAGATACGGTCCTTTTGGCGTTCCCAAAGACGTGCGCATGGTGGAAAGGTACCATGGGATCAGTGCCGTAATGAACATTGAATCCCTCGCCGCCCAGTGAATACACAAAGGTTGGGTTTAAGACGGTCGCTGCTGCGATTTGTTTGGGATCAGAAAACGTGGTGCCGTTCCTCCAGTATTTGGTGAACACTTCCGAGGCAGTTTTTATCGTATCCATCATCAGTGGGCCGGCGGAACGGGAAGCACTGCTCGAATAGCTCCCTCCCGCTGCTTTCTTCGAGATCTGTTTCATCTGCTCGGTAAAAGCATCCCGAATGGACTTCGCCTGCTGTCGCGGCAGCTCCTGCATATCAACATACAGCAGCCAATGACGTCGCAGCTCTGCCAAGGTATAATCCGTGCAGAACTTGAGGAACGTGCCGTATGGAGATGCAGCCCATTTCTCGGTGCTGTCAGATATCTGCAAAAGCTTTTTGCAGGGGGTACAGGCTGCACGTCAGTTAATCGTGGGGGTTTCGCGGAGGCGGGCAGTCGCGTCTGCTTCTCCTCCGCCTTTTCTATTGTATGTCGGAGTTGAAGACCGAGCAATAAACGCGTTTGAACAGGACGCTGAAGAACAGACGCAAGCTAAACCACTCAACGTCAAATGTGTCTCCAATTAACCCTGACTACTATCGAGGTCAGACACGAGAGGTGGCGTGAGGGGTGGTATCACGTACTAGACTTACCGTGTCTAAAGTAAACCCGCCGCTGACGGATGTGCGAGCGGCCTTGGCGTCGCTGTGGCAACCACCCTCCCGACAGCTGACACAAACCGGCGTTCGGCTAGGACGACGACCGAGAGGAGAAGAAGCGATAACCGCGCCGACAGACACCGAGTCGAGTCTTATACGCGTACGAACAGGAACCTGCTCCACTCATTAATAAAGCGGCAGGTCTTAAGGTTCTACATAAGACTGAGGAACGACGTCACTAGGTTCCAAAACCTCCGCCAGAGACACTTAGGAGCCATCTCCAGCAAATGTTGCTAGAATAGGGTCAGTCGCTTGCTCCGGCGAAGTGGCCGGAGTACCGTAGCACTCAGAACGGGAAGGGGAGTGGCGTAAGCGTTACCGATTACCAAATGAATCTCATACCCGCGACCGAAACACTCAGTGGGCCATTAGTCGGCATTTAGAAGGAGACTGTATCTAACTATCGCGGCAGCCAGGCTAATAACCTCCGCGGCGGCGCCTCCGGCCGCGTACCGCGACCTATAAGAAGGAGTTGGAGGGGTAAACGCGATAGCGTCGGTGGTGGCACAAGAAGAAGGAGTTCCAGTCCTGCGGGTGACTCGGCAAGCCCGGGCCGTATTACGTGTACCTGACCGACACGCAAGAAAAAGTTAAAACGGAGACTAGGCGAGGAACCAAGACTGTGCGGAGATCGCCGCAGCGCGAGCATCATCCGTCGAGCCCCACGTAGTATGAGCGTAAGTGCACCCGGCCGCACGGCATGCCGACCAGCAGCGGCGTCCAGCACTATGGAGATCACGAGCCTAAACAGCCGTAGTAGCGAAAGCCTAAACACCTCTTCAAGATATCGTTCCTTGGCTGCCACTCAAAACTCAGAACTTAATTTTGAAACGCGTGTTGCTGAATTAGTTAATTAAGACATGGTTCCAGGGTACCTTTCAATAACCGTTAGCGTGGTCGTAGTCGCCCATGGAGCCGTGCAAGAAGGTGCCCTAGACGAGATAGACGCATTAGACACTCATGTGGCGGGGCACAAGGGTATCGTCTTTCTAGGGCTATGATAATGACTGGTAATTGGTGGTTGGTCTAATGGAGGGGCAGATGAAGGTTCGACGGTTTCCGAGGCTGTGGGATGTCAGGTCGCAGTTATACGAGAGTTATTGGGAGGAGCAGCGCGGGCAGCGGTAGCAGTGGCCGCAGAGGCAGCTTTAAGAGTTGGCAATAGCCGGCGTCTTGGCGTAGCCGACCCACGAGTAGCACGAGCGGAAGCCCGAGAAGTGCGACGAGCTACGTGTGTCGGTGGCTCCAGAGATACAGCCGCACGTCCGGCATTACCCCGACCCCGACCCGTGCTACACCCACTGCGGGGTCAAGCGCCACGACTCAGGCGATGGCCTCAGCTTGTTGCGTATGCGCTTGAGCAAGACCGAGAAGTGCGCTATAAAGCGGTTGTCAACCCCGCATCGATAGCCTCCGACGCAGGAGGTTTTGGTCGAAGCACGCGCGGACGGACACCGTAAGTGGAGGAGGGAGGGGCGCCCGTGTGTCGAGCGCATGCGGCGGTAGGGGTTCTAGTTGCGGGAGGGCCTCCGGGATGCGTTGCTCCACGCGGCGCGCAAACGCCTCTCGTACGCCTGGTATACCATACACTACGAGCCGCACCGATAAAACCCGGATCCCTCGTGCCGCAACTACGCACTCCACCGCTACTTCTTATGTTAACTACGCGTTACCCCGAACGTCCTACCCGTGCTCTGCCTGCGCCTCTTCTGCCACCCCAGACGCCCCCCCAGATGCCACTGCGGCAGGCGCGCAGTGAGGCTCACGTTCAGGCTCCTCACCTCTATCGTCTGCTTCTTGTAGTTATGTCTAGTCTTCTTCGACCGTTTGCTTCTATTCGGCGGACTCGCGCGTGAACAGACTTATGTTCAGCGCCCTTGCGCGTCTGGTGTGAGCAACCTGGCCCTGGCAAAGAAAAGAGTTAGCAGATGGAGTATAGAGTAGAAGCAAGCGAATGTTCGACTCGCGGTGCGAACACGTAGAGCTCGGTGTGGGTGTAAAACATAAAAGAGTGAGCGACAGCCCCACGGGAACTAGTCCGCGGAACAGTAACGTTGACGTGTACCTGTGGTCTCGTATATCTATTTTGAATAATGTTGATCGTCTGGAAATAGTACCCCGTTGAAGGGACTACCTCCAATAAATTAATCACTAAATTATATTATATTGTTGGTCAGTCTCCTTCGTAGTATTATTATCAACGAAGGTGCTAATATCCTGCCCTCAGCCCTCTGGCCAGTACAACATTCCTATATTTGATGGAGTTCCGGCAACTGTGGTAGACGGGTTCGTTAAAAAAGCAGGTACGGGATAATAAAGTAGAGTCCGGTGAGTCTCGAGGTGCTATGCCGGGAGAGAGGTCTGGAGAGAAGGTGCTACTAGTATAAATAGGGGAAACGCTTGTGGTCGACTTCGCGTATAGTCGGAGTAAGGACTTCGAGAAGTTGGATAAACTGGCAGCGCGAAGCTCTTATGCTAATTCCAGAGGTGGCGCTATTTTTGTGTGAGTTTAATTAGTCGCGTCGCAATAGCTAACACCTTCCATACGGTGGCTGTTCGGTTACCGCCTGAAGAGTAGGAGGAGTAGGAAGAGCAGCAACGGATGCGACAGATTTGTATTTCGGACGGGTTACGCATGTCAAGAGTCCTCAAACTTCAGACGCTTCCTACGGCACCCCAATCTAGTAGACTTGTAAGCTGTAGTAGTCCCAGTGGGTTGGTGTCCAAAAGCTCCGACATAAACACCTATTGGTTGCGCCTAACCTACTTTATTTGGGCACTCCCATTATCTTCTCCTGACTTAACGGGTCGACCATCCACTTCCAGAAGTCCCGTGAAGCCACGCGAAAATCGTAAACGTACAGTAGGCATTCTATTAAAGACACAGGATCGAGGTGATTAAGAGACCGTCAAGATGAGACTACTAAAAGGGCGACCACGACAGTAGGTGGTAGGAAAAGCTCCAGTGGCCCCAGAGGAGCTGCTGCTGGCGCTGGCCCGACCCGCTTTAGGTTCACAAAAAGTTGAGTTGCATACAGTATGCAGGTAAAGTTCTTTTTAGTTGAGTAAAAAGGAGTCGGCTAACTTGGGGCACCATAGTAGTATACGACGCTGACGCCATTCTATGTTCGGGTAAAGGAACACCTAGATAACGAGTAGAGACGTCTCACTGCCGCGTTGGCTATATAACCGGTAGCCGTGGCAGTTGTGACGTAACAAACCTAGAGTCCACGGAAACGGATGTCCGGGGTAGTGTCACTGTAGCAGTTATAATAGTAGATGTAGACCTAGCTCGCGACGCGGTAGCAGATGGCAATGTTAAGTTAGAAGTTGTGGATTCTTCAGACAGGGTAACCCGCGCTAGCAGCCACCGCCACTCAAAGAAGGGAAATTAAAAGGGGGTTGTTGAGTGTCGCCACGCCCGCGTCGCCACCGGCCGCAGCAGCGAAACGAACAGGAGCCGAAGGATGAGGCGTACACCACGACGTCTTGCGGGTTCTGGAGCAGGGGTGTCCGGTATCTAGGTCTTTGGTCTCTATGGCCGCGTATAAGGAGCCCTAACCATATGTGGGGTATGCTCCGCGGGTGGCCCTCGGGGCGCCGTCCGCCTGTCGAGGAGATGAAGCTGGCGCTGTGTTTCGTTTTAGAGAGAGCTGTCGGAGAAAACGGTGACGGGTCGAGCGCGTGCCGACGTCCGAGCAGGTGCTCGCCGCCGTGCGCGATGCGCCTTTCGCGGAGACTTCCGAGCCCTAGACGGCCACCCAGTAGCCGTTCTCAGGGCGCTGGCGCCCAAATGGGGGTTTTAAGGTTCCAGGAGTGCCGACCCGGACCGCGCGCGCCACGCGGAGGGGTCATGGATGGCACTACACACGTGACCGCAGCTACTAACTATACTTAAAAAAATAAAGGTATGTAACCCAGACGTACGACACGTCAATAAAGAAGAATACGCATGTAATATAGGACGTTGTGACGCAGCACAAAGTTAAAGTATAATAGTGCCCTTGACATGGCAAATACTATGGGTGGTTGAGTGTCTAACCGCGAAAAACCGTCAAACCAAACCCGCTGAATCATATATAGACTGAATGCTCGGCCGGCAAATATATAAAAGGTTTTTCAACAACTATAAAAGCTGCTCGTCGACGGTCCAAGCGGACTCTCCTAGCAGCATCAATAATAAATATCCGCCGCGCTTACGGTAACTATAACACCGTAGGATCACGTTACAAACAAATGCATTCTTAAGTGCTGTACAGTTCAACAGTCTGGTGGGAATTGAAAGAGGGTAGTTGTGTTTTAGAATCGATAGGGTGAAAAGTCGCGAGTATTATAGACACAAACAGACTTGTCGTGTTTATAGGCGCCCTATCGCGAGACCGAGGAGGATCCGAAGAACCACGGATTAAATGTAGGTTCTACAAGAGTGTAACCGAGAGGCGTGAGTACGCATAATTCGATGACAAAGCATGGTTCGTTAGGTTACGCGAACCGGCTAAATAAAGTTCACGTGATAATGACCACCAAGCAGACGGCTGGTGGTGCATCTGCGGCTTCGGTAAACTCCTGCTAGGGTTAGCTATTCGCGGAACAAAGCATAGCCTACACGCTCTTCATAGACGAAAGAAAGAAGGGTTGGGGTCCTGCTGGACTTAAGGAAAGTATTAGAGGTAACTTTTACCGATGGGGCGAAATAACCGGCCCTTTCATGAAGAAGATGGGTTAGCCTTTGTGAAGGCGGCATACGGACTGCTCTCTGGAAGGCGGACTTCTCGGGCGTTTATAGGAAGAAGAGCCGACGCCACTGGGTTCCTCGTAAGAGATGTGTTATATATCGCTCGGACTATTGCCACTCATAGCGCACGGACGGTTGGGATAAGGAGGTAGTGCTGCGACTATTCATTACCGGTCGATGGGCTCGCGACCTAAAGTGAACGACACTGATGCTAGGTCGGTAGGATCCACGCGGGCTATAGTCGTAAATGGGACGGGACGAGTGGATTGCGACAAGGAGATCGTGCCTTACACGAGGAAAAGTCGAACAATCGTCTATTCGTTGGAGTTCGCTGATAAACCTTGTAAAAAAAGGTGTAGGTAGACCTATGTCGCAGGGTGAGACGGAACTAGTTCGTC
>KV417515.1:188018-262183 GCA_001630335.1 Athelia psychrophila | reverse complement strand
CCAGACGACGACACGACCGCGATTGCGGTGGCAGCGAAATTGTTGAGGCCGCCAGGGGACTGGATGATCGTAGCTGGCAACGGTGAAAGATCCGAGTTCAATGGCTGTTCGGCGATTCAGGGCTGAGAGTCAGAGCGCCTACCCATCTTCAGAGCGAGCAGTATCGTAAAGACTGGAGTACGCAGCTGGCGAGCAGGGGGATAGGCTATTTCCTAATGTTTTCTGAGCCAGTAGTTGACAGTTGTTGCAGGTTGCAAGGAAAGCCGTGGCTACTGAAGCTAGTCACAGAGCCTCAAGACAACCATGTGTGGGTGCGATTATCCGTTTGTGCGGCTGTGCGAGCGCAGGTTGGGCGCCCATCAATGCCGAAATGAAAGCCAAGTCAGGAACGATAGGGACGTTTAGCGATTCGAGATCGATGTTTTCGTTTGCACATCGCCGGAAACAAGTGGCAGTGTGGTGGTACACCAAAATAGGCAGGTCGTCCGTCCCAGGTATCACAGTGTTTATGGTTGACGACAGTGTTCTTACTCACTGAGAGTGTGTCGACGGTTAAGGGTCAGGATATGTGTGAGTTGTGGAGTTCAACTTTCAACTTTCAAGTTTTTTTAATGGCCTGAGGACGGTAGGCTGCTGTAGGTGAGGCTGGGAGCAAACAGTGTTCGCCTACTCCATTTGGCAGCGCCACTTGTTTGTTCCGGTGGTGGACTGTCATTGGACAGATAGAAAGATCATTGGTGCAATGGTCCCTATCGTTCCTGACTTAGCTGTATGATAAATTTCAATGATAATGCAAGGTATCTCCTGGTTACCACAAGTTACCACCGGTAACGCGGTGACAGGTAAAATGCTGGTGATCTTGTTCAAGGCTACATAGTGTAGCGAGAGCTGTGCAAGGCAACACGAGATTGCCGGCTGCGTAGATGAGTGAAATGTGGAAGATGATTGTGGACTCACAACTTTAAACGCGATCGCTGTCCGGGCACTTTAAAATGGTGCCTGCAATTGAATGCACCGCTTAGCGGCGGAAGTTCAACCTAGCGCCCCGTGGCTGGCCCTTGCTAAGTCTCCATGCATTTCTCCTTACGTCTAGAATATCTTCCTTCCAGCCCACAAACTCTTCCAAACAATCATATCAAAGCATCTTGAAGGGAACATCGCGTTAACCGACTTTCCCGATGAGTTGGGCCCACTGCGGGCACTGACCAATGTCTTTGACCGAAACAATGAGGAAAACATCCAAATGAGATGGATAATGTTTTTGATCAATGTTTTGCCCGAGACATTTTCACATTTGTTCCAGATTTACAATGTTGTTTTTGTACACGTTTCGTGAAAACCCATTGATCAAGAACATTGTCCATCTCTTCACAATTGAATGTTTTCAGACATGTTCTCAAAAGAAACAATTGCAATAATCAATGCCCGCAGTGACTGACGATACGCGATGTTTGTAGATGCCTTGCCTGTGACGCCATTGTAACTGCGCCTCGCCGCCATGAATCCGAATGAACGGTTCCCCAAGTCTTCACGGGAGATCGAGGGATCGATGTCATAGTCAGGGGCTGAAGCTCGGAGTATGAAATAGTGACGTTATGCGCGGGTGACTTGTAGATTGCAGCTCTCTTTCCATCCACCGCGTCCACCCACAAAGTCAACGTAAATCTCTCCCATCTCTGTGAAATCCAGCGCTCGGGTAGCTGTCCAATACTTATCAGCATCGTGCCGGAGGAATAGGACAGGCAGGCAGGCAGGCAGGCAGGCAGGCGATACTCGCCATTATCAGTCTCGCTATATATCGTGTAGAAAATGCTCCTTGGGTCACCGCAGCCAAGAAGAAGGATATGTGCGGGCTCTTCAGGCGGAAGGTCTCTCGTCAGGCATACGGCAGAAGTGTGTCCGATTGGGTAGAAGAAGAAGTACCTTCCCGGCCAATAAAGCGGGGTAGCCATTTTCAACGGAGATTATGAAAGGAATTCAGGTCCTCCTGGGGTTGGGAAGAAAGAAAGGAGATACTTCTCGCACATCCGATACGAAAAACTTGGGCGCTTATCGATTGGGATCGTCCTCGAATGGCTTCGGCGTCTACGTGGTGGTCGGCAGACGGGCCACCAGTAATAGTGCACTTGAAATAAATCGGCCAAGCGCATTGGATTGCTTGGTACGAAGAACAATTCCCGTTACTGCGGAGAGCCAATGCGAGAACATCTTGGATGTAAATTAGGCACCAAGAAGCCCAGGAGGAGCCAGAGCGCCATCCCGAGGAGTTTTGTGTTGTTCAGACAAGCGCAGATATTCTGCGCGCTGAAAAGTGGGATAGCTAAGATTTTGTGTGGAAGGGAAAGAATCAAGTTACATAAGGGTGGTCCGACAACTTGACATGTCGTGAAGAATTACGTAAACAAATATTGCACAGGATGCCACAACCATTCGCGCCCCCTACGACTACGACAACCTTCTCAGGCGAACCTGGCAGCTGCTCGCCAACACTACCAATAACCGTTCAGAAAATATAAAATCGGCCGGCTCGTAAGTCAGATATACCAAGTCGCCCAAACCAAACTGCCAAAAAGCGCCAACTTGTGAGTTGGTAAGTATCACGAACGGCGTAGTCCTCGTAATATACAATTGAAACCAGTGTTGCAGGATATAAATGTACGCATACGAAGCAATAACAGCACAGCACAGCATGCAGACCCAATGTATGGAAATAAAAAATACAAATCAATCATCGACGCCAGTGCCTGCGCACAAATCACGGTAGGTATTGGAGCGGGGGCGCATTGCGCGTGCCCGTGAGGACCTTGGAATCTTGGGGGTAAACCTGCGGGCGTGGGCCGAGGACTCCTGCCGATGGCCGACCGGCAGATCCCGAGCCCTCAGAGGCGCTCTCCGCGTAGCGCGTGCCGCCGCTCGTGCGCGAGCCCGCAGCCGTGCGCGCGCTGGGCAGTAGCGAGAGAGGCTGCCGAGGGAGATTCTGCTCCGCGTCGCGGTCAGAGTAGAGGAGCTCGCCCCCTGCCGCGGGCGCCTCGTACGGGGTGTACACCAATCCCGACGAATATGCGCCGGTTTCTCTGGGCTCTGGGTCTATCACCTGTGGGGGGGTCGGGGGCGCTCTGCGGCAGCACATGCGGATCAGTAATCCGATGGCAAGCAGGGCGATGACGCCGGCCACCGCTGCGCCCGCGCCGTGAGTCGCTGGCAGGAGACATTAAACTTAAAGGGGGGAAACTGACCAACGCCGATGGTCGCACCCAATGGGACAGACACTCTGGGTGTTGGAGGCTGAGTTGTGCCGGTGGGCGATGGCGCGGCGCTCGATCTAGATGTTGATGTGGATGTGGATGCTATTGACGATGCCATTGTGATGGGGCCGGTGGGCAACGGCACCCGAGATCCAAACAATGCAGCGTTGACGGTGCCGATGGCCAATGTATCGGTTGCGCCGTCACTCTGCAGAGACTATGAGCAATAGACCCAGAAGGAAATGAGCTTGTATCTTACAAAGAGTGAAGTACGCGGCTGGCGAGTGGGGGAGGATGCGCCAAGGATGCGCCAAGGATGCGCTGTTTCCCTTGTTCTCTGAAACAACAGTTGCTGCAGGTTGCAAGGGGAGCCGTGCCTCCTGAAGCTAGTCGCGCAGCATTCTCTCAATACAACCATGTTTGCGCGCGGTTCACATTATTTGCGGCTGTGCGAGCGCAGGCTGGGCGCCCCCATCAGCCTTGCTGCAAATTGCAATTAAGGTACCTCCTTGCTGTGGATTACCGCTGTTAACGCGGTGACAGGTAAAATGCTGGTGACCTAGTTCAAGGCCAATAACATAACATGGCGGGGAAACAAGAGATCTTCGGCTGTGTAGATGAGCGAGATGTGGAACTATGTAGCGTGCGACCTGAAGCACGATCTTGACACGATCGGTCACGCCTAAGGTGTTGCCCGGGTGCTTTAAAACGGTGCCTGCAATGCCACTGCTTGGCGCTCCGTGGCCAGGACCCTTGCTAAGTTTCTATGCATATCCCTTACGTCTAGAATATCTTCCTTCCAGCCCACAATCTCTTCCAAACAAAGGTATATTGAGAAATAGGGTTCGCACGGTGGTTCGGGACTCGGCAAGTAATCGCGACGGGTATTTACATACATATGTGCGGGCTTTTATACTGTAAATCTAATCATTCGAGTCACATCAAAACACAATAGAGGGCATACGCGTACGGTACGCGCCAGCTACAATCTCGAATCGTACGCGTCATCGAGCTGTGGCGCTCGCATTCCAACAAGGTAATCAAAGCATCTCGAAGGGAACATTGCGATGACCATCTTTCCCGATATGTTGGACGGATGTTGTCCCAATACGCGATATTTGCAGATGCCTCGCCTGTGACGCCATGCCAGTAATATACGTAGATTATGACTGCGCATTGCCATAAAATAATGAACCGTTCCACAAGTTCTGTATGTGCTGTATCCAATAATTTCTAATCCTACACGACTGGCGGCGTCGGATATTTGCCCATCGCATATCCTGTCGCAATCCTTCCGCATAATAAAATTTTGAGAAAGGCTATGTGATGCCGATATATTCCTTCGCATAGTTTATATTTGCGACAGAATCTGCGTGGCTCACATATCTTATCCACATTTTCTAATTAATGGTGTATCGCAGACTTAGGTTACCGGGGCTTTCCGAATCTGTGTGGCACAATTGTTTAGAATATTTGACTCAAATTTGCGAGCGTCACAAATTAGTTCTAATATTTCTAATTTGAGAAGCACTTTTTGGAGATCAATTATCTTTCCGCATATTTTTGACATTCGGAAGGATTGCGGACGAATATGCGATGCCTGCATATTCGACCTCGCCAGCCGTGCTAACCCATTGTCCCATAACCCGCAATGCCACATTTCCCGCCCCGATCTTGGAAAACACTGCATATTCCTGGTGTGTCTGTTTTACCCCTCTATTGATCCAGTCTCTGATGCCAGTACATGTTTAGATCTCATGTGTTTGTGCAATTACAATCACATTGGTATGATTACTTGCGCATGAACAAGATTGTCCCGATTGTGATGAATGTCCAATATCAAAAATCCATATACCAAGTATGCTGTGACTTTGCCGTGAATAAATGGACATCATCGCTTGTAGGAATACCACGCGTTAATGCATACCCCATGCGACGATGCAATCTCCTGTGGTGTCACAGATATTCTGCGGCCATGAGATTCTGCCTAACCCCTCGGCTACTGATGTTGTCCCAATATTGATACGCGATGCTTGTAGATGCCTTGTGACACCCATTGCCGGTGATGTGCGTAGTGACTGCGCCGCCATGAATCCGAATGAACCGTGAGCATCTTGAAGTGAACATCGCGTCAACCGTGGACCGATGAGTCTTCTCGGGAGATCGAGGGAGCGACGTCATAGTCAGGGGCTGAGCTCGGAGTATGAATAGTGACGTTCTGCGCCGGTGCCCCGTAGATAGCAGCTCTCTTTCCACCCACCATGTCAACCCACAACGTCAACGTGAGTCGCCCGCATCCCTCCTTCCGATCCGATCGCTGAATGCACGCAGGTCTCGGGCATCGCCCCCACCACCACCGAAGCCCACCTCCATGATTTCTTCACGTACGCCTCTCGCGATAGCATATAGCGAGAACGCCGCTGATCTCCCGGCACAGGTTCTGCGGAAAGTACGCGGATGCCGTCTGTTCTAGCCCTGTTCCCGGCTGATCGCGTGATGGCAGGATCATCAAGATCGAGTTCACGCCCGAGTCCAAGGCCGCCGTCGTCCAGTTTGAGAAGCCGTCGGCCGCCAAGACGGCCCTCATGGTAGGCACAATAGTAATGCTCTCAGCCGGCGCCGGATGCTGATGTCTTGTGCTTGCCCAGCTGAACGGCGGGTCGCTGGACGGCGCGGAGCTCTCCGTGACGTCCGATGTCGACCACCAAGACACGGAAACCGCGGGTGCCCCCGAGGCGATCGAGCAGACCGACAAGCCCAGGACTGCCAGTGAGTAAATCATCTCCCTCATATGAGACGATCGACCCACCATCCGCAATATTAACCCGCATACAGTCGCCGCCGAATACATCGCCACCGGCTACAAGCTCTCCGACTCGGTCCTCCAGCGCGCCATTGAGATTGACAGTGCGCTTCCAGCTTTCATATCTAGATGAAGCAGCATGATGCTGAATGAGATCTGTAGACAAGCAGGGAATCTCGAAGAAGTTCCTCACCTACTTTAACCAATTCGACAAGACCGTCGGCGAGCGCGCGCTCGGCAAGGACCAGACGCTCACCGGCAAGCTCGCCGAGACGCTCACGAGCGCGACCGCGCAAGCCCGGAGCGTCGACGAGAAGAAGGGGTACACCAAAGTTGCGCACGACGTGAGCCTATTTTGTCATATGCACTGTGGCTTGGAGCACGCTTTCTCATGCGCGCGCACAAGCAGTACTACTCCAAGGCGATGGCGTCCCCGTGGGGCGCGCAGGTGTTCTCGTTCTACACGAGCACATCTAAGCAGATCCTCGACATCCACGCCGAGGCCCGCAGGATCGCCGACCAGCACAAGCAGAACACGGGCGCGGCCCCCAGCGCGGCGGCCCCGGCGACCAGCACCCCGGCACAGTGATTGGGCTGCTAAATGTCTGCGATAGGGATGCTAGAGAATGGACAATGTACTGTAGTGTACTTGACTTATCGATTTGTATTGTGGAGTGTCACGTTACTGGTCCATCCACTGCACTGGAATCATACGAAGAAGCTCAATTCCCAATCATGTAGATCCATTTTGTCCTCCTCTGCATCAGGCCGCCTCGCGCGAGAGGGCAAGAAACAAACCCACACGTGTTCGCGTGACATGTCGCGTACATTACCATAAGAGAGCCAACTGCCTCCGGCTCCTGGCCTCCTCCTCGACTGAACTCGTTTTCCGCGCACTCCCAGCCATGGCCTCCGTTCGGTCTATCACCCAGCAGCTCGCGGGGATGGACGTGGCGCCGAAACCAGCGCCGTCCGCGCCCACGCGCCCCGCGCACGCGAAGCAGCCCAGCCAGCAGAACGTCGCCAAGCTGCTCACCAAGTTCGCGGCGCCCAATCCCATGGGGAAGGCCCCCTCGTCGTCGTCGTCGTCCCTGCGCCCCCCCAATACAAATACAAATCCAAATCCAGGCGCTGCTGCGGCGCCGGGCGAGGGCAGAACGCCCGCGGCGGACCCGATCGGGGCGCTTGATATCGGGCGGTATGACGGGGGGTTTGAGCAGGATAATGAGAAGCGGGGGGAGAAGGTGTATGGCGAAGCGGCTGAGGAGCTGGCGCTGGACTCGAGTGTGTCGCGGTACGTGTCATATGCATGTCCCGAGCGCGCGCCTGATGCCTCATGCTTATGCCCTGCGCAGCCATCCGACCCGCGAGTGGAACCTCGGCACGTTCGACATCGGCAAGCCGCTGGGGAAGGGCAAGTTCGGGCGCGTGTACATGGTGCGCACGAAAGGGGAGCCCAACTACGTGCTCGCGCTCAAGACGCTGTACAAGTCCGAGATCGTCGCCTCGCGCGTCGAGAAGCAGATCCGGCGCGAGATCGAGATCCAGCAGAACCTGCGGCACCCGAACGTGCTGCGGCTGTACGGCTACTTCCACGACGAGAAGCGCATCTTCCTGATGCTCGAGTTCGCGGGCAAGGGCGAGCTGTACAAGCAGCTCTCGAAGCACGGGTGCTTCTCGGACAAGCGCAGCGCGCGCTACATCGACCAGATGGCGGACGCGCTGTCGTACCTGCACTCGAAGCACGTCATCCACCGCGACATCAAGCCCGAGAACCTGCTGCTCGGCATCAACGGCGAGCTCAAGATCGGCGACTTTGGGTGGAGCGTGCACGCGCCGGGCAACCGGCGCATGACGATGTGCGGGACGCTGGACTATCTGCCGCCGGAGATGGTCGAGCAGAAGGAGCACAATGAGAAGGTGGACTACTGGGCGCTCGGCGTGCTGACGTACGAGTTCCTCATCGGGAACCCGCCGTTTGAGGACCGCAGCGGCGTGAACGGTGCGTGGCGTCTCTGTGGTATCTTTCGCCACTGACGGTGGGCGGCTAGCGACCTACCGGCGCATCGCCAAGGTGGACCTGAAGATCCCCCCGCATGTCTCGCCGGACGCACGGGATTTGATCATCAAGGTGAGGCGGGCATTTCGGTTCGCCGGGCGTGCTGCTCACGTATTATTGCAGCTGTTGAAGTATAACCCCGAGCACCGTATTCCGCTCAAGGACGTGGCGAACCACCCCTGGATTACAAAGTACCGGCCCAAAGGGCTCTCGCGCGGCGGCAGCGATGCGTATTGAGTGGGGGCGTGTCATGTTTTTTTGGCAATTTCATTATTTATCTGCATATAGTGTAAGTAGTGCGGTGCATTCCTGACGGCCGTATATGTACTAGCTTTGATGGTTAATGTGTAATGACAATGGGAAGGCCGCGCGAGCACAAGGCCTGCGCGCTCCCACGCGATAGCTGTGCAGCCTTTTGTGTGTGAGTCTGCTGCCGGCTGCCTGCATCTTCATCTCTTCTCCTTCGTCGTTGTTTTCGTTGTCCCTCGAAACCCAGTTCGATACCGGCAGGCTCCGCTGGGATCGTAAGGCAAACGCAGCAATCCCAAGTACCAGTCGCTAGCAGCGCCGGTCAGCAGTTGCCCAAAGCCCCTCCCGACTCGACGTCGTTATATCTGTGTTTCACCGAGCAAACAGTTGTAATTCCACACAAGACATAGTCCTCTCTTATCTTCTATCTTCTAGCCCGCACCAGCCCATCCACCCTTTGTCCATTCTACCCTTATCTGCGTCCACATGGCGACTTTGCGTCCCCCTTCTACGAGCCCCTCGCCGTCGCCGGGCCCGGACGGCGGCAGGAGCATGAACTCGCGCTCGTCCATGGGCCCGTCCGCCCGCCTTGCGCCCGCCTCGCCCCGCCCAGGGGGCAACTCGGGCGGCGGCCGGCCGACCAGCGAACTCCTGGGCGGCGGCGGCATGTACCAAACTCCGGAAGGTATGTGACTGCAAAGTACTCGCAACCGCGTGGACATCGCGCTGACGCCGTTCGTGCAGCCGAAGCCATCGACCAGTGGTTCGAGAACCTCCAAAACTACGAGGCGACGCTGGTGGGTCCGACTGGCCACGTGTGCAGTGTGCGGTTTCTGACGGCTGACGACTGATGCAGGAGGAAATGGCCGCCGCGTCGCTCGATGTTAATTTCAAGGAGGAGCTGAGCGCCATCGAGCAATGTACGCGGCCGTTATCGCGATCTGGTGCCTGTGCTGACTCCTATCCTAGGGTTCAAGGTCCTCTCGGAAGCCGAGCGCACAGCCGCTCTCTACAGTCTTCTCCAGCACTCTACCCAGGTCCAGATCCGGTTCTTCATCACCGTACTCCAGCAGATGGCGCGATCGGACCCCATGACCGCCCTCTTGAGCCCCGCGATGGGAGGTACGCCCGCTCCGTGCACCTAGCCGCCCGCCCCGCTGACCGCTACCGCTCCCGCAGGCTCCATGCAAAACCAGATGGAGACGAAATTGGCGCAGCTGAGCATGAAGTCCCCCGGGCTCAAGTCGAGCATGCCGAGCTCCCCCTCGGCCCGCAACTTCAGCGCGCCGCTCAACACCAACCGCCAGTCGATGGTGATGGAGAGCAACAACTTCCTCTCGCCCGACACGGCCGCGATGGGGCTGTCCCCGGGCGGGCACGACGCCGCGAGCACGCTCGCGCAGCAGCGCGCCAAGCTGAAGGCGAGCAACGCCGCGCACCGCATCTCCGCGCCCGTGCTCGCCACCGGCGGCGCCGACAGCCGGTCCACGTGGGGCTCGCAGCTGGGCCAGGTCGCGGAGCAAGCGGGCCAGTCCGCCGCGCAGGAGCTGACGGTGCCCAGCACCAACGCGCGCCCGAAGAGCACCGAGTTCTCCGGGCGGCTCGGCACGCCCGGGGCGCTCGACACGACGATGTCCCCCATGGCGGGCGACAGCTGGGCGAGCATGGTCAACACGCCGCTCAACCTGATGTTCGGGCAGGAGACGCGCTCGCCGCCGCAGAACCTGGACGCCGCTGCCGCGCAGCTGAACGACTGGTCCGGCCAGAACAACGCGGGGGTGCCGCTCATGGACGACCCAAGGAAGTTCCGCCGGGTGTCGAAGAACAGCGCGGAGAATAGCGGCAACGGCCAGGGCCAGAACGGCGGGGTGTATGATAATGACGGCAACCTCGTCGCTCCCCCCGGCGTTCAACAGCAACAGCAGCAGCAGCAACAACAGCAACAGCAACAGCAACAGATGCCGCAACCGCAGCGCAGAAACGTCAGCGGCAATGCGGGTTTCAGCGGCCAGGGAGGCTGGTCAGGTGCCACGCCGCAAGGAGCCAGGAGCCCGGCGCTCTCCAATGTCTCTTCCAACCGGTACGGAACCGACGACGGAAATCTCGGCATGCAGGGCCTGGGGGGGATGAACGGCTTCAACATGGGCCTGGGCAGCCCCGGGCTGGGCATGGGCATGCCGGGCATGGGCGGGCTGGCCGGCATGAACGGCATGAACCCGCTGCAGATGAACATGCTCGCGCAGATGAACGCGATGAACATGGCGGGCGGGATGTCGCCCGAGGCGCAGCTGCTCGCGGCGCAGATGGCGGCGAGCGGGTTTGCGGGCAACCAGTGGATGGGCGTGCAGCAGCAGATGCAGGGCGGCAACGCCCGGCGCGGGCCGGGCTCCGCGCGCTCGCCCGCTGCGGGGTCGGTGAACAAGGCCGGGTCGGCGAGCGGGCGGGGCGGGGGCGGCGACAAGAAGGACGAGGAGGAGGTGGATCCTGCGTTGTTGAACGACGTGCCGAACTGGCTGCGGACCCTCCGGCTGCACAAGTACACGCCGAACTTTGAGGGCGTCAAGTGGCAGGACATGGTGGTCATGGACGAGGCGGCGCTTGAGGCGAACGGGGTGGCTGCACTGGGTGCGCGGCGGAAGATGCTCAAGACCTTCGAGCTGGTGCGCGCCAAGATGGGCATCGAGATGCCGGGGTCTGCGCCGGGCTCTGCGTGAACGGGGAATTTGGGTCGGTGCTGTGCAATCGCTGCACAAAAAAAATGCGCTCTCCCTTCTGTCCCGGATTGATCTGTAATTCTTCTGCATAATTCGATGATACCATTGTATAGTCAGACACGTCAACATATTGGCAAATCAACACTGTACCTGCTCACTTCCGACTGCTTAGTGCTATGTACATGCTTATGCATCCCCCAATCGTTTCGGAATCTACTTGATCCACCCCATGCCTGTGGGTCCGAGTTGTTTCCGCCGCATTGAGGCTGGCCTTGAGGCGGCCTGGAGCGTTGCACAACAGCCGAGACGTCATAAAAGAGTGCACAACACAGCTCTCATCAAGCTCGTTGATTTCCCTCTATCCACCACCTTTCTACAGCAAATATGTCGACAAACCCATCCAGAAACCCTTCCAGAACGCGTCTGCGCGGGATGGCGTCCTATCAGGTGGACACCATGTCCATCGACAGCGACTGCAACCCGGTCATACACGCCGGCAACGTTGCAGTAATTACGGGCGCTGCTAGTGGGATCGGACGCGCCGCCGCCGAAGAGTTCGCAAAGTCCGTATAACGTACACACCCGCAATCTTATCTACTGACTTCAGTTGGGCTGGTTATCAGATTGGGACTCAAGATCGCGCTGGCGGATGCGGACGAGGTTAGGCTGGCGGAGGCTGGCAAGGAGATAGCGGCCATCGTTGGCGAGGCCAACGTCCTGGTCGTCCCCACAGATGTGTCCAAGATCGAGCAGGTGGTGCACTTGCGTGATAAAGTGTACGAGGCCTGGGGCGAGGTGAGGCTTCGCACCGGCTCCTGACGCGCATCACATATTCCATGCATACCTACATCCATCCCACGTCTCCCACGTCTCCCACGAAATCAGCCCCTCCCACTCCTTACCATACATTATGCACCATCACACATCATGGACGGCGTCGTAACCTCACCCCGCGATGTTCCCTCTAGGTGTCGGTGCTCATGAACAATGCCGGCGTTGGCGGGCTTGCTGGCGAGAAGGGCACGTCTTGGAAGGGGCTCGACTCGTGGCACAAAGTGTTTGAGGTCAATCTCTTTGGGTATGTCTGCAGTGCGCGTGTGCGGCCGGCCGGCTAACGTGTATACGCAGCATCGTCAATGTCCAGCAGACTTTTGTGCCAGTAAGCAGGGGCCAGTCACTGGTATATTTTATGCTGACGCTCTCCAGAACATGATGAATCAAGAGAATGCCAGCCACATCATCAACACCGGCAGCAAGCAAGGTATGTGCGCTGCCAATCACAAGTGTTTTGTTACTGACATCGTCCCGCAGGAATTACCAACCCCCCGTGCGCATTCCGTCTTTCAACGCTTGGTATGTACTGAACGCCTTTCAACAGTGGCAACGCCGCATACAACGCCTCGAAAGCGGCCGTCAAGAGCCTCACAGAAGGCCTGGCGCATGAATTGCGCACTCGGGAGCCGGCAGCCAGCCTGACCGCCCACCTCTTCGTGTAAGCATTCCTTGGCATACCCAAATTCCGGAAGCATAATTCCTTGCAGCCCTGGCTGGACGCACACCGGCATGACGGGCGCCAACGGCTCGCCCGAGAAGCCGAGTGGCGCATGGTCCGCTAAGGAAACCGTGCTCTACATGCTCGACGCAGTGCGCGAGGGCGTCTTCTACATCCTCGTTCCGGACAACGAGACGCGGCGCGAGGTGGATCACCTGCGCATCATGTGGACAGCGGGTGACATTACGGACGGCCGACCGGCACTGAGCAGGTGGCACCCGACGTACTCGGCCCTGTACGAGGAGTATATCAAGGACGGGCTCGCGCAACTTGATTGAGCAGCGGCGGGGACTTGGTCATGTGGTTGTTGGCGATGTCGATCTCATGGGGATATGTGTTCGGTGTCGTGGCGGAATGACAAGAGAACTGTAACATTTGAGTGTACTTAGAATGGAATGAGTGCCCAAGATCCGATGCGAAGGTGGCAAGTTTGTCTACTTCGACTACCAAACCCCGGATCCCTGGCCGGCCCTGCAAAAATACTATCACCTTTTGAGAACAATTGGGTAATGATACGTACGAAGAACGGGATTTTCGCCATCGTGGGGTGATCAGGTGTGCTTAGTGGGGTGACTTTCTGCGTCAGGTGCAGGTCTACGCGGTTTTTTTTGCCGAGGGTGGGAGTTGGCGGGAGACATATTCTTGTTGCCACAGGATATTTCCGTAGCCAGCCTATCGCGTTCATCACCGCCCATGCCTAGTCTACAATGCACGTTCAAGGCCAGGTACGCCGGAGAAGCTATGTAATAGTTAGCATGAGAGCCGGGTTGCATGCTCCGGGGGCCAGTGGGGAGAATGAAACGAGTTTAGGATCCGGGCGCGGATTCAAAGGCACGGCCGTAGCGTATATGTAGACTTTAGTTCGTGACTTCCAGCCACTATATAAAGCCCAGACTCGAAATTCCATTTCATCTGCCATTTTCATTTTACTCTTTTCACATCCAACATTCCTCTGAACTCTTCCCATGTCTGAAACACCTATTAATGCGAGTGCGGCGAATCTGAAGCCTGCGCTGCGGCCGACCGCGGGGAGCTCGAGGTCCGGCAGTGAAGCGTCTGTACATCGCGTCCAGAATTTGCCTGGTTACACGACGCCCGTGTTCAAGGGTATGTTGATTGACTTTCCTGCGCGATGGCGATCTGAAATTTGGGATCAGGCAAGGAGGAACAGCGCGCAAAGGTGCAAGCGTCGGTAGCCTCCAAGGTGTGTTCATCGATGCCAGAGCGCGCCGTGTTCGCGTTCATAGCTGACATTTTACCAGGGATTTATGCCCCGCGAGCTGGTTGCCAATGAAGTGAACTGGTTCTACACGCATCTCGGCATCGACGATACCTACTTCCAAAACGAATCTCCCGATGTTATCACGGACCACATCCTCAGCCTCTTCGGCGCCAAGGTGCTCGCGTACACCAAGCACGATCCCAAACAGCTGGTCATCGATCTCGAGCGCATCGATGATAAGGGCAACGGCGCGACCTTCATTCACACCAGCGCGCCTGGTCGTACTTCTGCCGAGGGCCCAGGGGCCTCATGCGAGTCCAGGTGAGCTGCCTCGAGGCCGCGAACGTGCACGAGTACAGGGCTAATCAGATGCAAGGATCGACGCGTTGTACTTGGACAAGTCCACACCCGAGAACGCATACCGTCTGGAGACTTACCGGTCGCTCGGACCGATATCTGCCACCGCCTCGCAGCAGCTCCGGTGCTACTTCGTCACCAAGTGCGATTTCTCAAACCCGCCTGCAACTTCGCGCACAGATGGCAAAACCGACATTCGCACCGTGTCGGACAGGGCCTTCTTGGAGAAGGCCACCGAAAATACGCTGGACATCTACCAGACTATCATCTGGAGCGTTGAGAGCCGCTACGGCCCTGTCATCGAAGTGTTCGAAGTGGAGGGATCCAGGGAGCGGCGGATGGTCATCGCGTTCAAGATGAACAGCACCTCACGCTTCTTCAGGTCAGTTCTCTAGATCTATTGACATGTCCACGCACTGAAACGGATTTTGCAGCGCGTTATCCAATCTTTACCATTTCTACCACCTTTACTCGGCGCGTAAATATGTCGGTACGTGAAATTTGTTTATATGTTATGCACAAACCCTGACTGCCGTCTGCAGAGCAATTCTCAAACGGCATCACGATTATCTCGCTTTACCTCAACCCGTTGCCCGACTCGCAGGCGCCCCCCATCGAGCACTCCATCTTCCAAGTGATGAAGGAGGCTTCCCTTCTGTACTGCCTTCCCGATAACCCTTTCTTCTTGCTCAACGACGGGAACGAGTCCTCCGGGCACGCGGTCCAAGAGGCCACTTATGCCTGTAGGTCACTTTGAGTATGCTGTGCATCGCAATCTAACGATTTTCCATTACAGATTGTGGATGGATCTTCGCACAGCACTTTTGTAATCGCCTTGGCCCTGCGTATCTGCAGCTCCGTAACGTCCTCGATGAGACAAACCCCTCGCACGCCGAGGTGCTCAATGACATCAAGAGGCGTTTCCGTGAGGAGACGTTTACGCGAGAGAGTATCCAACAAGTCATCCATGCTCATCCCGAATTGGTGCGTTTTCCTTGCCATCTACAGTACGGCAATTGTACTAATGATTAAGTGTAGATCAGGATGCTGTATGTCAACTTTGCGATGATCCATTATCCTGCTGCAGATGATGCTTCTCAGTTGGTGTAAGTTCTGAGCGTCGAGCCTTTGGATAATGGACTAATTTACCTCCGGGCAGGCCCACACTATCCTACCTTCGCTTGCAGACCACCCAGCCGCTGTCCGACGTAGAGTTGCACGACAAAATCAGGCGCACAGTCTCGAACAAGCACGAGCTGCAAGTTCTCGAGTCTTTCCTGATCTTCAACAAGTACGTCCATCTGATGATTCTGCTTGCATTGCACCGACTGATCCCCATCGCAGGCACGTGCTGAAGACGAACTTCTATCAACCCACGAAGGTGGCACTGTCCTTCCGTCTCGCACCCGACTTCTTGCCCGAGACGGAGTACCCGAAGCAGCCCTTTGGCATGTTCATCATCATCGGCAATGAATTCCGCGGATTCCACATCCGTTTCAGGGATGTTGCGAGAGGTGGTATCCGTATTGTCATGTCCAGGAACAAGGAGTGAGTGTATTTTTGAGTCTCAAACTGTCTGCTTGGTGGCTAATGGTAATGCAGGAACTATTCCATCAACCAGAGGATGCTGTGAGTTTTAATGGCTTGCTTGTCCAGACGGGAGGCTGATTATGGATGACAGGTTCGATGAAAACTACGGGTTGGCATCTACACAGACCTTGAAGAACAAGGATATCCCTGAAAGCGGTGCCAAGGGTACCATCTTGCCTTCGTAAGGGATATGCAAATGCACATATCAAGTCGGATCCTAACCTTTTGTTGCAGGCTGGGCGCGAAGCCGAGGATTTGCTTCGAGAAATACGTCGACTCTATCATCGACCTCCTCATTCCCGGCCGCACACCCGGCATCAAAGAGCAAATCGTAGATCTGTACGACAAGCCCGAGCTGCTGTTCTTCGGCCCTGATGGTTAGTACCACCGCCTCGATCTCGATATATCTACTGATATAGTCTATCAGAGGGTACCGCTGAAATGATGGACTGGGCTGCATGTGAGTTCCCGTAATATTGGACGGGACACCGGATTGACAGTTATTACGACAGTGCACGCCCGCGACCGCGGTGCAGAGAAATGGTGGAAGTCATTCACCACTGGGAAGAGCGCTGCGCTTCTCGGAGGAGTGCCTCACGACGCCTACGGCATGACGTCTCTGTCTGTCAGGCAGTATGTCATAGGTATCTACAAGCAACTCGGGCTGCAAGAGAAGAACATCACCAAAGTTCAGACCGGAGGACCTGGTAAGTTTTGACATACTTTTAGGCAAAGATGCATTCGCTCACTGCATGTTGATTATTATCTAGATGGTGATCTTGGCTCTAGTAAGCTAATACATTAGGTTTTGGCATGATTCACCGCTAATCATTGTCTTAGACGAGATTCTCCTCAGCTCAGACAAAACTGTTGCTATCATTGATGGATCCGGTGTTCTTGCTGACCCCGCTGGTCTTAACCGAGAAGAACTTATTCGCCTGGCGAAGCTGCGGGTACCTGTCGGTAACTTTGACAAGTCGAAGCTCAGCAAGGATGGCTATCTCATCAAAGTGGAAGACCAAGATTTCAAACTGCCTTGTGCGTTCCCTGTCATAATAAATTTCTGGTGGTTGTTCTTACCAAGCGGATTTTTCAGCTGGCGAAGTTGTTCTTGATGGCACTGACTTCCGCAACGGCGCCCATCTTCGATTCAAGGCAGACCTGTTTGTGCCCTGTGGTGGACGGTTAGTTTCACCACTACTCAACATATACTCGTTTTTGCTGATCCTCGTCCATCAGTCCTGAGGCCATCAACATCTCCAACGTTGCAGCTTTGATCGATACAGAGGGGAAGCCTCATTTCAAATACGTTGTCGAAGGCGCCAATCTTTTCCTCACTCAGCAAGCCCGCCTGCACCTCGAGAAGCGCAAGGTTGTCCTTTTCAAAGATTCCAGCGCCAACAAGGGTGCGTTGCTCCCTGGAATCTCCAGCCCATATTAACTGACTATTTTCCTCAGGCGGTGTGACCAGCTCCTCGCTTGAAGTTCTCGCCGGTCTGGCTTTGTCTACTCAAGAGTACATCGACCACATGATTTTCAAAGACGGAAAACCCTCGCCGTTCTATCAGAGCTATGTCAAGGACATTCAAGGGAAGATCACCGAGAACGCCGCTGCAGAATTCCAATGCATCTGGCGTGAGCATGCACGCCTCCAAGGAGCGAAGCCCCGTACCACTATCTCGGATGAGCTGTCCAGCACTCTCAACGACTTGCAGGCCGAACTTGAGAGCTCCGACCTGTTCGACGATCTGCCAAGCAGGAAGGGTGTCATGAGGCGTGCCATCCCCAAGACTCTTGTAGAACAAGTGGGGCTCGAGACCCTCTTGGAGCGTCTTCCTGAACCATACCAGCGAGCTTTGTTCTCCAGCTGGGTTGCTTCGCACTTCGTCAGTCGCAAAATTTGTCATTCCCAATTCATCTTCACTGACAGCGCCCAAACAGATTTACAAATACGGAGTCACCTCCAGCTCTGTGCAATTCTTCCACTTTGCCCGCGACCTTGCCAACTAGTAGACTGTCATCGTCCAGCATTCAACAACACGAACTCCTTTGTACATTTAGCCTCGCATGTTCTACGTTATCTGTCCAAACAAAATAATGATAGTGCCGTTGAGATCACTCTCTACTCTGCTGCGACAACAACAACAACAACAACAACAACAACAACAACAAAATATACGTATAGTTAATTTCCTTTCATTACAAACCAGCATCATACAGTTTCCTCGCCAATGAGACATAGAACCGCTCCAGGTCCTCCTGCGTGGCAAGATCTCCCTTCTCGGGCTTCTTCTCCTCCTTCTTCACCAATTCTACGTGCGCGCTGTCCTTGTCTTTGGCGGTCATTTTCACTGGTGCAGGTACTTGCTCGGCAAGCCAGTCGAACACGGCTGAGAGCTTGCCGGTGGACGATTTGGCAATGGCGTCGCCGTGCTCCTCCGCCACGAGGTCTCCCTTGTCACCCGCCCGGCCCTCCTTCTGCTCGTGCGTCCTCCACGCCCCAACAAACTTGCCCCAGTCCCTGAAGCCCCACCCGTCCCCCACCTCCGCGAGACTGCCGATGCCCAGCGGCGGAAAGTCGACATTCAGCTCGATCCCGCGCGCCCCGCGGATCTCCCAGTGGTCGCAGCCCTGTAGCGTGCCCAGGAACTCGCCCCACTTGGCGCTCTGTATCGTCACGAGTCCGTCGTTGCCCCACTGGTCCGCGCGCTCCCATGCGCGGCGCGGGCCGCTATTCCCGTTATTCCCCTCGCTGCGCTGGGGGCCCGGGTGCTGCGCCTCCCACTCCTTCTTGAGGGTCTCCTTCCCCTTCTCTTCCCACCCGTCGAGCACGACCTTGGGCAGCCAGAGCGGGTGCCAGATGCTCATTGGGCCCGTGCGCCCTGCGACGCTGAAGTACTTCACGTTCGGGTCATCGGGTGTGGAGGGGTTGAAGACGTTGTTGAGGTACGCGGAGGTGAGGTTCGAGTAGGCGGGCGAGTCCAGCGCTGAGAGCAGGAGGCTGGTGACAGAGGATGGAAGCGAGGAGAGAGACATGTTAAATGCGGTGGTGGACGCCAAGGGTGGCGCTGATGTGGATTCGGGGGATTCGGAGGCGGAGAGCTGGAGTTTGGATTTCTCTAGCTCTTGCCGTTGGAGACGTCCAAGACCAATGTTTTCCTGAAATGCAAGTCAGTCTGTGGCAATCTGATTGCGTATTGCAGCGATGACGTACAGCACACCAATCCATGAAGGGACTGCCGCGGTGGGGAGTACTGATTGTGGTCAGCGATAATGGCGTGTATTCTGTTGGCCGGACGTGCGAGATTAAGTGGCGGCCTGTGCATCACATTCAATACAAAATGCGAGGAATATCCCAGTGGCCTCACAATCAAGACCTCCCATGGAATGGGCCATGAGATTGATTCCCCGCCCAGGTGCTTTCTCCCGAAGCAGCTTGTCCAAGTTCTCAGATCTTGATGCAATGGACCCGGTTCTAGAACCAGCAACAAAGCCTGCTCAGTGGGCCGCCCGTGTGCGCGAAGAAAGGAAATCACGGACCCGGGAACGGCTGTGACAATGACCTCTGCGCCGACTTTCTTGCGGAGGATTTGGAGGACATTCGACCAGTACTGCACGCGCAGCATCGGGATTGCCGCAGGTCCACGTTCGTCGAATCCGTACAGTCCTATACACCGGCCAAGTGCTCAGAGGGGTATTTCGGAGACGGAGTTGAAGGTTGACGAACCATGGCATAGTACGATGGGGTACCGGGGAGCGCGCAGCGGATCATACAGGACTGGACTTTGTATGAGCCGGTGAATAGTGTCAAGAGATTCCTGCGAAATCTCTGTGTGAGGCTCCCGGTCAGGTTCTTTGCGAGGGTGCGGCGGTCCGTTAGAAGGCATGGACTGCCGGGTGTCTTTGTTTATTGGCGGTGCAGTTGGGGCGTCGTTCGGTGTCTCTGCATGCCCCGTGAGATCAGATGCTATTGTGTATGATGAGCAGGGTATTGGCGAGTGGAGATGCGCGGACATACATTTGAGAACCAAACTGTCTGGCGTAGGGGTAAGACTGGATGCCGCAATACGAGACCAGTCCCAGTGAGTCCCTTGCATCCACTTTGGCCATTGTGCGATGGACGTTGCCCGTGCAGGGGGTGGTGGGTGGCCCACAGTCGGACGGGCATCATCGCACTCATCCGCTCTTGCGCGCTGAACGAGAAGGTATTGGTTCGAGATAGAAAGCCCTGAGATGACGTTCGCAAGTCTTCGGAGAAGCAAGGCTACATGGACCGGAATATATATGTTATTCATGTCCAAAAAGCATTCAAAGTAAAGAGTAGTACACGAAGAGGGACAGGAGAGTGTGTGTACCAGTGAGTGAGCAGTTCCGATTCGATCACTTTTCCCACGTGACACCCGCAATCATCAGGTCGCCACAGATCCCGACTCTCTTTCTCAATTATCTCTGGTACTGAAATCATACCTCAACCAGCCTTCATTGCTCATTCTCCACCACAACATGGTCTGGTCCGAAAAATTCAGGCGCCAGTTTCATAATGTACCACCCAATCCTTCTGAAAAGGAGTTTCTTGGCCCGTACAACAAGCTTCTCTATAGTCTTTTCCCTGCTGAAACCGATTTCACCGTCATTCCCCAATACCTCGAAGTCAACTCGCGGTTGATGGCAGACTGGGTCATGGTCATCGCGTTCGAGGTCTATCTTGAGAACCAACCCGTCCTCATCTTGGAGCTCAAGAAGCCCGATGATATGCTTTTCCTTTCTGGTGCCGACTTCATTATTACACCGGAAATATCGGCCAGGCAGCTCAATTCTAATCACATTTGTGTATGGTTGGGGACGCCACTTCATGTCGACCTGCAATTTTATTTTTCAGGCTGAAATTGTGATTTTAGTAAGGAAATTACCCTCATTCTGAAGCAAATCTCGTCTTTCGCGGTGCAAATTTTTTCTAACCCTAACCCTAAAAAAAGCGCCAAATTCTGGTTAAATCATCGCCTCACCAACGCGCGCCTACATATGACGTATTCATTCTAACTTGCACTAGCTTCTCACTTACACTAGCACCCTTTCACCCTGCCAGACAGGACATAATTTACTTACGGCCTTGATCAAACGATGCAGACTTTATCGCGCGTTGGCCACGACTTCAACCCTGCCTTTGTGTGCCTCACACCACGCCGTTAACACAACAGCTAGCTGGAGACTCTGCAGGAATCACTGCCTTTGCCTACTCTTGACGCAAGCACCATTCACCGATTTCATTCCTTTTCGAGTCAGACACGAACACAAAATCAAATTCGCTTACCATCCCGCAGTGGAGGGGGAATGTCTTCCACGGGCATCATCGTTGGCAGCATCGTTGGAGGTCTGGCCTTTCTGGCCATCGTTGCAGCTATTGCGTTCCTCCATTTTCGCCACTCTGGTGGAGCGCACTTGGTTGGCAGGATTAAGAGCCCCTCTTCGCTACATTCAGGTTTGCCTGCAGGCAACAGGTCAAACGCCTCTCCTGGACAGACATCCAAGCTTGAAGTACTCGCAAAAGCTGTACAGACTCTCGAACAGGCGAAGCAAGTCATAGCTAGGTTTCTCGATGTCTTGGGAACCTGCATCGTAAGCTCTCATCTCAATTTCCAATTTCGCCTAGCTGAATCGACTGGATGTTTAGACGGATGACCAAGAAGAAGGGGAACTCGTTGGTATCCTAAAGGCGCTGGTAGGCCTGGATGGCAGGGTAGATTCGGCTTTGGTACTTTTGCACGAACGCGTTGCGTATGTAAATCGCTTAATTCCGCCACATTACTGGGCTAACACGATCCTGATGGTCATCTTACAGCTCAACCGAGTCCAATCCTCAACAGCCTCTTGCTACAGAAGAGCTTCATGGCAATTTGGTCGCTATAGGCTCACTTTTAGACAACTTGTCAGGGTGAGCATGCACTTTACTTTCTTGTCTAAACATCGTCCTCATTATGCCCTGATGTTTAAAGAAGCACCAAGCACATTGTGGCTCAAGTCCATTCCTCGATCGAAACCGAACACCCTGATATTGTCGATTCCATCCGATCTGCCGTTCAAGACTTCGCAGTATGTGTTCTACTTATGCTCGGCATGCTTGCCAACTCATGATATGCGCAGGCTGTGAACAAACTGTGCATCGAGGAAATCATCGCAACATGTGGCCTGCCAGGTGGTATGTGATCTTTTTCACAATGAGCATCAGCGTAATTGTGGCTTACTTTCGCAACTCCAAAACTAGACGGCGAACCTCCGGATGAGGTCGAAATCGAGAATCTTTTAGGGATAGATGCCCGCCATCGTGATCCTGGACCGCCCAATCGCTCCCCCTCCCTCGATACTCTGGCCAGGGAATCATATATTCGCTTTGGACAGTTGGGCCGAATAGTGGACTTGGAGCAATCGATCATCTATCAACGGGACGGTCTGGAGCTACGTCCACCGGGGCACCCCAATCGCTCCACCTCCTTGATGAACCTCGCCAATACATTATATACTCGCTTTCAACAGTTGGGTCAAATGGCGGACTTGGAGCAATCAATCATCTACCAACGGGACGCTTTGGAGCAATGTTCACCGGGGCACCCCGCACGATCCACCTCCCTCGGTCAACTCGCCGATGCATTGTTTACTCGCTTTGAACAGTTGGGTCAAATGGCAGACTTGCAGCAATCAATCATCTACCAACGAGACGCTCTGAAGCTACGTCCACTGGGGCACCCCCATCGATCCACCTCCCTCGCTGGTCTCGCCAATGCATTGTTTACTCGCTTTGAACAGTTGAGTCAAATGGTGGACTTGGAGCAATCAATCATTTACCATCGAGACGCTCTGGAGCTACGTCCACCGGGGCACCTCGAACGATCCACCTCCCTCGGTAATCTCGCCAATGCATTGAAACGCCGCTTTGACCAGTTGGGTCAAATGGCGGACTTGCAGCAATCGATCATCTACTATCGGGACGCTCTGGAGCTAGGTCGACCGGGGCACCCCCATCACTTCGCCTCCCTCAATAATCTCGCCAATGCATTGCGGACTCGCTTTGAACAGTTGGGTCAAATGGCGGACTTGGAGCAATCAATCATCTACTATCGAGACACTCTGGAGCTACGTCCACCGGGGCACCCCGATCGATCGACCGCCCTCAGTAATCTCGCCAATGCATTGCGGACTCGCTTTGAACGGTTGGGTCGAATGGCGGACTTGGAGCAATCAATCATCTACTATCGAGACATTCTGGAGCTAGGTCCACCGGGGCACCCCGATCGCCCCGCCTCCCTCAATAATCTTGCCAATGCGTTGCAGACTCGCTTTGCTCAGTTGGGTCAAATGGCAGACTTGGAGCAGGCAATCATCTACTATCGGGACTCTCTGGAGCTATGTCCACCGGGGCACCCCGATCGCTCCAACTCCCTCGGTAATCTCGCCTATGCATTATTTACTCGCTGTTACCAGTTGGGTCTAATGGCGGACTTGGAGCAATCAATCATCTACCAACGAGACGCTCTGGAGCTACGTCCATCGGGGCACACCCATCGCTCCACCTCCCTTGATAATCTCGCCATTGCATTATTTATTCGCTTTGAACAGTGGGGTCAAATGGCGGACTTGGAGCAATCAATCATCTACCAACGAGACGCTCTGGAGCTACGTCCACCGGGGCACCCCGATCGCTCCAACTCCCTCGGTAATCTCGCCATTGCATTGCAAAGCCGCTTTGAACGGTTGGGTCAAATGGCGGACTTGGAGCAATCAATCATCTACCAACGAGACGCTCTGGAGCTACGTCCACCGGGGCGCCCCGATCGCCCCGCCCCCCTCGCTAATCTCGCCAATGCATTGCGGACTCGCTTTGAACAGTTGGGTCAAATGGCGGACTTGGAGCAATCAATCATCTACCAACGAGACGCTCTGGAGCTATGTCCACCGGGGCACCCCCATCGCTCGGACTCCCTCAATAGTCTCGCCACTGCATTGCAGATTCGCTTTGAACAGTTGGGTCAAATGGCGGACGTGGAGGAGGCGGTTGAGCTGCTGCAGTCTGGGGCCGATGACACCTCTGACACCCCAGCACGCCGCTATCATTGTGCCTGTGACCTAGTGGACATTCTCACGAAACATAACCAGGTATTGCTACTGGATACCTATGAATTGGCTCTCAACCTCCTCCAGCTAGTACTTACAGTGTACCCCGACGTTGAACTACGTCGCAAAGCACTCAGCGCCGGCCGTCTATCCCCTACCCTCGTTATGTCAGCCGCAGCCCATGCAATCGGAAAGGGCCAGCCCGAGAAAGCGGTTGAAATGCTCGAACAGGGACGGGGGATGCTATATTCCAATTTCCGTGGTTACAGGCAACCTGTGGAGGCGGTCCGTCAGTACAACTCGGCATTGGCAGATCGGTTCAAGGCGACGAGCGAAGAGCTCGAAGCCTTGGCCACATCCTCGCTGCTGGGATCTGACAAACTGTTGGGTCAGAGCTCACATGAGTCCATGACTGTCTCTGAAGCCAGGTGGAAGCGGCAGCGAGAGCTCAATTTGGAAAGCGAGGACATTATCCAGCAGATTCGCCGCTTGCCTGGACATGAGCACTTCCTCAAAGCCGTGCCGTTCAGTGACCTCCAGAATGCCGCAGCAGAAGGTCCCGTCATCATCGTGAACGTTGCTGAACTGAGATCAGACGCCATAATCCTTCATCAGGGCGAGCCACCCATCATTCTTCCGATGCATCCCCAGAATGGCCAATCAGTATACCTCACATTCTTAGACCTATCAAAACAACTTTTCGAGGGGAGGGGAAAGGACGGGTTTTCCAGACTACTGGAGAAGACCATTCTGAAGAAGTTGGACGAGCTCCTGGTAACACCTGTCCTGGAGAAGTTAGAAAGCTTACACATGCCTAAGAAATCAAGGATTTGGTGGTGCCCGACTTCAGCTTTATGTGCTCTCCCGATCCACGCGGCTGGCAAACTCCCCAACAAATACATCTCTTCCTATACACCGACCCTTTCCGCCCTCATCAGTGCCAGAAAAGTCCCTGCCGTTCCCAATGCAAGCGAAAGCAATCCGTCACTCCTTGCTATCGTCTATCCCGGCCATCCTCCTAAAACTAAGGACGAACACGATGACAGATTGCACACGGTCGACGAGGAATATGAGGTCATCAAGACAGCAGCGCAAGCCGGCCAAGGTCGTGACGTGGTCAGGCCCGACCCGACTCGCGAGGCAGCACTCGCACAACTACTGCGTCACCGATGGGTGCATTTTGCCTGTCACGGCCGTCTCAATACCTCTGAACCATTTCAATCTGCATTCGAGCTGCAGAATTATCCGCTATCGCTTTCTGACGTCCTTCATGCTCGTCTTCCCAATGCCGACTTTGCTTTTCTGGCTGCCTGCGACAGCGCAACTTCAGGTGGTACCACCGATACACCCGATGAGTCCTTGCACCTGGCGGCCGCGGTGCAGTTCTGTGGCATTCGCAGTGTTGTCGGGACGTTGTGGCCGATGGCGGACGTGGACGGACCCAGGGTGGCTGAGGTTTTCTACAAGCACATGTTTAAAGGAAACGACTCGCGGAAGTCAGCAGAGGCACTCCACAAAGTAATCACGACCATGAGACATAAGACTGGGCCATGGGAGGACACTATGGGCGAGGGGGAGCCACTCCAGAGATGGGCGAATTATATTCATATCGGCGCCTGACGCTTGGGCTATCTCAGTGAGTCTATCTTGCTATATTCTTAGTATATAAGAATATTGCTAAGTCCCATTACCGAAGTATCGCCATCAGGCTCGTGCACCACTCCAAATTGTTCATTTATTAGACTCAAAGTGTACTCGTGCTTAAGCGTTTTATCTATTCTTTCGTGAAATGAGAGATGACCGGCATGACTGGCATTCTAATTAGTCTCGTCTCGAAAGTGCGTTTCGAACAGACTGCACAGCGAGTGAGGTCGGGGACAAGAAGCGGCGCAGCCAGTATAGGCGTACACTGAAAGCAACTTGGAAGACTGTGTCATCGCGTTCGAGGTCTATCTCGAGCACCAACCCGTCCTTATCTTGGAGCTCAGGAAGCCCGATGATATGCTTTTCCTTTCTCGGCGGGAAATGGCGGATGTCCAGGTCAGACAGCGCATGGCAGATTTGGCACATATGTATCGCTATTGACTTTAGGACCATCACCTCATACTGATTTAACCAGCGCAATGCCCCATCCATACATTACACGCTATCAGTGTCATCGGTTTGTTTTGAATTATATCTCTTCCGTTTCTTTTGGCCACCACCTGCGATGCTGTCGCCAGTGTCCAAATTCTACCAGCGGACTTGAGCCATTGGTCCTTCGGATGCCCATTGCCAATCACATTGTCAAATGCATGTTGGTACATTGCCGCTGCCAGGATGAGATCATGTATAACAAATTTGGTTAGCATCTCAAGAGCCTCTTGTACCGTCCTTGCGGCATCTCTGTCTTTCAGGTTGTTTCACAGAGTTATAGGACGAGGGACCGGAATCCAGAGAAATAATTGCAATTGTGTGGCGCGGAAGTTCAAAAGCTCGCCAGACGCGAAATCGGGTGCCACGAATCAGATTTCCGCGATTCTTGCTATATACATATGATGATTTACTATGGCCTGAGAGGCTGGCCGTTGAAGCTTTGAAGGGTGGTGCAAGGGGCCTGGAGGACCCTGGACTATGAAAGTCCAATCTACTAATATTACCTGACTCAATGGTCCAATCAAGTCAATCGAGTCAGAAAATAGGTTCAATTCGCGGCTTCCGCTGGGGTGCAATGCTCAGCCAAACATGGTCCATGCGTTGCATCAGCTCGGTATATAAGCATCGCCAGTCCGAATCGAAATCTTTACCACTCTGGCCTTTTGGGTACGTCGCAATTTGCTCTCTCCATTTGATCAGTTTACTGACCTCCCCTGCAGCTTAGATCAAGTGTAGTATCTGTTCTTAATAGTTTAACCACTATTATGAGGGCACCGCCCTCATTCTTGGTTATCTTATTTTTGCCGCCCTTGCTCTTCTGTGCTCTGCTTGCAACACGGAGGACATGATGACCTTGGTACTGCACTACCGCCTTGTGTCGTCGGGGGATTCCCTCTTTCTTTTTGCCATGCATCTGTTTACGGGCCAGTCGGCTCGCAGTGGAACATGGCAAATGGAACATTGGTGGAAAATTGGCCTACGGGGTATGCATTAGCTATTAGGATACAGAGCTCCGGGAGCGACAGATGGGACGAGCGTTGAGGACAGAGTATGTAGCCGAACACGAAATTTCTGTGAGGTGGGCCGGTGGTAGTCGCCTCAATGAGTCAAAAAAATGAAGACATCATTCCTTCTTTATTGTAACCCGAGAGCATCTGAGGGAGCTCATACAAATATTCAAGCTCGGCTAACGGAACTCCGCATCTTGACAACAATCTCACTGCGTGCCCTTCCCCGGAGAGCAACCACGCAGTCAACGAAGGCGGTGCCGAAGATGCTGTGAAATGGGGTCAGATTGCCGAGCACTCTACCTTCCCACCACCATGGCTCTCTCTGGGCTCCTATCGATGTCCGACCCTTATAACCTTCTTATCGTCCTTCCCCTCTTATATGCATATATGTTGGGAAGCTTCACTGGCTTGCGAGTAAGCCCTACAGATCAATAATTGACGCCCATAAATCTCATACCCTCATCGCAGAAATGGATAGCCATTCAGCAGGTCCCAGCCCCTACCAGTCTCCCTGAGGCTTCCCAGGAGGGTGCCGTAGTTGCTGCTAGGACCAAGAGGATCATCGCAGTTACTGTGGGATGTGTCCTGTTCTTCGTGGCCGTTTTGGCCTTATGTGCAGCGGCGGTGCAGTACGAGCTCGAATATCTTCTTGAATACCTCGATATCGCCACCGTTTCCCCGGTGTTTTTCGTCGCGAACCTTGTGGTGCGCTTGGTCAATCTATGGCTGGAATCAAGCTGATATGATCTACTCAGGCTTGCCTCGAATGGTCTGGCGTGCCTTTGACGTGGCATCGCACGCGTAAAGGAAGTCAGTCACCCAGCTTGCCTGTCTTGTTGTCTCAATCTTAAAAACACTCCGTTTCTAGACGTCCGTCCAGTGGTGCACATGGCCGAAGTCTCGAAAGCAAAGAAGATCTTCGTGGAATCAGTCATTGCCATTGTGTCTGTTGGTCTGCCGACTGGCGCCCTATTGTACCGCAGTGATACATGCGCATCTGCGATGCTTTTTGTTACTTTGTTCGCCATCACAGGCTGGCAAGATCAGAAGACCAACAGTCTTCGCAAGGTCATCATCGCTGCTGTCGTTACCGAAGTGGTGCGTGATGTTATCGCATGGTCTGATCAAGGCTGACATTCATTGACTCAGTGTATGCTGGCTTACCTTGGAATCATTGCCGCCGTCGTTCTATACGCCGACGACAACAAAGAGGCTGTTGACGTTAATCCCCTGGCATTAGGGCGTGGCCAGGATTGGATGTGCACCCTTTTTGCTGCTGTACCGTTGTCCAGGCTCTTCGCTACCGCTCTGCGTTTTGATTTCGCGAACCACGCTGAAGCCACTCAATCCCCCACTCCCGCCATCGATGTACAGACTGTACCCGCGCCGGTGGCCAAAACACCAGGCAGGCAACTTACCGCGGGCGTCAAGGCACCCTCGCACTGGGCAGTCGTGACTGTACCCTTCGAGCGCCGTTACTTTCAAGCCGTGCTTGCCCCGTGGATTCTCGCCCACATCATCACCTATGTTCTGATCGACCGGGGATTGCTCCCCTCCTTTGGCCGCGCCGCGTACACTCTATACGCTATGCTTCTGTCTATCCCTCTCATGCTCACCGCTCTTGTCACCGTGGCTTTGCTCCGTGGAGAGAGCAAGAAGATGTGGAAATATGAGGAAGTATGGACCGTTAAGCCTATTTCTGCAGAGGCCCCAGTGGCAGTTAATGCAGGGGCGGCAACTTTCGAGGGCGTCAAAGCGAAGTATGAGGACCTGGTCGGTGTCTTGGTGAATGTTGAATGAGTGCAGAGAGCTGCATGAGGAAGGAGAATATCTTAAAATGCGTTTATCGCCTTGATTTGGACTTTGCTGTATCTGTTGCGAAATTCGAATACCTGTGCAATTAAATTTACTACTATTTACACGGGATACTAGTATGTACAGCAAAGAGGTGCTAACTAAAACTGTCAAAGAAGTAGACTGACTTAACTATGCTCATAACCACCTGTATGCAGCGATGCCAGGACACATCAAATACTATGACTGTCAGCTGTACTCGGACGATCGCCAGTCTGAAAGCGGCACAGGACGGTGCCGAAGATGCTGTACAAGGGATGCGTCAGCTCGGGTGCTGCGCGGTAACTGCGCAGAACCCGTTCCCACTCTCTACCTACTTATTGCCTGTCCTTTCACTAACTTCTTCACCATCATGGCTCTCTCTGAGCCTTTCTTATCCATGTCTGACCCTCACAATCTTCTCATCATTCTTCCTCTCGCATATGGATACATGATGGGAAGCTTTACTGGCCTGCGAGTGAGTATTATAGAACCATAATGGCGCCTGGCATCATCTCATATCCGCATCTCAGAAATGGATAGCCATTCAGCATGTCCCAGCCCCTATCAGCCCTCCTGAGACCTCTCAGGCAGATGCTGTAGTTGCTGCTAGGACCAAGAAGATCATCGCCGCTACTGTGGGATGCGTCATATTCTTCGCGACCGTTGTCGCCGTCGGTGCAGCGGCCAGGCGGTACGAGCTCGACGATCTGCTTGAATACCTCAATATCACCTACGTTGTCCTGGTGTTCTCCATCGTAAACGTTGTGGTGCGCTTGATCAATTTGTCACGAGAATCAAGCTGATATGATCTACCCAGGCTTGCTTCGAATGGTTTGGCATGCCGATGACCTGGCACCGCACGCTTAAAGGCAGTCAGTCGCACAATTGGCTTCTCATATCATCACCATTCTAACACTTCCGTTTTCAGACGTGCGTCCCGTGGTGAACAGGGCCGACATGTCAAAGACGAAGAGGGTCGCTATGAGAATAGTTTCTGCCATCCTAGGCGTCGGTCTGCCAACTGGAGCCATCTGGTACCGCAGTGATGCCTGTGCATCTGCGATGCTTTTTGTCACTGTGTTTGTCATCACTGGCAAACAAGCTCAGAAGACCAACAGCCTTCGCAAGCTCATCATCAATGCCATCGTCACCGAAGTGGTGCGTAATTATATTCCTTGGTCTGATCAAGGCTAACACACATTGAAATAAGCTCCTGCTGTCTTACATCGGACTCATTGTTGCCGCAGTTCTGTACGCCAAGGATAAGCAGGAAGACGATAAACCGGTCGTTGACCAAGAGCTGACGATGGGGCCCGGCCGGGATTGGGTGTATACCCTTTTTGCGGCTACACCGCTCTGCAGGCTCTTCGCGACCGCTCTGCGTTTTGACTTCGCGAACCACGTTGAAGCCACCCAGTCCCCCACCCCCATCATCGCGGTAGAGGCTGTACCTGCGCCAGCGGCCAAAGCACCATGCAGGCAACTGACCGCGGGTGTGAAGGCACCGTCATACATGGCGGTCCTGTGCGTGCCCTTCAAACGCTGCTACTTCTCAGCCGTGTTTATCGCATGGACTTTCGCCCACTTCGCCACCTACGTCCTGATCGACCGGGGACTGCTCCCCTCCTTCGGCCGCGCCGCGTACACCCTGTATGCTCTGCTTCTGTCCGTCCCTCTCATGGTCACCGCGCTCGTCGCCATGGCTTTGTTCCGCGGAGAGGCCAAGAAGATGTGGAAATACGAAGAGGTTTGGGCCGTCAAGCCTGTTGCCGCAGAGGATGCAGTGGCAGTGAATGCAGGGGCTACAGTTTACGGGGACGTCAAAGAGAAGTACGAGGACTTGGTGGGTGTCTTGGTGAATGTCAAATGAGTGCAGAGAACTGTGTATGGAAAGAGAAATTAGTCAGTACGTTTATCGCTTTGGTCCTGGACTCTACTTTTCTACTTGGTTTTGTTTTGTTTTGAATAATCATGCAATCACATTTTAACTATTTATCACGGGGTACTTGGGGACGCGAAGTCTGATTGGTGGCGTTGCAGTACTGGTGGCATCACTGTGCCAATATACGCGATGAGGAACATGGAGGTATGTAATTGGCGAGGAAAGCAACTGATCATGAGTCAGAGATGAAGTCACTTGACAGGCCTGGCCATTTTGTGAGCGACAACTTGAACCCTAGCCTCCTCTCCCACTGCAGGTCATGCTCATCGGTAAGGCGTATATCGAACGAACTTGGCCATTGTGAAATGCCGCATTTACAGCTTTCCTCCACTATTGCAACTACACAACATCCAGTGGCCAGTCAAGCGGTAATCAATATATGACGTGCAAAATCACCCATTGAACAAAAGTATGCGCGAGCAGTGATTGATTTTATTTATTTGAATCCTTGAACATTACATGTTATTACACGCCATACTACACAGTCTTCACTTTCTCATCTAATGCGTCATCCGCACTTAATGTCTGATTACTAATGCTAACTTGTCCGTCGTCTTTGTCTTTGGCAAGCACAATGGAATCATCCTGTTCACGCTGGTGCGTCAGTATAAGCTTGACGAAGAGGTTGTGCGGAACGTACTATATAATCCAGACCCTCCCCAAGATGAGGCGGGGGTGAGATTGCGCAGATGGCGAGGAAAGACACGAAGCTTATCGAAAGGCCTGGATAGTGCAAGTCGATTAGGTGCTAATTCTAGAGATTGTGTGGACGCATGAACGTACCGACGAGGAAGGCGATTTTGAACAACTTGGCCCAATTGCTCTCACTTAAGGGATCTTGCAATAACATGATCCACCCGGGGAAGGTGGGCCATGTGCCCAAGACCCACGCAAGCACGGCGCGCCAGTGGACACCGTGTGAGTACCAGTAGATGCTTCGAGAATCGCCGATATAAAGATCTTCGATGACCAGAGTCTTCTTGCGCACGACAAGATAATCGGCCAGTAGGATACCTCTGCACTTTCATCAGCCAAGATAAAATGAGTTTGGAAAAGGAGACATACGTCATGGGTGCGAGGAAAATGCTGAAGCCACTGTAGACATGCATGCTGTTAGCTTTCATGATATTTTCACGAGTGTTCTGGGCTTACGAGATGGCGGTCAAAAATGTGGTAGCGGAGGTCAGAACTTGCCAGGGGTTGGATGCGATTCCCAGCTGTCAGAAAGAAGCGCGTTTAATTTTGGGCTGGCCAGGGGGGCATATTAGAGGGAAACGCACAACGGCCAAAATGTACGCGCCGCGGCGGATGTTGATGAAACGCGGCCAAAGACCTGAGATGTCCATCCCCACACTGACGGAGTTGAGGATGACGTTGATGCAGAGCTGGCTGAATGCCAGACCAACGGCTGCAAAGAACACAGCGGCCCTTGCTTTCCAGCACGCAAAGTATGAGCAAAGCAGCATCAACAGCGGATCATGTGAATGAACTAACCACCAGACGAGAAGTGATAATAATCCAAGATGGCTCCGAGGAGTGTAATCGGGCTCCAATACAGCTCCCCGAGAATATTCGACGATGCGGATGTGACGACAACCCCGAGAAGTGCAGTTACCGTGATCGTAATGGGTGCGGCGATCATTTGCGACAGTGTAGGTGCGTATCGTCGCTCGGCGTACCTAGTCCAGTCGGATTGGCCCAGTGTGCCCCCTTAATATTCAAGTAGGTAAGCCTCGGTGAAGCACACGACGAGACGGTGGGCAACATACCTCCCCATGAGCCTAGAATACTGGTTATGCCGAAGATCATGCTCCACGAAGTATTAACTGCAGTGTTAGGGGTGTGGAACAGTGGACCGCCACCGCCATTTGTGTGGACACTCCAGATGGTGAGACCCAGGAGGGTGGAAGTGAGGGCTATAGCGGAGATGACGAAAGGTCGCTGAAGCTTCTCAGGGGGGATCAAAATCTATCGCGACGCCATTAACACTCTACAATCCGGTGGATGCTGGCATGAAAGGAGACATACCAAGGGGATGTATAGTAGATACCAGATAAGTGTGCCGATGAGGTCGTTGGTCGCGATGTGCGATGAGAGGGGAATTGTGTTCTTCATGTGGGCGAACCCTGGTATCAACGCTCCAATAGCCTGTGTAACTCAAATTCAGACAAGGTGCAGGGACGCGGGGAACATGATAGACACTCACGACACTGCAAGCCTGGCCTCCCCAATACGCCTGTATCCCGAAATAGAATATCCCTGTAAAGGCGCGAATGATGACGGGAAAATATCCGCCCCGGATACCCCAGGAAAATCGTGATGAAACCGTGAAGCCAATACTGTAGCCTTGCTTTAGTGGCCAAGTCAGTTGACCAGAGTAGGGACATACTGATGGATCTCGCCCGTCCAGCCACATGCCACGGAAAGCTAGTCGCCGATGGTTTGTAAGGGCACTATGCAATGTAGAGTTGACGAATCGCTCACCATCCCTGCTATCAGAGCCCCAATAACTACACAAGCCTGTGTTGCGACAGGATCAGACCAGCACAGCAGGATCCGTGATCGAGACGTACCATTGCTTGCTGGGCGTTCAGCCCATATGCAAGAAGAGAGGAGCCAGTCGTGTAGGCCGAGATATTGGAGCCGGAAATGCACCAATATATAAAGTATGACCATACTTTCTATTTAACAGCAGAGCAGAGGTTCAGGTGTGATATACGATCGAAGGAAGGTGTAACGCACATAGGTTCGCCGTTGTGGAGGAATAGGGATCAAGTCACGATCTTCGACGGGAGTCAACTAAATTTCAGCTAGTCGATGCAAATTTCCGACTCACTCGTCCACCTGTCGTTTTCGTATGTGGCATTTTCGTCAACCGGGCATTCAAGGCGTTCGACCAATGTTTTCCGGTGGGTGGCGCGAGTACCTTCCCGGCTCTGGGGGGACGACATTCCAGCAAGTGGGTGAGTGGGAGAAGTGGAGACTACTACCCGAGGCCTACCGACGCTTATAAGTACTCCGTCGCCTGGATTGTGGATCCAAAAAGATCTCGGAAGTCAGCCGCTTGCCCATCAGAGAATTTAGCAGAAAAGGCAGCCTGAGGCACCGACCGTCATATTACGGATGCATCCTGATGCATCTCGTGCTACCAACACTACATCTGTGCATGTGCGGCCGCGGCTGTAGCCCTCACGATCAGTTTAATCATTGCCTCTTGCAGCCTCGGCAAATGATATTTTCCTTCCTGAAGTAAGTTCAGAACGGTAGCTAGTCACAACTGAGCTAGTGTTACAAGTGAATATCCCTGGATATCAGTGATCACAGTTAGCTCGCGATAATTGATCGTAACTTATGGCAGTTGAATCTGTGCTTCCCTCAGCTGTTTGCCCTGATCGCCACTTGCCTCGGGAGTAATTAAATATTCATTAATCACGGCTACCATGCTGTCGTGACCCTAAAAACTTAAATTGCTTTGCAGTGTGCAGTGACCACCGGGAGCCACCAGGAGCCGCGGGAGGCCAGGAGAGGCCGTGGCCCTGACATTGTAGCGAAGGCCGCCACGCAAGACACAGGGCAGTGTCATTTTTCTGATGCTGCGGTGGACGAGTTGAAGATGTGCCTTATTTTCAATGAATCAAAACAGCCCACTGGCTTCAAGGTATTATTTTTTGGGAAAAGGTCAGTATCTCAGCGATAAAATTTCTTGGTACGGCCGAGACCCCACGAGCGTAAACCTGACTCGTGTAAATCTACCTCATATGTTAGCTTTATATGTTCGCGTTCGGCCCGGAGTGTACGTACCAGCTCTTCATATATAATTGCGGGGACCTTCTTGTCACATAACATTGACCCTGGATGTACCTTGATGACCTGACATGCAAGGTTAGCCCCTGATCGCCAATTCTATCATATGCACGTACGGTCTGTCCCATGGTCTGCTTGTAGGTGCCATCGGGCTGCAGAAGTGCAGAATGCTGCACCAATCCATGCACGAGGCTCCTCATCACTGGTTCCTCGGTATCCGGTTTCGTAACTTTCCAGTCAATCTTCGCCCTCTCGCACGTCATCCTGAGTTGCTCCCGAATGTTCAGGGCCTCCTTCAACGTTCGCTCGTTTATGAATTGTTGGCGGCACCAATCCCTCCTTCCACCCTTGCTCTCCACTGCCGAAATCTCCTCGTACGCGCGGAAGGCGTTCATTAGCGTCATGTGATCCCCGCTGGGATGCCGGAACTTCCGACGAGCCTCAGAAGACGCTTCGCGCTGGTCGGTGGAATCCAAGAACAGTTTTGAAGATGACGCTAGAATAGAGACAATATCCAGGATTTCGAGCGTGCATCCATACTCTTTGGATGCGATAACGATGCGCGCAAGATGGGACTCCAATGGGAAACCAGCCATGGTCTTTCCCACAGGAGTCAACTCTTGCTTGGCATCTAGCGCCCCGAGTAGGAAAAGCGATTTTAGAGCGGAGAGCACTGACCAGGAACCAAATCATACGTTAGTTGTGTCAGGGTAGAAAAGGAGTCGAGTCGACTCACGGGATTCCTCATCAGGCTTGTCCATGAAGTCTAATTCCGTCATATCTTGCCCGACGCAACGCATCTGCAGCATACTTGACGTAAGACTACATCGTAGAATTTCTGGCTCTGATGTTGAGGCCATTGATTGGAATGCGTCTTCGGTATACAGTCGGAAGCAGAATCCTGGGCCCTTTTACACGACTCAGAACACAACTGATGGACAAAATGAAGGAATTCACCTCTCGGCCTGCTCGACCTGCACGTTGCATGGCAGACGATTTTGTGATGTCACGAGTCAACAGAGTGTCGAAGCCAGCTACAGCATCAATATCTAACATCAATGTCTGTTTGTGCACAGGTTGATGATACTCACCTCCGCCACCGTGTCGCGCCATGTACCTTTTTTCCTTGTGTTTTCCGGTATCGATTACATACTTCACGCCTGGTATCGTGATAGATGTCTCGGCTATGTTGGTGGCTAAAATACATTTTCGAGTGCCATGGGGGGCTGTGGAGAATATTTTGGACTGTTGTCCGGGCCCTAAAGATGCGTACAAGGGGCATACTAATACCTATTGGGGCAGTTGTGAGCAGATGCAAGCAGGAAGTGTGGAAATAGCGTACATCTGTGCCATTTGGTGGTAATTTTGAAGCGTACAGTTTGATAGATTCCGACAAGCTTTCGATGTCTTCTTGTCCTATATAACAATGAGCCAAACTACCAATGCCGGGAGGATCGATATAAAGGCTTACCAGGGAGGAATATCAATACATCGCCTGGTGGTTCATCAACATGAATCTGGAAGAAGCTTCGTAGTGCGGCATCGACATAGTCGAGCTGGCTGGTAGCCGTATGGTATATCTTGACGGGGTGCTGACGCCCTTTTACATACACGATTTTTGCACTGCGCACTTTGTAAGATATGATGTAAAGAGCAATGCGACGGACTTACCCGTGAAAGAACTTGCTGAATTTCTCAGCATCAAGCGTAGCGCTCATGATTACGATCCTTAAGGGATTCGCATTTGACGCTCGGGACTTTCCTTTCAAGTCCGTCCCCCCGTTCCTCTGCTGTAGAATCGTCTTGAGATTCGCAATTAGGATATCGGTCCGAAGAGTCCTCTCGTGTGCTTCGTCCACTACAATAACGCTATAACGCGATAGTAATGGGTCGGAGAGCAGCTCTCGTACGAGCATGCCGTCTGTGACGTATTTTATGCGGGTTTCTGCGTTGGATTTATCTTCAAACCGCACAGTATATCCCACCAATCCACCAAGAGCGACCTTCTTCTCTGTTGCGACACGGGCTGCGAGGGATGTAGCTGCTACTCTGCGAGGCTGAGTAACAGCTATGATGCCTTGGCCAGATATGCCGGATTCGAGCAAGTATTGCGGTACCTCTGCACAATTCAGCGTTATTTACAGACGAGGGGCACAGCTCTAGATTACGTACGTGTTGTTTTCCCCGATCCCGTCTCTCCGAGGAGTACGGTGACCTCGTTTTCACGAAGGACTTCGATGAGTGCGGTCCTCCCTGTAAATAATTTGTTCATTTACGCGACCATGTCCATGATCGGGGTTCAGTCTAACCTTTAGCGATCGGAAGTTGCTTTCTCTGCTCTTGTACGCTAGTCTGCGCCGCGTTTTTGCCCTCTATATGCCCATTTTCTTTCTTGTGCCCAGGCGGTCCATGAGCTCCATTCAAGGCTGCGCCGTTCGCCTTGTGTGGTGTAGTTGGCTCGTCCTCCTCTTCGGATTCATCCATATATACCGTGCGTTTTTTGTTGGGCCGAACGATAGAACCGAGATTGCTGCTTTTACGTTTCGATGAACCGTTCATCGTGCCGATCACAGGCAAGTAAGCTCCTGCCGTCGAGGTTTCGGCTTTGGCAGAGTGATCTTTCATATCGAGCTAGCCAAATTCAAGGTGTCTTTGGTTCCAAGTTCCAGGGAGAATAGTTGTAGGTGTCGAAGGGTGTAGGGAAATGCATAAGGAAAATGATGGCAAATAGACATTTCATGAAAGGCGGGCCTTTTGCTGCCGACTCTCTGCAGCACGCGTCCACCGTGCGCACCCCCCGACCTCTTTGCCAACCGCGACGATAAAGTCCACAAGCTGTCCTAGCGATGGACAGTAACAATTGGTACAACCCACCGGGATATGACGCGCGAAGGCCATCTCGAGGGCCTCCTCAAGTCCCGACACAGCGCGCAGCTGCCAACTCCTCTGTACAGAATGCGCATAGATTACTGGCCTCATACCCCATGGCGTCTGCGACCCCATCTAATCATAGTGAGATTTGAGCACCCACAGCGCTGATTGATGTGCATATACTCACACATTGCCAAACCCAGTCGCTCGCCATCTAGGTCCTCTACCCACAAACAGTCCCATGCCATCGTACATTCAGCCTCAGTATTATGCCCCGAATGGATCCGCATATCCTCACGGCAACTATCCTCAACATTCCGAATACGCACGAGAAGTGGACTATCTTTCTTCGCCGCAAACTGCAGCAAACGATTCGGGCTATTGGGAGACCACGAGGAACGATGCTATCGAATATTTAGGGGCCTATGATGCACAGTGCGTAAATACCATTCAACAAATCATTCAGAAAGCCTAACACAGCTTTCAGATCGCATACAAGCTACGGATATGCTAACCATTGGACACCGCCTATTTCTAATCATTCGGCATACCAAACCAATGCGTTTGCGCAGTCTGTCTTTCATCGTACTGCACCTTCTAGCTCGTATCCTACACCACCACCCCCTGGATTTAGTACTTCCTCTTCTTCCCTCGCATTTGCTCTCGGAACTCCCGCTCCCCCTCCCTCTACGTCCAGTTCATCTAGTGCCACATCGGCTGGCTCTGCACAATTCTTTAACCATTTTATTGGCGAACAGAACCTTGAAATAGCCTCCCAGCGTCCTGCTAGCCCTCCTCGCCCAGTGCCTCAGCAGGCTCAAGACAGTCCTGATCCTCTTGCGCTACGCGTATCCACATCTAAAGCGACCGCATCATCCGCACTCACCCCGAGGAAGAGGAAGCAGGGCGCTCATGCTGAAACTCCGTCTCTCAAGCGTGTCCAATCGAGCTCTTTTGTGACACCAAACCAAACGCTCTCTCCCAAGACCCCAACTTCAGCTCAAACATCTACGAGCACCTCCACAATATCCAAGTCATCTAGAAAGATGTTAGCGTTCGTCGAAGTTCCTCCTCTGCCCAAAGAATGGAAGACTCCAAATAGATCTGTTACTTCATTGTCGAAGAAACTGCAAGGGAAAATGAAGGTTGAGGATACTCCAGAGGATCTTGGCGGCTATGGCTCTGTCGACGAAGATTCTTTCTCTCCCCCCCAATATGATTCATCCCCCACGAAGTCATCTGCCAGGCGTACAGGCGATCGAGACGAACGAGGTATGCGCGGTTTAGGCTGCCATCCATTGCGGAGATACTGATTTGCACCCCGTGACAGCGCCTCTCGAAAAACTCACTGCTCTACTCGATGATATATTCGAAGCTGAGGACAGTTTATCTGGAGATGCAAATGTCCAAGACCTTCCCGCGGAATGGTTTTCATCCATAACTCTCGATGGTACCGCACCCCAACTCTCGCCAGCTATTATCCGAAAACTGTCCAAGTACATCGGTCAAGTCGCACGACCCACGAAACGGTTCAGACTGTCAGCTAGAGAAAATGCGGCTACTGGAACCACGCCTCGTGGTAAGGGCCGTGTGGCCGACCTTGATACTGTGATTCTTTCTAGGATTTTAAAGATACTGGAGCGCAGCGTGAAAGCAGGGGATGACCTTGACCCGTTTCATTACACCGCGCCCCCCAATGAAAAAAATGCTTCTCCCCGCAAGCCAAAGAAGCCAAAACGCCCCAAAGCGCATGAGGACGACGAGGAGCTTGCGGAGGAAACGGGTGAAGTCGAGATGCCTGTCGATGAGCCACCGCGGACTCCCGTACAAGATATCACTGAAGGCGAGGACGATCGTTTGAGTAAAGTTCTGCAGGCAGCGAAGGAGAGTGTCCTGGCCGCTGATTGCTGCGTCGCTTTGCTCGCCAGCGACAGACTAACTAAGCAGGCACGTGCGATTTCTCCGCGACCTGACTATCATGCTGATACCAAGACTAGCTGTACTCGGAGGAGCTTATTACTACCTGTCTGTCCACGATCAAAAATCAACTCAACCAGATTGTGTACCCATTCGTTGAAGCTACGTCAGATATGGGTACTGCAGCATCACCGCTGCTCCGACACCTACACAAGACTTCATCGAGCCAAAGCATTCAAGATCATCGTCGTCAGCTCAGCGAGATCTTCCAAGCCCTGACTTCTGTTGTGCCTCGAATCAACAATCTCATCTACGCCGAGGCCATTGTAATGTCGGATGCGATCGTTATCCAAACGGTATACATTGCTATTGGACCTTTCTTTGTCGTAGAATCGGGAACAGACAATGATACAAAGGGGAAGAAGCAGAGCGTTGTCTTCAACACACTTGGTAGCAGTGCAATGCGGGGGTTGAGGCTAGATGCCATGTCTTTGATCCGAAACGTTTGTTGTTCCAGCCATCAAGCTCTCCAGAGGTTGACCTATATATGCAGATTTTCGCAAATCGCGAAGACCAGCGCTCGTGGATCATAGAAGAGATCTTATCCTCTCTTATAAAACTGTCAGATTCCAACAAAAAGGCAGGGCAATTTCGCTTGCGCGACGGTCGAACCATAAGGACTGTCTCCGCACTCTTGCTACAACTTGTGCAAACGTCTGCGCATGATGTCCGCCTGCAAGCCACGAAGATCACAAGGAATCGCCAGAAGGTATTTGCTCTGCGCCGTCAGGAGAGCAGCCAGGATGTCACAGCAGAGCCCTTTTTGGACGAGAATGACACAGAAGTGAGATCATTAGATTTCACCAAACTGCTCGAGCCGCTGACCCTTCCACTGGCTAGGAAATACGACTCTACACTTCTGGCTTGGAGTCAGCACAAAAGGCTGCGAAAACCATTGTTCTTTTCTTGACGCAAAGGTATTTCCCTCACACGAAATTCGTTCAATCGTCTCAATGATCCTCTTTAGATCGGGAAGAAATAAAGCTACCAAGAATTCGAACGAAGCGGAATACCGCGCCATTTTTGACAACTTAATTGCTGACCTTCTCTCCGTCTTATTCTGGCCGGAGTGGCCTGCTGCAAGTCTACTTCTGAGTATTGTATGCAAGTTTATGGTCTGCGTCATGTCGATAACATCAGGATAGCAACTATTCTCACAGGCATTTTTAGGTCTCGTCCCTGGACGATGTCAAGACAAGTCAAGTGGAAAACAACGCCGCCAAGACGATGGCTCTTGACCATCTTGGGATCATAGCAGCTCGCATGCGGTCAACTACGCTAAAGTTTAAGTCTGGCACCGCAGAAGGGGTTCTGACACCCGAATCCGCGTCTCTTAGACCGCTAGATGAAGTAAGATTATACTCTATCTCAGGGTCTGCATCCTGATCCTATATTTGTAGATCCTATCATCCTTGAATATCGAAGCTTTGGAAAAGCTGCTGTCTACTCACCAAGATGTTACATCCCACTTGTGCAAGCGCTCATCTGAAGATCAAGCGTTTGATGTGAGTCATGAAAGCATTACCGATATACACTCATTCAATTCTCTATAGAGTGCTCGAGAGCTCACAGCTGCTACCTGGGGTCGTGAATTGGCTGCTGCTTTGAAGGACATGGACATCAGGATTCAAGACCCCGAAGAACAGGCCTTGGGTTCCAAAGCTGATATTCAAAAATCTTTCACATTTGGTCTCAAAATCAAGCACACATTGCGAAACATCTGGACCGATCCTTCCAGTGACATTTTCGACGTCGGGTCAGCCATTTTTTATTATATTCCGTTCTTCCACTAACAAAGGCACCATAGTACCCAGGAAGATGTTGTTCGTATTGACCGATTCTCTGAAGAAATTGGATCCATCCAAGCCCTCAAGAGTTCATTTCAGCCGATCCTCAATGTCATTTTGCAAGCGCTCGACGCACCCCCTGTATTCATGCGCACCAAGGCTCTCCGTGCTTTGGGCCAAATTGTGACCAGCGACCCAACTATCTTGTCGGCGGTGCGTTACGGTTGAAGGGTACGAAGCTGGTTGGCTGACCTCCGAACAGCCTAACGTACGACGCGCGATCGAGGCTCATCTTTTAGATAACTCTCCAGCTGTCCGAGACGCTGCTGTGGAACTTATTGGCAAATACATGATCGATTCTCCGAAAGTTGCAGGAGATTACTACCAGAAAATAGCTGATCGCATTGCCGTAGGCTATAGAAAGGCATTTCTGCACCGATAATTACTGATTATTGAGCAGGATACTGGGCTCGGTGTTCGCAAGCGCGTCATAAAACTCCTCAAGTCGTTCTATGGCGTTACCGACGATGTGGTCCGCCGCGTTGACATTTGCACCAAACTGGTCTTCCGCATGTTGGACGAAGACGACACGGTCAAGGAGCTCGCGGTCAAGACACTGGAGGAGTTGTGGTTTCAAAGCACGGCTATGCCTGCGTCCGCAATGAAGGGAAGATCCGCAATTACTCATAATCCCGACGACAAAAGTCCACTCCTAGCAAAAGTAGCAGTGATCATGGGAGTCTCACTCAACTTCAAAGATCGCCAATCACCGCTGGAGGATGTCTTGCATAAGATCATGGTGGACAAAGATACGGACTCTACTAAACTTCGTGCTAGCTATGCAGAAGTCTGCGAAACATTGATCGATGGATTGGTAGATGCGTCAGATCTCCCCGGCTTCGTGAGCGCCATCTTATCTAACCACACTATTATTATTTCTGCTCATCACTCCAACGTACAGACGGTCATCAATTGCGTCCGGACGATTCATTTGTTTACCTCAGCCTATCCTGCTTTCTTGTCTGGCCCAAACGCATCCACTCTTTTACTATATCTGAAAAACGCTACCACGGTAAGACGGTTATTCTCTTTACTTTGTCGTTTTTCTTATGCACCCGCCACACTTTAGCCGGAGGAGCAGGCTACATCTGATTACTTGCTGAAGATTTTCCGCGCATGTATACCACACATGCCTAAAACAGCAGCGAAGTTTGGTCTTGAACTTCAGCAAGCCTTGCAGCCCATGATCCTGAAGCCGCCCCAAGCAGGAGGCATATTAGTATGTGATTTATATAAGACATGCATGCCCGTCTCATCCCCCATAGGCTTTGCAAGAGACTGTAGCAACCATGTGTGCAGTTGTACAGCACCTTACACATGCATACGAGCGACTTGTCACGCTCGCGAAGTCTTGCAACGGTGCGTTCTGCTGTCTGAGGCAAGCTATCCGTCTCATCCTCCAATACAGCTCGACTCCAGCAAGCTCTTGCTCGCCCAGCCGCCCAGCAAATGACAGCCATCGAAGCAAGAACTCTCTCTATCCTAATTTTCATTGTCTCTCTTCTCGCAGAACATTGTGATTTTGATCGCCTTCGCCTTGAGAACACTGGTGCGTAACCTTGATATTAAATACAGGCCGATGTAAACTGAATCCTGGGCGATAGCGTTAGCCCCCGATCTCGATACCATTTCAAAGGTAATTCAAATACACCTTTGAATCTCATATATCTGATCCCGTCGTTCAGGGATCTATTGTCGAGCACATCTACCTCAGCCTACTGAAGCTATACAACAAATACGGCGACCCTGGGATGAGGGGTCGTATTCTGCAGTGCCTTGGTAAGCCTACCTATCGGACATTGCGAATGAACCGACTAACCTCCTTCCAGGGTTCTTGTTTCGTGCTCAGCCTAGTCTCATGACGCTGGATCAGTCAGCTACCATTATGGATGCAATTTTCGCTTCCCCCGATGAGGAAAGCCGCGGACGCCTGTTAAAAATCATGCAGGAATTCCTGGTATCCGAGGCCGCAAAGCACTCGGCTAAAGAGAAAGGTTCGTTCCTGATGATAACATATCGTCTTATTGAACTCATTCGGTTCCCAGAGAGTGCGAAAGGCAAATCAAAGGCCGCCGGTGTCAACATGGAGGAACTCGTAGGAAATACAGACGGGTTTGCCGATTCAGGGTATGTTTACGATTTGATTGAGTTACGTGCAGCATTTCTGATGTGTAGAAACGCTTTAGAGTAAGCTCGGCTATTGTTCAGCGGTATCTCACGCCGATATTGGATGCGGCACTTTCGCAAAGGCCCCAAATACAGGCAGTGGCTATAGATGTTCTAAGCTTTACAATCAAGCAAGGTCTGGCTCACCCATTACAAGTTCGTCCCGTGCATTTCCTGTGCTACATACACCTCCCTTCTGACACCAATATGTGTAGTCTTTCCCGGTCATCGTGGCATTGGAAACGAGCGAGAATGCCAACACAAGTGCGCGCGCCAACGCACTCCACGCCGTTCTCCATAGCAAGCACACCTCGCTTTTGAACACTCGCTACGTGGTCAGCGCTCGAGCATCATTTGACTACCAGATCAAGATCCGCGGAAAAGGTGGGAAAGTACAAGGATACCGAATGCAGCAGAGCATCCCCACTGCCTTGTTGCAGCGCTGGTACTCGCTGGTCCGAGAGAAGAGGGCACCGCGGCAGGATTTCCTAAAGGCGCTCGTGAAAGTATTCGATGTTAACAATGCGCTCAAATCGGAGCAGGACGATGTCGACTTCTCGCGATATATGGCCGAGAACTTTGCAGCTTTTGACTTCAAGACTCAGGAGGAAGTGTTCACTGTCATCAAGTACCTCACGTCGGTTCTGTCGACTGCTGGCATGCAGCTTGTGGAGCTCCTGTCTCCAGCGAACCTTCTCAACCAGCTCCGCGACGCGCCCACTGACGCAGTACGTCCTCGCGACCATGCATCACTAATACACGCTCAACAGTCTTCAGCAGAATGCTATGGATGTTGTGGATGAAGGAACGTCGGCAGTCCTCGCAGCAAGTCCACAAGCGCCGGATGTATCGGTCATTCGCAGCTCCGTGATCATAGCCATGACCATGCTTCTCAAAGCGCACCTCAAAGCGCTCTATGGTCTTTCAGAGGAGTAATTGAGATCTCACGCTTCTCCATTATCAAAGTCTGATGTGGCTCGATTTATTAGAAAATGCACCAAATTCGTCACTGGCAAGAAGAGTGCAGTCGGCGATAAGCCTGCTGTGAAGCGGCAGGAGAAACCTATTTCCTGGGCACGCTTGCACTTCGCCACCGTGCCTATTTTGACGCGGGAAGATATGGAGGCCCAAACAACTAGGGTAAGCTTGCTTCCTCGGTCATCTCATAGCAAACCCTAATGGACTGTTCTCTGCCAGTTCTTGGAGGTCTGGAATGAAGATGGACTCACGGCTGAGCCGGAGGAAGACTTTGCCTGACGTATTTTCTCTATTGTGCTTTCAGTATATCATTATTCTTGTTGTTGTCAACACATTCGGTACAATACCCATGAAAATATCAATAATCGCGCTCTTTGGGGGTTCTACGCTGTAGCTGGTTCGCAGAATAGCTCCTGCGCCATCTCGTCAATGTTATTAATATATAAGTTATACAGGGGATATCTCCGTCTCAACTGTCTTGACACTCTTCTGGGGTTTAATAACAGCCCCATCGACAAAGAAAGATGGCCCTCGCGGGACCTCTCCGATGGCTTCCGTCGCTGCTTCATCCAAGCTGGGTTCATCACCGTACTCCCACTCCAGTTCCCCACCATATGCTTTCGGCAGGTCCTTCGGGTCGATAAGGCTCCTTAGCGTAGGCCCTGGGTCCTTTCCGAGGACGTGGATCTTGTTCCTCGTCCCTTCGTCAAACCAGCCCTTGATCCAGCCCCAAATGGTGGGAAAGAAACTGGGAGAGTTGACGACCGCGATGGTGCTCAGCGTCTCCGGGTAATTTGCCGTCGCGAGCGTCGAGGCTTGCTGTAGATGCCCGCGGAGGGACCACATAGCGGAGAACGAGACGGACTGGAGGTCGATCAGCGTCGTGACCTGCGAGACTGGCGTGGGTTCGGATGCGTGGGGCAGGTGTGAGCAGAGGGGCAAGACGAAGCCGACCATAGTTTCGTGCAGGGCGACTCTGAAGATGAGATGAAAATCAATGCGCAGAAGAGTACGCGGTGGACGCACATTCGCTGATAACGCCGCTCCGGCGAAATGGCTTCGAGGTCGTTCTGGACTGGTCCGGCGAGGGAGGCAATGCGATACACATAGACGGGTAGACCTTGCTGTATTCTTTGTCAATCTGACACCCGTGATTCAGGAGGAAACGCAAGCCATACTTTATCCCTTCTACCTGTCCACCGCGGGTAGTATCTTCTGCATCCCTCGAATTCCTCAATATCAAAGTTCGCGTACACGTTATCCACGTCGTGCAGTTTCCGCCTACATCGATATCAGTATAGCTCGACAATTGATCGGCGCTCTTGATTACGCACCATTTCGCTGTGTCTGAAAACTGCTTCTGTGCTTTGAGAGGGTCGAAACGTCTTGCGCGCAAAAACCGTCTAGTCACATGAAGAGAGTCCTGTCGTTCGGTAATCCAAGCAGCTCTAGCAAAGTTAAACTAACAAGAGTGTGGGCTCGTCGTGCGAAGCGCTAGCTGTTGATGTCGCGGGACTGTACAGCCCAGCGGCAGCCAAATTCTCCTTGAATTTGGTGAACGCATCCTGCTGTGCTGGTGTGAGATGCCCTAGATGTCCCGCAAAGAGATTCTGGGCGGTCGTCTGCTGCAGCAAGACATGATCGTTCTTTGACATGATAGACCACCCGATGCCGGTGAACTGCAAGACGAGCTTATAAATTAGATCGAGTTCGACTCGGCCCGGAAGGCTGCCGAGGACGCACAAGTCCGTGCAGTTCTTCGGACTCAGTGCTTCCGAGGACCGACGGTCAGACATTCAAGTTCTTCCCTTTGCGGCTTTGCCTCAGGCTAGATCTGGACTACTACTCGTGGCTGAACCACGATCATCCCTGCTCTCTCTGGACACCCTCTATATGCTCATCGCTCCATCGTCCTGGCGGCAGAAAACTGCATAACATTATTGACACAATCCCCCAGAATCTCCGTGCCACGACAGCACTGCGGGGAAGCTTTGAAATTTTCAAATTCACATTATTGTTTTTCTTCCCTCTGCGCATTAGAGTGTATTCGCTGCCACTTTTCTGCTTATGTTTTGGCACTCCATCCATTTAGTTTCAATTCAGTTTCATGCGAAACGTGAGCAAAAAAAGTGGTTTCGAATACACTCTATTTTGCCTTTTTGCTTCTGCCTCAGTTATATTTCTGCCCAACTTTGCATTCCTCCTCGAACAACCTTCCTTTATCTGTTAGCAACTGCTATTGCTGGGACTGCGAGCATGCAAATTCGTGTGTCTGGACTCTGAGCGCTACAGGAAGGACGTGACGCGGCTGGTGACTCTGCGGATATCGATGCATGCAGACTCATAAAGTAATAACGTACAACAAGCCTTCGCAAGCTCCCCTTTGCCACTGCCATCATAACCAAATCTAACAAGCACCTCCAACTAAATGGCAGCTTACCACCAGCGCTCCTATTAAGTGTTACAGAACAACCAAAGCGACCTGGCCTCCGAGTTTCGGCTACGACGATGTGGGACTTCTTGCACCTACCGTCACCATAGTCCCACTCGAGTCACACAGCCGAGCAACGTTCTCACCTTGCTCGCGATTACCTCACGCGACTCCGCTGCAGCTTGCACTCATCCCTATTTCCCAGTCGCGTGGAAACACTGACAGCAACGAACCCCTGGCCTGTTACAGCCTGTTACATGATTCCTGTGGTGCCGCGCTCTCAAATTCTTGCCAGCTTACGTGGCCACTCAACTCTTACTTCCTGCAAGTGCATCAGTTCATTCAGCAATCGGGGCTACATAATGAGGTACGAGTCTTGAAGGATGGCTAGGAGAGATTAAATCGGAGCATTCTAAAGGCATGCATCTCTCATACTGTGGATCCTTGTGTAGCATATACTCATCTTCCAGTCGTGCTTCCCACTCAAAAACACTCGACTTTTTGGGTCGCTGTACTTGTGTCTATGTCCCCATTACGCTTGTGCGATGGGCGAATCTAGGGCAGATTCCGTCGAAGCTGCGATTGGTGATAAGCCACTAGGGTTCCCGTTTCAAAGTCATCTTTGCATTTCGACGAGGAACACAAACTTTAATTCCTGTACACAGGGTCCCCATTCATGAATTGAGTACCCTCATTTTCGCTCATTTTCTGATCTCTTCTGATACGTACGATTCAGAGGCGGATTGGGGCCTATGGACCAGGAACCACACCTACGTTGTATGAGCGCGAATACTGTTACATAGCGACGTTATACATCCATGTTGACGTATGTTGACGTACGTTTAGCTGCCTCTTATACCTATCTGCTGATAGCTGTTTGCACATACTTTCCAGGGGGTTGCCTTGACCCTATCGTTTCCAACATAGCTGTAAAGCCTTGATTGACTGGCATCAATTTTCACGGAGCGGCACGACCTCAGATTTGGCATAATTTGATACGACGACGGCGCGATCACGTTTGAGCACAATGTTTGGCCTCCATGGGCCCCGATTTATAACCTTTCAGGGCAAGGCGACTCCACCTGTCACCTTGTTCCAAGTGCTGCCAATATTCCAGCGCATCGCGACCCTGCGACCCTGCATTTGAGTCGGTGCACTTGCTATGGGGACATTATTGCAGGTCGCCTGATCCCTCTGTTGCCCTGATACTTATCGCTGACAACTTAAAGTTAGATGGCTCATAACTCTCCCTGCCACTGTGCTAGTTGTATCCGGCATCGTACCTAGTGAGATCTAATGGCGAGTAACCATATAAACTGTCTCATGGAGTTAAAATGATACTTGTCTCGCAGCTCACAAATACTCCTCAGCGTCACTCCTGATACGACAGCTCCTGCACCAAACTAAACTGCTAACCATGACCAGTCCTATCAGTGACTGGGGTGCCATTTTGATTGGTACGTATATCCAGCATTCGTAACCGCTTCTAATTGAATGGTTCTTATAGGCTGCTTCATCGGTCTCATTCTCTTCGGCGTAGTCGCAGCTCAGGTGAGCGTCGACGTCGGGGGCAAGCATCTGAGCTGTAATTGATTTTTGGCTCAGGCCTTTTCATACATTCAAGATTGTGAAAAGTAAGCAGAGGTTTTCACTAACGACAGGTTAGCTTGGTGCTAATGTAGACCCTTTTCCAGCGATCCTCTATGGCAGAAACTGTTTATCGCGAGCCTAATGACACTTGTAATTATCTCCACGATTTTTTCCATGATATGGTATGGATGTGTTACAGTTTGCCAGACGCCTCTGATACCATCTTACCCTAGGACTTATCAGCTGTTTATCGACGGCTGGGGCGACCCCGCAGCCTTTGTAACAGCCGGCTGGCCGCTCGTGGTGCAGCCTATGCTAGAAGGAACCATCGCTGCCATGGTCCAACTATTCTTCGCCTGGCGCTTGCACATCATCGCAAAACGGCCCTGGCTCACATCTGCCATCGTCTCTGGCGCTTTTCTCACATTTTGCGGAGGAGTCGGCACGAGCGCTGCTACCGGGTGGCTCCAGCAATACGCACTCCTCGGGGAAAGCAAAGCAATTGCGTGCATCTGGGACTTCTCTGCCGTGGTCACGGACATCACCATCACAGTAGCTCTGACCGTTCACTTGCGTCGCCATAGGGGTGAATATGAGGTCATGAACCTCATGCTAAACCGCATCATCCAGCGTGAGTCCTTAATATTACCTGCATGCCTTACAGCCGTTGATTGCGTCTTGCAGTGACCTTGCAAAATGGTTTTCTGACAACGGTTGTCACCTTCGTGGCTAATGTCCTTTACCTGTCCACTGTGTGTATATTCGTCTCTTCATTATTTTCCTTGGTGTTGACGAGGTTTCTAGCCCAAGCCCTACTACATCAGTGAGACAAACTGTTGGTGCTTGAAACATGTTGATATTAACAGATGTGATTTTCAGCCGGAGGCCTCATATTACCCAAGTTATACATAAACTCGGCTCTCTCGACGCTCGTCGCTCGCAAGCGTTTACGCACTCCTGTCAACACCACATTGGATGCGGTTTCCAGAAGCCGATCACTGGTAGAGTCGAAAATTGTGGGCTCCACCAGCCGGTTCTCCCAAACAGCCCCACGAAGACCCGAGGTGGGCATAGTACCAATGCTTGAGTCGCATCCGCTGACACGACTCGCAGGTATTCGTTGAGATTCACGAGATGGTTGACACGGATGGGGCCATGGCGGACATCAAGCAGTCACATTGCTGACATACACCCAAGATAGTTAGTATACCGTTGGCAAACCAACCGACTCGGAGTAAAACGATGTATAATAGAAGTGCATGGGCGAGCCATACGCTCAGCCCAGTTTGAAATATTAAGAAGTGCATGCAATTCTCACAGTATGGATCGACGGGGGAAAACGCTACTTTTCGTCTTCTTCCTGACTCTGCTTTTCATCATGCGGATTTCCAGTCGCCCTCTTTTGAAAACTTGTGGGTACAGACAACATTGCCCAACCGGGCGTGCAATGCGCGCTGTGCACAACATGGTCACATTTTATACCGGCTCACACACTCACCGTAGCACACAAGATCATACACGAAAGTTATTCAGAGTTGATACATAATGAAAATTGTTCTGTTCAAATTTTAAAATAGCCTCTCATGCGCTCAAACTGACCTCCCCGGAGCTCATATCTCAAGATTGAAGACCACAATAAAAATTCTAATAGATCAATTGTATCCGTTGGGTGTTAGAACCTATATTCCGATACTTGTTTTGATTCCAAATGTCGCCGACCCTACATCCAAGTACACACTCTAATGACATAACTGCGGAGAGTAAATTCAATTCAAGATGTAAAGAAATGTTATCTGAATATAATCCATCAATCCTGTGTCCACAGGGATCCTCACCGCGCGAGCCCCCAACCTGAATTTTACTCTGCCTGGTCTTCTAGTTGAGTCTGCGATATGAACCGCGTTTTGAGGCAGTATAGCACCATTTGGGTACTGCTAAGCTAATGTTTATGGTAAAGGACAAACTTGAGGGTGAGTGTAGCCACAAACAAGTCATACTACCATATGTTAAAGCGCCGAGACAATACATTCAAGTAAATCAATCGCAAATGTGGCAAAAGCTGTTTCCCCCCCCTTCACCATCCACTGAATAGCAAGTCCGCTTCCTCCCCAATCACCTCTCCTCAAGTGGAGACATTATAAACGCACTCAACTTCATTCGTATTTTCAGCCTGTTGCACGATGAAGTTCAAGCAGATATAGACCTCCGAAGCCCAAGTCGAGATTGCGGACAGCGGAATGGGATTAATTGGACAACATGATAGATTGACGAACAAAAGCAACACTGGCAGCCGGGCTATTTGTCGCCATCTTCCTGACTCTGCTTTTTATCATGCGAATCCCCGCCCTCGACCTCTTGTTTCAAATCGTCTTTACCTTGCCATATCTTCACCAACGTCTTCGTCACGGCTCCATCGTCCAACACAAAAGTGCGTTCCTCGAGGTGATAACCGCGCCAATTAGGCAGGATGTGTGTCCAGATGTACCAGTACACCACGCAAAGCACTAAGATGCCGCTGCAGAAAGGAACGATGAGCTGTGCATTCGGATAAGAGGTGGAAGCACATACATGCCAACAACACAGTACGTTGCATACCAGAACGAGACATCCCCCCCATCACGTCCTTCCTTTGGCGGCCACCTAGTATACGTCAGCCCAGCTCCGCTGTAGAAGGCAATTATATCAGATCACTTACCACGGCATGGCAAGCACAAAGACATTCTGCAAGATGGCGATGACGAGAGCCAGATGCCACGCTCTATACGGTGCTTGCGGACGTCCTTCGACCTGGTTTCTGCGTCGCAGGATATACACTGCGGCGACAGTAGCCTGACGCGCCAGGTAAGCATCTAGTGGTGGATATCAAAACATCGCGACTGACGAGAGAAAATACTGCTTTAGGGTACGAGTGTAGGTCAACCAGAAAGTTGAAAGCGTCCCCGGGAGGCGGAGCAAGCGTAACGATGACTAGAACAGTGTCAGGTATTTCAACGGTGGCGCTAGCAGTCGCTCTTACACGTGGTGACATATGTGATGATGAGAGCAGCGGCCGGTGTGCCGAAAAGCTTCGTGGAACTGAAGAACTTTGGGCAAGGCAGAACACTGCGTATTCAAGTTTGAGGCCCCAGAGGTTGCGTATTTGAGGCCCGAATTTGACCAATATTCCGAATAAACATAGGTGGAAGTTTCCGTGGTCCTGGGAGACCATATTCGAAACCACATGCTCTGTGGCAATATCGGTGTGAGGCCCAGCTCCGCTATATTTGTGTCGGCTACGGCAGATGCGGCGGGCATCCACTCCTGTGTGCGTGTCCGTCTCAATTACGTTCGAGCCTGTCCGGTCACGTTGGATTTGAACCCAGCCCCTGCGGACGCTTGGTGGCATTATATGTGTGCCGCCGCTGAATGTCAACTCCTGCTATTCCTAGACTGTGTTCGTGACCTCGACTCAAGCTACCACCGCCGCGAACATCGCCTCCACTTCTACAGTCCGAATCTCCCCATTTTTTGGCCCCAGCTCGCGCTCGCACAAAAGCACCATCCTGAAAACTCTGCATGCGAGGGCGCACGAGATCGCCTGATGCATGGTGCCGAAAATGATATAGAACGGGAGTTCTTTGAGGAGGGCGATGATTGCGATGATGAGGAGGCTGACTGTTGCGCTAGTGAGAAAAAAGCACCGCGAGGGTCGTCAACGTCAGTCCCAGAATATGTGTCGATTAACGAGCGTAGCGCACCCGTAGTACAACTGGCCGGTTCGAAGCAGCAATTTGGACACATCATGTAACCCCTTGCCTATGGTGAGGGTGCGTATGTTACACCTGCCCGTCACGGAGTTATTGCTGAGCTCGTGGGAGACGTAGACAAAGACGAGGGTATCGTGTATTATGATAACCAGGAAGAAGGCCATCGAGTACCAGGTCCTTTCGTCGCAGATCTTGTTGCTGTGTTCGACGCCAGTGCCTAAACAAAGTAGAACGGGCGCTTCAGCGGCAATTCCACGGAGCATTCTGGTAAGGAAACTGACACCGAAATGGATTCAAATTCCATAACCATGGGGTGGGTATCAAGGTGGTGAGCACCCACAAGACCGAGAATGTTAACTTGGCTTTGGGCGACCGACTAAACACGGCGCGCACGCGGAAGAAGAACAGGAACGATGTCAAAGCACCGGAGGTCCACCAGAGTACATAAACTATTATCTGAAGGTTGTCAGTGTATAAAAAGGGAGCCGTGTTTTCAACGGCCGAGCAAACGAGAAGGGCTACAGTCGAGAGGCTACGCGATGTGACTATGAGTTACATGGAACATGATGCGAATAATTGAAGATGGGAGGCTCACCGAGCCAGAGAATATGTTATGATAGGTTTATTGAATCGGCCACGCTGGTACATGTCCACTTCCTCCTCAGCAGAGAGAATCCAGTCTAAAATGAACGCCTGCAATCCGCGCAATCGAATCAGCTTCCATCAAGGCTGAACATGAGTGCTTGGTAGGCACGATGAATGTCACATACTGTAAGGCATGCGACGGATGCGTAGGCGGCTATCCGAGCCTGTTGTGCAAGGTATACCGTGCTATCATTATCGAACATCCTTGGAACCAGGATCTAACGGACCTGTTGGTGCAGAAGTGAGGGTGCGATCGATGAGTAAAGGCAAAGTCTGCTTAGATGTGGTATGTCACAGATGACTGCGACTGATTGACAGAGAGTGGTAACGTGTTGGGGATAGGGAAGTGAGTTGATCGGAAAGACCCGTCACCCGCAACCTTATTATTTCAGGATAGCACCTCCCTCATTGCCTTGTGTTTCACGATAGCATGCCGCTCGTATGTTGCTGTGGTTAGGTCGCAAGTTCGATACTAGCCAAGTAGTGAATCTATAGAGTGATGCCCTCCTTTATATTCAGCTCAACTTCAGCGCTAGCCTGCTACAATCGCCAATTTGAAATTGAATTCGTCTTTGATTGAGTGGTACGTGATGCGTGCTGCGCAGATTTCCTGTGTTCCAATGCGGACGCATCAGACGCATCACACTCGCTGAAAGAATTCATCTCCGCCTTGTCTCCGCCCGCGAGGTAGGTGACACGCTTCTTGAAGCAATTGAGGTCCGAAACAAGAGGCCTCTGCTGGCCTCTGGCATCTGCGACCCAAGGTTGGATGCGCCGCGACAAGGTGCACATCCCTTAGCTTTAAGTCCCAGGATCCTGTTTCAAACTCGCTATTATCGCTTGTATGCCAGAGAAGAATGTAAAATATAAGGCGCAGGAAAGGTGCGTGCGTGCTCAGCCTCCTGTAAGCAAACCACAAAATTTTGAATATTTTTGGAGGGGGGCGACTTGGGGCGGACGTTGGGCGGACGATCAATAATATTCACAAATGTGTGACTACGGATTTGGGGGGCGGCAGTACAAATACGTCAGATCCCAACCTGAACTTCCCACCGGTTCCCCCGGTTTCTTAGACTTCATTGCATCTCAAGCCTTTATGGTTGTGACCCCGTCAAAACACTTATGGGCAGCGAAGTATATCCTTACGAGAGCCATGCCACTGACGCGATGGTTCCATGAGAATGGTGTGCAACACAACAATCGAGCGCTCCGAGTGCTCTTATCGGTGGCATCAGAACATTGGCGGAAAGTTAAAGTTGAACGTCACGGGTTGCGTTCAATGTGTTAACGTTGTCCCAGGTTGACCCTGTTGCTGTCAATACACAGCAGGCGAAAAATTCACCAGCTGACCTCACTCCCCCGTCTCCGACCCTGCTTAATTCATCATTTCCAGACTTCCATCTTTAATCGGGGGCGGCAGTTTGGCATGCGCCAACTTAAACATTACTTATATTATATATAAACCATCAAGTTGCTGCGAAGCGAATCCTACTTACTTATCCCCGCGCTCACCATGGGATCATCTGCGAATCTCGCTATTGCAGCTACGAAGCACTGTAGTGACGTGAGCTGGAAGATGATAGATGAGCTTTGTTGTTGCGGGACACGATGGCTGTGCTCGATTTGGCGGGCGCTGTAACCTGTCGCGTGACACGGGACAGCTCGCGACCCCGAAACCTCAGCGCGTCGTTGCTTATAAATTAGTTCGAGTTCGACTCGGCCTCGGAAGGCTGCCGAGGACACGCGAAAATCTTGTCCGTGCAGTGCTTCCGAGAGTCAGACATGAGTGCATGAGTCCCAAATGAGTCCGGACTACGATCTGTGCATATCAGTAACTGTACTACTACTCGTCACTGAACCACGATCATCCCTGTTCTTTTCTGGACACCCTCTATAGCCTAATCGCTCCATCCTCCTGGCGGCGAAAAACTGCATAACATTATTGACACAATCCCTCGGAGTCTCTGGGCAGGGGCAGTAGGCGGCACTTCGCGGACGCTTCGAAAATTTCAAATTCACTGCATTTTGCCTTTTGCTTCTGCCTCAGTTATGTTTCTGCCCAACTTTGCATTCCTCTTCAAACAACCCCCTTTGATCTGTTAACTGCTGCCATTGCTGGGACTACGAGCATGCAAATGCGTGTGTCTGGACTCTGAGCGCCACGGAAAGGACGTGACGCGGCTGGTGACTCTGCGGAGATCGATACATGCAGACTCATAAAGTAATAATGTATAACAAGCCTTCGCAAAATGCTCCCCTTTAGGCCCCTGCCATCATAACCAAATCTAACAAGCACCTCCAATTAAATGGCAGCTGACCACCAGCGCTCCTACTGAGTGTTACAGGATGATCAAAGCGACCTGGCCTCCGAGTTTCGGCCACGACGATGTGGGGCTTCTTTCATTGACCGGCACCAGAGTCCCACCCGAGTCTCGCAACCGAGCAACGTTCTCACCTTGCTCGTGGTTACCTCACGCGACTCCGCTGCAGCCTGCACCCATCCCTGTTTCCCAGTCGCATGGAAACACCGACAACAACGAACCCCAGGCCTGTTACATGATTCCTGTGGTGCTACGCTCCCATTTTCTCGCCAGCTTCCGTGACCCCTCAACTCTTACTAAGTTACTTCCTGCAAGTGCATTGGTTCGGCAATCGGGGCTTCAGAACGAGGTACAAGTCTTGAAGGATGTCTAGGAGATTAATTCGGAGCATTCTAAAGGCAGTTCTCGCACTGGATCTTTGTGTAGCATATACTTATCTTGCAGTCACCGTTCCCACTGAAAGACTCGGCTTTTTGGTCGCTGTACTCGTGTCTAGAGGATGTCCACATCACGCCTGTGCGATGAGCGAATTGAGGGAAGATTCCGTCGAAGCTACGATTGGGGACAAGCCACTAGGGTTCCTGTTTCAAAGCCATCTTTACATTGCGACGAGACACACATTGAAAACTTTAATTCCTGACACAGGGTCCCCGTTCATAAATTAAGTGTTTATCCTCATTTCGCCATTTTCTGATATCTTCTGATGCGTACGATTCAGTGGGCCTATGAACCAGGAACTATACATACGTTGTATGGGGCGAATACTGTTACATAGCGACATTTTACGTCCATATATATGTATGTTTACGTGCGTTTAGCTGCCTTTTATACTCGTCCGCTGATAGCTATTAACACATACGTTCCAGGGGGTGCGATTTTCACGGGGCGGCACGACCTTGGACTTGGCATAAGCTAGCACAGCACGACAACGGCACAATGACGTTTAAGCTCAATATTTGGCCTCCATGGCTCTCAATATCGAACCTTGCAGGACAAGGCGACTCCCTGCGTCGCTTTGTTACAGGTGCTACCAATATTCCAGCGCACCGCGACCCTGTGTACCTGCATTTGAGTCGGTGGACTTGCTATGGACAGGGCAGGTCGCCTGATCCCTCTGTTGCCCTGATGTTTAATTGCTGACAACTTAAAAGTTAGATGGCTCATAAATCTCCCTCCCACTGTTCCAGCTGTATCCGACACCGTAACTGGTGAGATCTAATGGCTAGTAACCATATAAACAGCTTCATGGAGTTAAAATGAAACTTGTCTCGCAGCCCACAAATAATCCTCAGTGTCACTCCTGAGACGACAGCTCCTGCACCAAACCAAACCACTAACCATGACCAGTCCTATCAGTGACTGGGGTGCCATTTTGATTGGTACGTACATGCAGCATGCGTTCATTAACAACCGCTCGTAATTGAATGGTTCTTATAGGCTGTTTCGTCGGTCTCATTCTCTTCGGCGTAATCGCAGCTCAGGTGAGCGTCGACGTCGAGGGCAAACATCTGAGCAGTAATTGATTTCTAGCTCAGGCCTTTTCATACTGTCAAGATTGTGAAAAGTAAGCAGAAGTTTTCACTGACGATGTGTTAGCTTGGTGCTGATGTAGACCCCTTTCCAGCGACCCTCTATGGCAGAAACTGTTTATCGCTGGCCTAATGATACTGGGAACTATCTCCACGATTTTCTCCATGATATGGTATGGATGTCTTACATTTTGCGAGACGTCTCTGATGCCATCTTATCCCAGGACTTATCAGCTGTTTATCGACGGCTGGGGCGATCCCGCAGCCTATGTAACGGCCGGCTGGCCGCTCGTGGCACAGCCTATGCTGGAAGGAACCATCGCGGCCATGGTCCAACTCTTCTTCGCCTGGCGCTTGCACATCATCGCAAAACGGCCCTGGCTCACAGCTGCCATCGTCTCTGGTGCTTTTCTCACATTTTGCGGAGGAGTCGGCACGAGCGCTGCTACCGGGTGGCTCAAGCAATACGCACTCCTCGGGAAAAGCAAACCAATTGCGTGCATCTGGGACTTTTCCGCCATGATCACGGACATCACCATCACAGTAGCTCTGACCGTTCACTTACGTCGCCGAAGGGGTGAATATGAGGTTACGAACCTCGTGATCAACCGCATCATCCAGCGTGAGTCCTTGATGTTACCTGCATGCCTTACAGCCGCTGATTGCGTCCTGCAGTGACCTTGCAAAATGGTCTTCTGACAGCGGTTGTCACCTTCGTGGCTAATGTCCTTTACCTGTCCACTGTGTGTATATTCGTCTCTTCATTATTTTCCTTTGTGTTGACGAGGTTTCTAGCCCAGCAAGCCCTACTACATCGGTGAGCCAAACTGTTGGTGCTTGAAACATGTTGATATTAACAGATGTGATTTTCAGCCGGAGGTCTCATATTACCCAAGTTATACATAAATTCGGCTCTTTCGACGCTCGTCGCTCGCAAACATTTACGAACTCCTGTCAACACCACGTTGGATGCGGTTTCCGGAAGCCGATCACTGGTGAAGTCGAAAATTGTGGGCTCCACCAGCCGGTTTTCCCAAACAGCGCCACGAAGACCCGAGGTGAGCGTAATATCAATGATTGATTCGCATCCGCTGACACGGCTCGCAGGTATTTGTTGAGATTCATGAGATGGTGGACACGGACGAGAGCATGGCGGACAACAAGCAATCAAATTGCTGACATACGGACAAGCTTGTCAGTACACCGTTGGCAAACGAACCGGAGTGAAGTGTATAATAGAAAGCCAAGCGGCAAGCCATACGCTCAACTCAATTTGAAACATTACGGAGTGGATGTAATTCTTACAGTGTGTATCGACGCACGAAAGCAACAGACATGTGCACGCCACTTTTCGTCTGCCCGGCTCAGCTTTTTATCATGCGGATCCCCGCTCTCGCCCTCTTTGCTTAATTGGACATATAACATGATCAACAGCATGCTAGTGCCCAAACAGTGTCATATCTTGTGCCTTCATCATCATGAGGTACCGGTACCTACCAACTGGCACCAGCGCAGTGCTGACAACAACAGACATACCGCGAATCGGTCATGCTTCCCTGGCACAAGAACTCCCATGATACTGACCTCGGAAGACGTTGGCGGGCCTCGAAGACAAGAGCCACGACCAGAGATCGACGGGCTTTGAAGCGTAGATTTCTGCATTTGAATTCTCGACCCGAGACTGGTCACTGAAACACCACTATTAGTGTCCCACCGCAACAGACACTGGCCTTCCTTCCTAGCTACTGTACATCCATAGTCGTGAGTTATTTGGAAACTGTTTGTCTCTTCGGAATCTCCAGAAAGCGAGCAAAACGAGGCCCAAGTGATGCCAGGAACGGGTATCCTAAAATGGGGTGAAACGCCAGCGGAATCCAAACCAGCCTAGCACATTAGAGTATTATGTTCGAGCCTGCTCCCCGCTGAATGTCAACTCCTGCGATTTTTAGACTGCGATTGTGAACTCGACTCGAGCTGTCGCAGCCGCCAACATCGCCTCCACTTCGACAGTCCGAATCTCCCTGCTTTGGGATCCCAGCTGGCGCTCGCGCAGAAGCACCATCCTGAACACTCTGCATGCGAGGACGCACGAGATCGCTTGATGCATCGAACCGAAAATGATGTAGAATGGGAGTTCCATGAGGAGGGTGCTAATTGCGATGAGGAGGAGGCTGACTGTTGCGCTAGTAGGGAGGAAAAGCGCGGCCGGGGTCATCAACGTCAATGCCAAAGTATGTGTTGATTAACGAGCGTAGCGCACCCGTAATACAACTGGCCAGTTCGAAGCAACAATTTCGACACATCATGCAACCCATTGCCTGTGATGAGGGTGCACAGATTACACTTGCCTGTCGCGGAGCTGGTGCTGAGCTCGCGGGAGACGTAGACAAAGACGAGGGTATCGTGTATTATGATAACCAGGAAGAAGGCCATCGAGTACCAGGTCTTTTCGTAGCAGATCTTGTTGCTATGTTCGACGCCAGTGCCTATACAAAGTAGAACGGGCGCTTCAGCGGCAATTCCACGGAGCACTCTCGTGAGATAGACTGACACCCATGTGGGTTCAACTTCCATAGCAGTGGGGTGGGTGTCAAGGCGGTGAGCACCCACAACACCGAGAATGCTAACTTGGCTTTAGCCGACCGGCTAAACACGGCGCGTACGCGGAAGAAGAACAGGAGCGATGTTAAAGCGCCGGAGATCCACCACAGTGCGTAAAGTGTTATCTGAAGATTGTCCGTGTATAAAAAGGGAGCGGTGTTTTCAACGACCGAGCAAATGAGAAGGGCCGCGGTCGAGAGGCTGCGCGGTGGCTATCAGTTACATGGAACATTAAATGAATAATTGAAGATGGGAGGCTCACCGAGCTAGAGAATATGTAATGATAGGTTTGCTGAATCGGCTACGCTTGTACATGTCCACTTCCTCCTCAGTAGAGAGAATCCAGTCTAAAGTGAACGCCTGGGATCCGCGCAATTGAGTCAGCTTTTGTCAAGGCCAAACATGAAGGATTTGGTGGGTACGATGCATGTCACTTACTGTAAGGCATGCGACGGATGCGTAGGCGGCTATCTGAGCCTGTTGTGCAAGGTATACTGTGCTATCATTATCAAACATCCTTGGAACCAGGATCTAGCCAACCAGTTTGTGCAGGGGTGAGGGTGCGATCGAAGGGCTCAGATTTTTCGTGCTGGCGTATTATAAGTCCCAGTGCTGAAAAGGCAAAGTCTGCCTAGATGTGATATGATAGATGTCTGCGACTGATTGACAGGGTGACGTGTCGGGGATAGGTGAGTGAGTTGCCATCGGAGAGACCTGCCACCCGCACTGTATCGTTCCAGGGTAACACCCACCTTCCTTGTTGCCTTTTGTTTCACGATAGCATGCATGCCTCTCGCTCGTATGTTGCTGTGATTGGGTCGCAAGTTCGATACCAGCCACGCAAGCGAATCCTTAGAGTGATGCCCTCCTCTGTGTTCAGCCCAACTTCAGCGCTAGCCTGCTACAATCGCCAAATTGAATTCGTCTTTGGGTGAGTGATACATGATGCGTGCTGTGCAGATTTCCTGTGTTCCAAGGCGGCCGCATCAAACGCATCAAACGCTCAAAGAATTCATCTCTGCCCGCGAGGTAGGTGGTGAGGTTCGGTTTATTTTCCCGATGTCCCGTGAAGGGAGCGCCGGTATCACATACTAAGCACATGACATGCTTCTTGAAGCAATTGAGGTCCGAGCCGAGAGTCCTCTGGCGTCTACGGCTCAAGGTTGAATGCGCCGCGAAGAGGTGCACATTCCTAAGCCAGGAGCCTGACCTGTTTTGTTATCTTAGAAACTCGTTATTCTTTGTATGTCAGAAAAAAATGTAAGTTTAAGGCGCAGGCGGCCAGACTCCGCCTGATTATCTTTCAGCTGATTTTTACGAGATAAAACAGGCAAGAGGATGAGTGCAGTCGCCAGAGCTCGAAAACGGCACGTTTTCCCCGTTTTCCACGTTTTATCCTCGTGGTTGAAGGGGCTTGATCCTAGTCTCGAACGGTCGAACCACCACCATATGGATACCGGCGTGTCCTTACAGGAGAAGCGTCAGGAAGAATAAAACCTCACCTCACCACCACCGATCAGCAACCGCAACCGATCGCGAATACCTCTCTATCACGTTCCGAGTCAACACTGTCGCGGCTTTGCGGTACCGTCTTTGCCTCTGAGGTTTCATCTTCTACATTCTCGGGAATCTGTTTGTCTTATCTTCACTTCGAGTACGGACTTTCTGTCCGACTTTCAAGTTCTGGCATGACTATGGCATGAATCGGGCGGTATATGGCAAACGAATTCGAAGGTGCAATGCCTTGACATATGCCTCAATCACATTCTTTTATTTTAGCATCCCCGAGAGTCTCTGGGCCGCGGCAATAGGCGACACTGCGCGGAAGCTCCGAAATCTTCAAATTCACGTTATTGGTTTTCTTCCCTCTGCATTTTGCATTTGCTTCTGCCGCAGTTGAGTGAACGTTATGTCTCTGCCCCAACTTTGCATTCCTACTCGAACAACCTTCTTTTATCTATAAACAACTGCCATTGCTGGGACTATTACGACCATGCAAATTCGAATATCTGGACTCTGAGCGCCACGGAAAGGACACGACGCGGCTGGTGACTCTGCAGATGCATGCAAACTCATAGATCAATGACGTTTAACAAGCCTTCGCAAACTTCCCTTGGTGCCACTGTCATCATAACCAAATCTCACAAGAACCTCCAGTTAAATGGCAGCTGACCACCAGCACTCCCATTGAGTGTTACGGGATGATCAAAGCGACCTGGCCTCCGAGTTTCGGCCAGCCGGTCTTCGGGCACGATGTGGGGCTTCTTTCATTGACCATCGCCAGAGTCCCACCCGAGTCTTGCAGCCGAGTAACGTTCTCACCTTGCTCGCGATTACCTTTCGCAACTCCGCTACAGCCTGCGCCCATCCCTATTTCCTAGTCGCGTGGAAAAAACGACAGCAACGAACCCCAGGCCTGTTGCAGCCTGATACACGATTCCTGTAGTGCTTCGCTCCCAGTAGCTGCACAACTCTTACTTCCAGCAAGTGAATTGGTTCGGGCAATCGAGGCTTTAGAACGGTAAGTTACGAGTGTTGAAGGATGTCTAGGAGATTAGATCGGAGCATTCTAAATGCAGTTCTCACACTGGATCTTTGTGTAGCATATACTTATTTTGCAGCCGACATTCTCACTCAGAAAGACTCCACTTTTTTGGTCGCTGGACTTCTGGCTATGTTCCCATTACGCTTGTGCGATAGGCGAATCGAGCGCAGATTCCGTCCAATCTGCGATGGGGGACAAGCCACTAGGTTCCTGTTTCAAAGGCATCTTTACATCTCGACGAGGCACACAACTGAAGAACGTACATTCATTCACTAGATTCATCAAATTCCCGACACGGGGTCCCCGTTCATGAATTGAGTACCTATCCTCATTTTCGCTCATTTTCTGATCTCTTCTGATACGTACGGTTCAGAGGCTGATTGGGCCCTGTGAACCCGGAACTACACGTACCTTGCATGGGGCGAATACTGTTGCATACCGACGTTATACGTCCATATAGATGGATGTTTACGTGCGTTTAGCTGCCTCTTATACTTAGATGTGTTAGATATTGAATGTCGCTCTGAATTAGATTACGTAACTGCCTCGTTACGTCGCTTGCAGCCTTAAGCTTTGCCCAATGCTTACCATCGTCGTCTGACAATCGTCTGATCTCGCTGCCCGTCCTACTTTGCTTTCAACAATGTGCTGATAGCTATTAACACATGCTTTTCAGCCCAGGGGCTGTACATCTGTTGTCATACGCGTATACATACACAGTTCGAGGGATGATGCTTAATAGAATCAAAGCCTTGATTGACTGGCATCGATTTTGACGGGGCGATGCGACCTTGGACTTGGCACAAACTGGCACAACGACGGCGCGATGACGTTTGAGCTCGATGTTTGGCCCTTTTTGGCCTCCATGAGCCTCGATTTAGAACCTTATAGGACAAGACGACTCACTCCGTCGCTTTGTTCCAGGTACTGCCAATATTCCAGCGCATCGCAACCCTGCATACCTGTATTGAGTCGGTGGACCAGCTGTGGACGGGGATAATATCGCAGGTCGCCTGATTCCTCTGTTGCCCTGATACTCATCGCTCACAACTTAAAAGTTAGATGGCTCATAACTCTCCGTCCCACTGTTCCAGCTGTATCCGGCATCGTACCTGGCGAGATCTAATGGCGAGTAACCATATAGATTGTCTCATGGATATAAAATGGTACCCGTCTCGCAGCCCACAGATACTCTTCAGTATCGCTCCTGAGTCGACAGCTCCTGCACCAAACCAAACCACCAACCATGACCAGCCCTATCAGTAACTGGGGTGCCATTTTGATTGGTACGTACATGCAGCATGCGTTCATCAACAACCGCTCTTAATCGAATGGTTCTTATAGGCTGTTTCATCGGTCTCATTCTCTTCGGCGTAATCGCAGCTCAGGTGAGCGTCGACGTCGAGGGCAAGCATCTGAGCTGTAATTGATTTCTGGCTCAGGCCTTTTCATACTGTCAAGATTGTGAAAAGTAAGCAGAAGTTTTCACTAACCATGGGTTAGCTTGGTGCTGATGTAGACCCTTTTCCAGCGACCCTCTATGGCAGAAACTGTTTATCGCGGGCCTGATGATACTTGGAACTATCTCCACGGTTTTCTCTATGATATGGTATGGATGTGTTACATTTTGCGAGAGACATCTCTAATACGATGTTATTCCAGGACTTATCAGCTGTTTATCGACGGCTGGGGCGATCCCGCAGCCTATGTAACGGCCGGCTGGCCGCTCGTGGCACAGCCTATGCTAGAAGGAGCCATCGCGGCCATGGTCCAACTCTTCTTCGCCTGGCGCTTGCACATCATCGCAAAACGGCCCTGGCTCACAGCTGCCATCGTCTCTGGCGCCTTTCTCACATTTTGCGGAGGAGTCGGCACGAGCGCTGCTACCGGGTGGCTCAAGCATTACGCACTCCTCAAGAAAAACAAAGCAATTGCGTGCATCTGGGACTTCTCTGCCATGATCACGGACATCACCATTACAGTAGCTCTGACCGTCCACTTGCGTCGCCATAGGGGTGAATATGAGGTTACGAACCTCATGATCAACCGCATCATCCAGCGTGAGTCCTGTTACCTGCATGCCTTACAGCCGCTGATTGCGTCCTGCAGTGACCTTGCAAAATGGTCTTCTGACAGCGGTTGTCACCTTCGTGGCTAATGTCCTTTACCTGTCCACTGTGTGTATATTCGTCTCCTCATTATTTTCCCTTGTGTTGACGAGGTTTCTAGCCCAGCAAGCCCTACTACACCGGTGAGACAACCAGTTGGTGCTTGAAACATGTTGATATTAACAGATGTGATTTTCAGCCGGAGGCCTCATATTACCCAAGTTGTACATAAATTCGGCTCTTTCGACGCTCGTCGCTCGCAAGCGCTTACGAACCCCTGTCAATACCACATTGGATGCGGTTTCCGGAAGCCGGTCACTGGTAGAGTCGAAAATTGTGGGGTCCACCAGCCGGTTTTCCCATACAGCCCCACGAAGACCCGAGGTGAGCATAATACCAATGATTGGTTCGCATCCACTGACACAACTTGCAGGTATTCATTGAGATTCACGAGATGGTTGACACGGACGGAGCCATTGCGGACAAGAAGCAGTCACATTGCTGACATGCACAGTACATATACCGTTGGCAAGCAAATTGGAGCAAATTGTATAATAGAAGTGCAAGTTGAGTGCAAGGACAAGTTAAGGACAAGCCAAACGCTGGGCTCAGTTTGAAACATCAAAAAGTGCATCTAATTTTTACAGTATAGTATCGATGCACAAAAAGCAACAGACACGCTCTTAAGATCTTTTTAGTCTTCTTCCTGGCTCAGCTTTTCATCATGCGGATTCCCGCTCTCGCCCTAAGTTATGTTTACCTGGACACATCACAAGATCGACAGGGTGTTCGGATACAGTGTCACATCTTGTGCCCTCATCATCGCGAGGTACTTACCAACTGGCACCAGCGCAGTGCTCACAATAACAGACATACCGTCGATCATGCTTCCCTGGAACATGCAATCCCATGATACCGACTCGGAAGCATTGGCCGGCCTCGAAGAGATGAGCTACGACTATAGGTCGACGGTGGGTGCACTTTCGAATGCGATTCCGTGTATATACCTGAAAGGCCCCAGGCCGTGCAACGATGCATTATTTTATGCTATGAGCTGTCTTGTGTTGATGAACCTTACCGCTATCGTTTAGTATTTCAGCTTGTTGCGCGATGAAGTTCAAACAAATCCAGACCTCCGAAGCCCAAGTCGAGATTGCGGACAGCGGAATGGGATTAATTGGACAACACGAGAAATTGACGAACAAAAGCACCAGCTGGGCTATATGTCACCATCTTCCTGACTCTGCTTTTCATCATGCGAATCCCCGCCCTCGACCTCTTGTTTCAAATCGTCTCTGCCATGCCATATCTTCACCAACGTCTTCGTCACGGCTCCATCATCTAACACGAAAGTGCGCTCCTCGAGGTGATAACCGCGCCAATTAGGCAGGAGATGTGTCCAGATGTACCAATATACCACGCAAAGTACCAAGATGCCGCTGCAGGAGGTCACGATTAGCTGTGCATCCGGATGTGAGAGGCGGAAGCACATACATGCCAACAACACAGTACGTCGCATACCAGAACGAGACATCCCCTCCGTCACGTCCTGTCTTTGGCGGCCACCTAATGTGCGTCAGCCTAGCTGCGCTATAGGGGGCAATTATATCAGATCACATACCAAGGCATGGCAAGCACAAAGACATTCTGCAAGATAGCGATGACGAGAGCCAGATGCCACGCTCTGTACGGTGCTTTCGGACGTCCTTCGACCTTATTTCTGCGTCGCAGGATGTACACTGCGGCGACAGTAGCCTGACGCCCGAGGTGAGCATATAGCGGCGAATTTCAAAGCACCTAGACTCACAAGTGCAAATACTGCTTTAGGATACGAATTTAGGTCAACCAGAAAGTTGAAGGCGTCCCCGGGAGGCGGAGCAAGCGTGACGATGACTGGAAAAATGTCAGGTATTTCAACGGTGGCACCAGCAGTCGCTCTTACGCGTGGTGACATATGTGATGATGAGAGGAGCGGCTGGTGTGCCGAAAGGCTTCGTGGAACTGAAGAACTTTGGATAAGGCAGAACGCCCTGCCTGGCAATTTCCCTGAATAAAGGCAAAATGAGCGAGTTGTACAAACATGAACGGGAGAGACTAACCTGATGATACGCGTTTCACCAATCATCACGGAAAGAATGTTTCCAAGCTGGACAATTCAGCAAGCTGCGCGAAGGCACTAACGTATAACTCACTGATGACAGGGCCACAAACACAGGTAGCACCGTTCTGCCGGCAAACTCGCCGTACACACTCTCAAAGAACACGGCTGCGATCAATTGGCCCGAGGTACGGAATGTGTCCAAGGGCACCGCAGAGAAGTACGCGACTGCAAAAGGCCCGCGTTAGCCAATCGTCAGTCATTCAAAAAGTATACGGACCATTGCAGAGAATGTACATGATCCCGGTGAACAGCGTCGCAGCAGGCGCAGAGGTTTTCAAAGTCTTGATGGGGTCCTTGATCTCCGGCGCCAGGTTGAAGGAGTTCGTTCTTGCAATCAAAAGCAAATTCAACGATGTAATCGATGTGAGGGGAGAGTGGGAGCAACGTACGAGCCACCAAACGAGAAGATGATAGAGACGAGAGCGGTCGCTAAACCATTGCCGCCCGTGGTTGTGCCTTGCATGGGATTACGGAAAGCAGCGTGTGGGTCTGCGACTTTCGTGTGGCCACCTAGGACAGCAAATCCGGTGATTATGATGCTGTTCAAAGAAAGGTCAGACATCTAAGCGAACCCTCCTTTTCGATGATGAGGGTGCGTACAAGATCAAGAGAATGGATTTGAGGCTGCCAAGGACGTTTCCCAGCCTAACACTCCATTTGGTCGAGAGCGCAATGATGATGGTGAGAACAGTGTACTAAATAATAAACATTTTTAGTGACCACACAGACTATATTAATGTGCTGATGCCACTTACGAGCCCAATACCGATACCCCGAAGTTGCCACCGGCCAGGCGTATCTACTCCGTGCGCGTAAAGGACGTATTCTGCAAACACGAGCAGATTGCTCGTGTTGTAGGAAAGCAGAATTATATATGCTGCGAATGACGCCGGAAGCAGATCTTTCAGAAGTCGCGGTGTGAGTAGTGTTACATTTGCGTGTTGTTGAAAGACTCACAACGAGGCTTCTTGAAGGCTTGCTCGAGATAAACCACCTACATTTTGTAAACATAGAATTAGTTCACACATCTGAGAGAGAGCGTGGCCTTTGGAACGAACCTCAGCACCTGTGAATGTCATGATCATCAGTATGAGATTAACGGCTACGATGAGCAGTAGTTATTACCTGCTCTGTTGGGAAACAACGAAGTTAGCTCCATGTAAACTGCTACGCCAGCCTTGACAACGCGAATGTTCAGTTTGGGCGTGAAATATATTTATCATTGAACAGACCAGTGTGACAACGATGCCGATGATCCAATCTGCACTATAAGTCAGAGCACTGGTGGAAATTTTAAAGGAGGCGACGAACAAATAAAGGTCAGTCCCACACTGCCCAACGCCTTGAATATCGTCGCCGGTGTTGCGAATATACCTATGGGAGTAGTGCGATCAGATATGTGTGCTCACCTGGGTAGGTCATGTACATACCGGTCCCTAAATTCAAATTAATCGTTGCACATACTGCTCGATTTTATACATACTCACCAATGATCTGATTCACCTGTAGCAGCAAGTCAGACATGAGACATTTGCGCAATAGCGAGCAACTGTACATTTATGAAGAAAGCGCTAGTCCACCCAAGATTGCGTCCCAGCGGCGAGATGATCTCCACAGCGGCGCCTCCCTCATTCTCTAGAGTAGATGTCTCGTCCAATGCGTGGGCGTTTATGTGCTTGATATCGGTCAATCCGGAGGCAGACAAATTGTCGTCACTTTGGACCTGATTATCAGCCGAAGGAGGCCTGGCGTTTCGTCGGAAGGACAAGAATTTAGACATAGCTTCCACATGCACTGCGATGTGAGAGAGAAGAAGGGCAACGATACTTCTAATCGGAGCATGCCATCTTTTGAAGGCTAGAATCAGGGGCAGGTGGATGGCACCACCGCTCAGCACAGTGGTGCAAGCATTCGCATGTAGGTTGAAGCTTACCAAAAGCGGAACCTAATTTCCGACAATCACTGGCACCAATATGATAAGATAAAAGAAGGTGCTTGAGGCATATGGCAAGGCATTGCACCTTCGCTCGCCATATATCGCCCAATTCGCGCCATAGCCATGACAGAACTTGAAAGTCCAGCAGAAAGTCCGCACTCGAAGTCAAGATAAGACAGGCAGATCCTCAAGAATATAGGGGGTGAACGTTAACCCCCAGAGGCAAAGACGGTACAGCAAAGCCGCGACAGTGTTGGCTCTCGGAACGTGATAGAGAGGTATTCCCTGGTATTCCTTTTATTTCGTAATGAAATAGGCCCATTCATTTTCGACAAAGGATGATTAGTCGCTGAAGTACTGGTATGTACAGAGCAATATCATCGCAACAAGGCGAGGTTGCCATCGGTTGCGGTCGGTGGTGATGGTTCGACTCAAGACTGTCAGGTGTAGAAGCAACGGACGCACTGCCGCCCTACTCCCGTAAGCACGCGGCAAATGTGGGAATATTGATCGTCCGCCCCCATTCTCCGAGGCCGACTTTGCCTCCGCCGGCATGCCTGCCTACTCCCACGGCCGCTTTGTGGAAATCGGCCAGCATGAAGGTCGCCCGTGGCCCCACTCAAAAAATATTCAAAAATTGCGCTTTGCATACAGGAGACTGAGCACGCACCGACCTTTCCTGCGAACTCCACATGCGCCTTGTACTTTACATCCTTCACTGGCCAAGCGACAGTAGCGATTTTCTAAGATATCGAAACAGGACAGGATTAGGGATGTGTGCCTTTTCTCGGTGCATTTCAACCATGGACCGCAGACGGCAGAGGACTTTGCCTCGGACCTCAATTACTTCAAGCATGGCACCTACCTCGCGGGCGCGAAGATGAATTCTTGGAGTGAGTCTGATGAGTCTGATGCGGCCGCCTTGGAACACAGGAAAACAGCACAGCACGCATCACGTACCATTCACTCAAAGCCGAATTCGATCTGGCGATTGTAGCATGCTAGCGCTGATAGCATGCTGTCGTGAAACAAAAGGCAATAAGGGAGCTGCTCTCCCGGAATGATAAAGTCCAAGTGAAGGATCTCTCCGATCAACCCACTCACTTATCCCCAACACGTTATCACTCTTTGTCGATCAGCCGCAGACATCTTACCACATCCAGGCAGACTTTGCCTTTTCAGCGCTATAACTTATAGGACGCCAGTGCGAAAGGTCCGAGCCCATCGATCACACCCTCACTTCTGCACACACTGGTCGCTGGCTTTAAGGATGAGCACAGTATACCTTGCACGACAGGCTCAGATAGCCGCCTACGCATCCGTCGCATGCCTTACGGTGTGTCACATTCGTTGTGCCTACCAAGTACTCGTGTTCAGCCTTGATGGAAGCTGATTCAATTGCGCGGCTCCCAGGCGTTCATTTTAGACTGGATGCTCTCTACTGAGGAGGAAGTGGACATGTACCAGCGTGGGCAATTCAGCAAACCTATTATCACATATTCTCTGGCTCGGTGAGCCTCCCAACTTCAAATATTCGCATCATGTTCCATGTAACTAATAGTCACACTGCACAGCCTCTCGACTGTGGCCCTTCTCGTTTGCTTGGTCGTTGAGAACACGGTTCCCTTTTTATACGCCGACGACGATGTTCATATAACAGTTTATGTACTCTGGTGGATCTCTGGCGCTCTGACATCGCTCCTATTCTTCTTCCGCGTACGCGCCGTATTTAGCCGGTCGCCCAAAGCCAAGTTAGCATTCTCAGTGTTGTGGGTGTTCACCGCGTTGACACCCACCCCATTGATGCAGAATTTGGATCCATCTTGGTGTTAGTTTTCCTTACCAGAATGCTTCGTGGAATGCCGCTGAAGAGCCCGTCCTCTTTTGGCTACTAGGCACTGGTGTTGCACACATCAACAAGATCTGCGACGAAAGGGCTTGGTACTCGCTAGCCTTCTTCCTGGTTATCATAATACACGATACCCTCGTCTTTGTCTACGTCTCCCACGAGCTCAGCAATAACTCCGTGGCGGGCAGGTGTAACATACGCACCCTCACCACAGGCAAAGGGTTGCATGATGTATCAAAATTGCTGCTTCGAACCGGCCAGTTGTATTACGGGTGCGCCACGCTCGCTAATCAACACATACTTTAACACTAACGTTAATGGCCCTCGCGGTGCTTCTCCTCACTAGCGCAACAGCCAGCCTTCTCATTATCGCAATAGTCGCCCTCCTCAAAGAACTCCCGTTCTATATCATTTTCGGCGCCATGCATCAGGCGATCTCGTGTGCCCTCGCATGCAGAGTGTTCAGGATGGTGCTTTTGTGCGAGCGCAAGCTGGGGCCGAAAAATGGGGAGATTCGGACTGTCGAAGTGGAGGCGATGTTTGCGGCGGTGATAGCTCGAGCTGAGGTCACGAACACAGTCTGGGAATCACAGGAGTTGACATTCAGCGGCGACATATATGTAATGCCGCCACCCGCCCGCAAACAAGGGCTGTGTTGTTCCAGCATGACAGGACAGACTCGAACGTAATTGAGACCCATGGACACGAGCACGCAAGGGTGGATGCCCGCCGCATCTGCGATAGCCGACATTGCTGCAGAGTATGTGGTTTCACATGTAGGGTTCGGCGTCTACAGTGTCTGTATGCATTTATGAATATTTGGCAGTTTCCAGTACCGCCCAAGCCGCCGACTGAAAAGCCGCAGCAGTCAACCACACTGTCCCAAATACTTTCCTAACGGCCGCAGCTTATGCCCCCAGAAATTTAACTTTGAGCGCCCATCTAAACTTCGAAGTCGACCATGCACCCAACATAGTAATCTCGGCATTCATCCCAACATCCGCTGTTTTCGGCCTGACGTCTGCCATGAGCTCAATCCCCCGAAAAGCGATCAGATCTGAGCATCGTTGTTGTTGCTTTGCTGGAGCTGCCGACGCTGTAGGAGATGGTTCTTGCGTCGGGTCATGCCCATGCCTTTAACAAGAACCTGCTCTAGCCGGAGCATCGATCGCCTGTTGAGACGAGATCTCGCCTTTCTGGTCGCCTGGGCATCGTTGGCTTGCGATGGGGACTTAGCCGACGAACGTGAATCCGATTCTCGGACAACCTTTTTCAAAAAAAGCACTCACTTGTAACTTATCGCGTGATCAAAGAGCAAAATTGTCAACAGAGAGAGAGCAGAGAGCAGAATTCTAGCAGTGATAGGAAAGGAAGGGAGAAAGTTCGCGAGTGAGTCTGCAACGCGCCGGAAGCTCTGTGGAAAGTGAAATGCAGACACAGTACAACTTTGATGGACTTTGCGGCTCTGCAGCTGTGGCCATGATATCTCGAAATGATTGTGACGCTGCTTGAACAATTTGTCAAGATACTAATGTATGATATCGATATTTCCAACCGTTGAAAAAGTTGTAGTCATCTATGCAAGACCTTACTATCGTGCCCTATAAATGTGCCACAACATTCCCAAACTTGGTAACGATCCGGACCAACTTGCTGATTCAGATCGAACCAATTGCGATCGAACCACACACAGCCTTGTAACAAACGCTTCTTAGAGCCTCTATCATAGCTTCCGCTATGCGACTTCAAAGCACGAGCGAGAAACGTGTATTTTATCGTGAAACAAAAGGCAACCAAGCGAAGTGCTATCCTGGAACGATAACAGTTACTCCGAGTCTGATCGACTCGCTCGCCCAGTCGTGAATCGTGATGGAGTCACACTTCTTCACTTCTTCATCTTTTGACATAGACTTTGACACACTTCTTATATGGCTGATACCCCCAACATGCTGAAGCTCTCCGTCAATCAGTCGCAGACATATATGCTATGCCACATCTAGGCAGACTTTGCCTTTCAGCGCCATGACTTATAAGATGCCGTGAAATGTGCAAGCCCATCGCACCCGGGCCCACTTTCCGCACAAACTAGTCAGCTAGATCCTGCTTCCAAGGATGTTGGATATTCATAGCGCGTACCTTGAAAAAGAGGCTCAGATAACCGCCTATGCATCCGTCGCATGCCTTACAGTGGGTGACAATCATCTTACACACCATACTATCACCTATGGCTTCGGGTTTGACGGAAGCTAATACGGATCGCAGGCGTTCATCTATGATTGTATACTCTCTATTGGCGAGGAAGTGAACATATACCAGCGACGTCGACTCAGCAAACCTGTCATCACATATTCTCTGGCTCGGTGAGCCTCCTATCTTCAATGATTCGTATCGTGTTCAATTCACTAATAGTCACATCGCTCAGCCTCACGACTGCGGCCGTTCTCGTTTGCTCTGTGGCTCAAAACACGGCACCCTCTTTATACTCTGAAAGCTTTGCGATAATAGTTTACGCACTCTGGTGGATCTCTAGCTCTTTGACGTCGCTCCTGTTCTTCTTCCGCGTACGCGCAGTGTTTAGCCGGTCGCCCAAAGCCAAGTTCGCATTCTTGGTGTTGTGGGTGCTCACCACCTTGGCACCCATCCCATTGTTATGGAGTTTATATCCACTTGGGTGTCAGTCTTTCTCAAAAGAGTGCTCCATGGAATTGCCGCTGAAGCGCCCATTTGACTCTATATAGGTCCTGACGTCGGTCATCGCGGCAATATCTGCAATCAAAAGACCTGGTCCGCAGTGTTCTTCTTCCTGGTTGTCATGATGCACGATACCCTCGTCTTTGTTTACGTCTCATACGAGCTCGGCAATAGCTCCATGACGGGCAGGTGTGATCTGCGCACCCTCGTCACAGGCAATGGGTTGCATAATGTATCAAAATTGCTGCTTCGAACCGGCCAGCTGTATTACGGGTGAGCCGCGCTCATTATTTAACCCAAAATATGTCACTGACGTTGACGACCCCGGTCGTGCTATCTCCTCCCAATAGCGCAACAGTCATCATCCTTATCATCGCAACCATCGCCCTCCTCAGATCAATCCCGTTTTACATCATTTTCGTCTCAATGCATCAGGTGGTCTCGTGCGTCCTGGCATGCAGAGTGTTTAGGATGGTACTTTTGTGTGATCGCGAGCTGGGGCCAAAAAATAGGGAGATGCGGGCTGCCGAAGTGGAGGCGATGGTCGCGGCAGCGATAGCTGGAGCCGAGGTCACGAATGCAGTGTAGGACGAGCGACCGAGCAAGGCAACTCTCGGAGATGGGTATTGCTGAATCATTTGTAACAAGCATGGGTGTTATAATGCTTTCACCAGAAGTGTATCTGCATTGCATGTATCATCAACTGCTGCCACCTACACGCGAGAATGTACTTCTATAATATATGAGCCGCTGTTCATGGTGATTATGATCTATAGTGATCCATCACCGATAGCACGGAAGATTTTCGTGAATCGAGTCTGCATTAAAAATTTGAGAAGCCTTTGAAAAGCCTTAGAAAGAACACGTGTCTTTTTCTGGTGTCAAAATGAAACCAGCCCATTTGGGGACTATTCAAATCCGGAAAACGATATTCAATCACTGAACACTGTTATGTACAGGTCAGTGATCGCAAGAAGGCGAGACTACTGTATCAATACGACCTTAGGTTCAAGCGCATTTCTTGTGACCGAGGTCATTGACTAGCTCACATGTTCAGATGTACAATTGACGTGGGACAAACTTATCTTAGGTTCAAAATGAGGTCCAAAATGGCAATCCGCCTGGCTTTTTGGTGGCTCGGGCGAAATTGTGTCACAGAAGATGTTCACTGCCCAGATTTGCGCGTGAAAGTCACGCGAAATAGGCTCAGTTCAGAAGGCCTTGGGACAGGTGACAAACTTAAGGTCGTATAGATACAGTAGTCGTCAGTCTGGACTCTGGAGTCGTGGTTCGAGTTGGGTTCGAGTCAAGAATATTTCCCAATTTGGAAGCAACGGATGCATTACTGCACGTCCGTAGCACGCGCCGGCCAACCCTGCGTACCTCACCCCCTGCGCCATACCTCCCAGCCCGCTCCGGCTCAAAAACGACAATAATGAGCTTCCAAGATATTGAAACAGGACAGGGCTATGCCCCTCGCGGCTCTTCCAACCTCGGGCCGCAGACGCCAGAGGACTCAGCGTTCCAGACGCTTCAATCGTCACTTTC
>KV417515.1:174115-188008 GCA_001630335.1 Athelia psychrophila | reverse complement strand
CCAAGTTCGCATTCTTGGTGTTGTGGGTGCTCACCACCTTGGCACCCATCCCATTGTTATGGAGTTTATATCCACTTGGGTGTCAGTCTCTCTCAAAAGAGTGTTCCGTAGAATTGACGCTGAAGCGCCCATTTGACTCTATATAGGTCCTGACGTCGGTCATCGCGGCAATATCTGCAATCAAAAGACCTGGTCCGCGGTGTTCTTCTTCCTGGTTGTCATGATGCACGATACCCTCGTCTTTGTTTACGTCTCATACGAGCTCGGCAATAGCTCCATGACGGGCAGGTGTGATCTGCGCACCCTCGTCACAGGCAATGGGTTGCATAATGTATCAAAATTGCTGCTTCGAACCGGCCAGCTGTATTACGGGTGAGCCACGCTCGTTATCGAACCCAACATATGTCACTGACGTTGACGACCCTGGCCGTGCTCTCTCCTCCCAATAGTGCAACAGTCATCATCCTTATCATCGCAACCATCGCCCTCCTCAGATCAATCCCGTTTTACATCATTTTCGTCTCAATGCATCAGGTGGCTAGGGTTACAAAAAGTGTTTTTTATTGCTATTGCGCGGCTCCCGGATAGACCCAAGGGTAGCCAAAGGTATATTTGACGACATAAGTCCAGCCAATCTACCCGAGAGCCGCGCAATAGCAATAAAAAACACTTTTGTAACCCTAGAAAACCCGGGCCGACGGCGGTGCGAACATCTTTTGCCAGCCGCTTAGTGAGAAGTCGAGGTAGTGAAAGGTGATATAAAAGGAAGGTGCACGTGATTTATCAGGAATCCGTGGATTTGAAAAAAATAAATTCTATTGATACGATATATATGCAGCCTCGACTTCTCACAAGCGGCTGGTTTTAGGAGCCTGCATCTATGCGAGACCTTACTATCAATAATCATGCCTCATAAATGTGCCACAACATTCCCAAACTTGGTAACGATCCGGACCAACTTGCTGATTCAACAGATGGAACTAATAGCGATCGAACCAGCCTTGCAACAGACAGCCTCTCAGAGTCTCTCTCACAGCTTCCGCCAAGCTACTTCAAAGCACGAGCGAGAAACATGCATGTTATCGTGAAACAAAAGGCAACCAAGCGAAGTGCTATCCTGGCGGGCTACTCTGAATCCGAGTCTGATCGACTCACTCGCCCAGTCGTGAATCGTACTTCTTCGCATTCATCTTGTGACATAGCCTTTGACACACTCCTTATGTCGCTGATACCCCCAACATGCTGAAGCTCTCTGTCAATCAGTCGCAGACATCTATGCTATACCACATCTAGGCAGACTTTGCCTTTCAACGCTATGACTTATAAGATGCCTTGAAATGTCCAAGCCCATCGCTAGGGGTGGTCACCGTAGCCGTACATAGCCGTATACGGTCACCGTAATACAGTCACCGTAACCATTCCATCAAGCTCTCGAGTGAGAACTTGGGTATACGGTTACGGGCCGTATCGTAACGGTATGTTACCGTAGAAATACGGTATATACGACCGTAATACGGTCGTACGGGAAGTTCCTGAGCAAAAGTTGTAAGCTGTTAATTGATGCACGCGTGATGTCGAGCTTTTTGCGATCTGGTTGCAATGCGACTGCGAAAGATTGAGCTGTGGGAATACAGGGGCTAATTTCCCCGGAACGATCTGGATCTGTCACAGCCCGGGCTGTCATGACGCATCAGTTCTGTGGCCGCACCGCTGAAATCAACTCAGGATCGCGACACAGGCTACTTGGCCCGTAACCGTTCCGTTGGCCCTCGAGGTCTTGCCAATACGGCCAGGTACGGTTACGGTAATACACCGTAACTAACCGTACACTGTACGGTCGTAACCGTATACGGTACGGTGAGCACCCCTACCCATCGCACCCGGGCCCACTTTCTGCACAAACTAGTCTGCTAGATCCTGCTTCCAATGATGTTTGATGGTCATAGCGCGTACCTTGAAGAAGAGGCTCAGATAACCGCCTACGCATCCGTCGCATGTCTTACAGTAAGTGACATTTATCTTCCATACCATACTATCACCTATGGCTCCGGGCCCGGGGTTGGACGGAAGCTAATACAATTACACGGATCGCAGGCGTTCATCTTTGATTGTATGCTCTCTATTGGAGAGGAAGTGAACATATACCAGCGTGGTCGACTCAGCAAACCTGTCATCACATATTCTCTGGCTCGGTGAGCCTTCTAACTTCAATTATTCGTATCTGTTCAATTAACTAATAGTCACATTGCTCAGCCTCACGACTGCGGCCGTTCTCGCTTGCTCCGTGGCTCAAAACACGGCACCCTCTTTATACTCTGAAAGCTTTGCGATAATAGTTTACGCACTCTGGTGGATCTCTAGCTCTTTAACATCGCTCCTGTTCTTCTTCCGCGTACGCGCAGTGTTTAGCCGGTCGCCCAAAACCAAGTTCGCATTCTTGGTGTTGTGGGTGCTCACCACCTTGGCACCCATCCCATTGTTATGGAGTTTATATCCACTTGGGTGTCAGTCTTTCTCAAAAGAGTGCTCCATGGAATTGCCGCTGAAGCGCCCATTTGACTCTATATAGGTCCTGACGTCGGTCATCGCGGCAATATCTGCAATCAAAAGACCTGGTCCGCAGTGTTCTTCTTCCTGGTTGTCATGATGCACGATACCCTCGTCTTTGTTTACGTCTCCTACGAGCTCAGCAATAGCTCCGTGACGGGCAGGTGTGATCTGCGCACCCTCGCCACAGGCAACGGGTTGCATAATGTATCAAAATTGCTGCTTCGAACCGGCCAGCTGTATTACGGGTGAGCCGCGCTCATTATTTAACCCAAAATATGTCACTGACGTTGACGACCCCGGTCGTGCTATCTCCTCCCAATAGCGCAACAGTCATCATCCTTATCATCGCAACCATCGCCCTCCTCAGATCAATCCCGTTTTACATCATTTTCGTCTCAATGCATCAGGTGGTCTCGTGCGTCCTGGCATGCAGAGTGTTTAGGATGGTACTTTTGTGTGATCGCGAGCTGGGGCCAAAAAATGGGGAGATTCGGACTGCCGAAGTGGAGGCGATGGTCGCGGCAGCGATAGCTGGAGCCGAGGTCACGAATGCAGTGTAGGGCGAGCGACCGAGCCAGGCAACTCTCGGAAATGGGTATTGCTAAACCATTTACAACAAGCATAGACGCTATAATGCTTACAGTGACACCAGAAGTGCATCTACATTGCATCATATCATCAACTGCTGCCACCTACACGCGAAAATGTACTTCTATAATATGTAAGCCACTGCTCATGGCGATTATGATATATAGTGATCCATCACCGATAGTACGGAAGATTTTCGCGAATCGAGTCTGCTTTAAAAATTTGAAAAGCCTTTGAAAAGCCTTTGAAAGAACGCGTGTCTTCTTCTGGTGTCAAAATGAAACCCAGCCCATTTTGGGACTATTGAAATTCGGAAAACGAAATTCAATCACTGAACACTGGTATGTACAGTTCAGTGACCGCAAGAAGGCGATACTAGTCGTCAGTCTGGGCTCTAGAGTCGTGGTTCAAGTTGGGCTCGAGTCAAGAATATTTCCCGATTTGGGAGCAACGGACGCATTACCGCAGGTCCGTAGCACGCGCCGACCAACCCTGCGGACCTCACCCCCTGCGCCATACCTCCTAGCCCGCTCCGGCTCACAAACGACAATAATGAGCTTCCAAGATATTGAAACAGGACAGGGCTATGCCCCTCGCGGCTCTTCCAACCTCGGGCCGCAGACGCCAGAGGACTCAGCGTTCCAGACGCTTCAATCGTCACTTTCGCTCCAAGTCCTCAAGATCAACATGAACGTGCAGGGAATTTTGAAGCTTGTGGATCAGCTGGGGACGGGGAAGGATTCTGCGAGTCTGCGAAAGTCTCTGTGAGTGGCTTTATCGATTCCTCCATTGTGCGCTTTACCGATGTAACGAGTTCAGGCATGACTTGACAGAAACGACTCGTACTATGGTTAAGAGAGGGACGGATGATCTGAGGAAGCTTTCTTCCATGCAGGCAACATTGGTACGTCTGTCCGGATTCTGGTGAAGCAACTCGAACTGAGGTGCATGACGCCATCTAGCCCCGGTACAAGACGGCTATGCAGAAGACCTCGCACGACTTGCAATTATCTCTGACGGCCTTCCAACGTGCCCAGAAAGCTAGCGTCGAGCGGCAACGAACCGTCGTCGAAGGGGTCAAGATCGCCGTCGATGATGATGCCCAGGCACTGTGCGTCTCATCCCGCTGTCTTGCCTGGTCCCAGCTACTTAATCTGCGTTTTCTAGGCAGGAAATGGAGCCTGGCAGCTCACCCGAGCAACGGCAAGCGCTCATGATGCAACATCAGTTGTCACCCCAAGAACTGGCCCACCAAGAGTCTCTCATCCAGGAACGAGAGGGCGAGATCCGCGAGATTGAGAGTGGGATCCACGAGCTGTCTGAGATCTTCCGCGACCTCGGAACGCTGGTTAACCAACAGGGCGATATGTTAGGTACAGCTCGTTGATGCCTGTTCATCTGCGCGGTACTAACATGCTTGGCAGATAACATTGAATCAAACATCTCCAACGTTGCTGTCGATACTTCGGGCGCTGCGGAGGAGCTGACAACAGCCGCGGATTATCAGCGCAAAGCAGGCCGGCGGGCCGCATGCCTGATGGTTGTCCTTGTTATTGTTGTGGCGATAGTTCTTCTGGCGGTATGTGCTGTCACTCAACTGTCAGCTTGAGCGATTGATGCTGATCAACCTATCTGTTACAGATTTTATCATAGACCTCTTCGTGGAATGCTTTGTTGTATTTATTAGAGGCTGCGTGCTGGACTACTTTACCATTCTATCTGTTATTTCTCGTTATGCATATGTATACCTCGAACGTCAATGCCACATACCTTCTGGATGCTGCATGGACGCCACTTGCTCGAGAATCAAATCTTCACTCCACAAATGCTCCACAAAGCCCTTTGCCTCGCTAATATCTAGCTTGTCTGCAGAGTGCTTTTGCAGGCTATTATTGCAGATATATATATTGAAAAATATGGGTACGCACGTTCATTGATTTGACCCTGTGCAGTCACTGCCTTATTTGGCGGCGTAGTGGACTTTTTCGGGAGCTTGTCGCGTGGAATGCCGGGTTGTCAGTGGGCGCTCAAAGAAGCCTCGCTTAGTCTCGCATCGCAGGCTAGTAGTTACGCGAACCGGAGTTAAAAATAAAGACTAACTATTATTGAGCAGTTTTCGAGGTGACATTTAGATCAGTTGCTGAGTGAGTTGAAGCAGTTGGAAAGGGAGGATGCCGGACGCCCTCCAGGCTGCCAAAGCTGCCAAGAACTTGAAAGAGTCGAAAGATTCCGGGTAGGACGGGCAAGGCGGTCCGGCGTCAGTGTGACGGCCAACTCGAACGACTTCAACACATGCTTTATTTAGTCTGTTGCTTCCCTTCTTATAAGTAGCTCTTACTAAGATGCCTCCGATGGTTGCGAGTTCCGCCTTGCACCGATAATTGCCTCTTTACAATACACCCCCATGTCCGACGTGCAGTCAATTAGCACCCCCAAAGCGCCTCCGCCCGTCAGTGCAGACGAAGAGGAGGCGGAAAAGATAACATACAGCCTCAACTTCTGGCTCGTTATTTGCGCAAACTTGTCCTGCGACTTCTTGTCTGCGTTCGATTTGGTGAGTTGCAGTTTACACAGAGGTTAATTGGGACTGATGATAGCTCCAGTCTGTGCTCTCCACCGCACTCCCCACCATAGTGCATGATCTGAATGGCACAGATTTCATTTGGGCGGCAACTGCCTACACGCTCGCCGGAACCGCGGCGACACCGTTGGTGGGAGGGCTGTCGACTGTGTTTGGCCGCAAGCCGATCCTGCTGCTGGCTCTCCTCTTCTTCGCTATTGGCGCGGCTGTCTGTGGCTCAGCTCAGAATATGCGCATGCTTGTCCTTGGACGAGGTGAGTAATTATTTCGCCGTCCAGAATTCCAAGATGTATTCTGACTCCTTGCTGCAGTGATCCAAGGTTTTGGAGGCGGTCTCTGTGAATCCTCGGTAGAGGTCGTTTACAACGATCTTATCCCAGTCAGCGAACGAGGCCGCTTCACCGGCCTCATGGCATCGTGAGTCTTGCTCTTCCCCTCACCGCATTCGCAATGGCTAATGGTTTACTTAGAGTATGGGCGCTGGCTTTGTGAGTCACCCGGTAATCAGCCGTAAATCTTCCTCTGACATAGATTGATAGCGCCGTCGGTCCGATTATTGGAGGCGCCGCCGCGGAGGCCGGCGCATGGCGCTGGATATTCTTCCTCAACCTCCCTATTTGCGCTATCGCAGCCACCACCGTGTTTTTCTTCCTCAAGGTCAGGACGCCCACTGAGCCGTTCGGGCCCGGCATAATGCACATGGACTGGCTGTGCGTTCTTTTTCAATTTTGCCTCGGATTCCTTGGTTCTGACACGCCTCTAGCGGCGTCGCGCTCGTAGTAGGCAGCTCGGGGTGCATCATACTCGCATTCACGTGGGCCGGCGTGCCGTACGGCTGGTCGTCGCCGCAGGTCGTGATACCTCTGGTGCTCGGATTTGTCGGCATCATCGCTTTCGGATTTGTGGAGAAGTTCTATAGCAAGGAACCGACGGTGAGTTTTGAGTCTTGAATTAAAACTTTGCGCACAACGACTTAATCAATTAATTCTGTACCAAGGTCCCATGGAAAGTTATTGGCAATCGCACCAGCATCAGCGGGTACCTCGGCACGTTCTTCCACGGGATCTGCTCTATCTGCGTAATCTGTGAGTACACCGCCCCGTGTTCCCATAGCGGAAATATCTCGATACTATTACTGACCATTATCCACCAACCAGATTACCTCCCCGTCTACTTCCAAGCCGCCAAGGGCTCTGACACACTACAGTCCAGCGTCAATATGCTCTCAATAACCCTCCTCGTCGCGCCCGTCGCCATCGTCACCGGCGTCTCCGTCGAAATTCTCAACCGCTATCGGCCGCAGAACCGCATCGGCTGGGTGCTCATCGTGCTCGCCTTCGGGCTCTTCACGCTGCTCGATGCACACAGCCACCGAGGTCTCTATGTCGGCGTGCAGGCCGTAATGGGGCTGGGGCTGGGCACGATGTGGGTGACGCCCCAGTTCGCGGTCCTGAGTCCGCTACCGGAGTCGAACAACGCATACGCGAACTCGTTCTGGCTGTTCACGCGCTATTTCGCGAACAGTTGGGGCGTGGCTATCGGAGGCTGCGTCCTCCAAAACCAGCTTCGTGCGCGCCTGCCTGTGGCATTCACCTCCTCCCTCCCCGCGGGCACGCAGCTCGCGTACGCCGCCATCCCCAAGATCAACGCCCTCCCGGAGGCCCTACGCAACGAGGTGCGCCGCGCGTTTGCGGAGAGCATGCGGACTATATGGTATGTGATGCTCGGCGTGGCTATTTTGGGCCTAGGGAGCACGGCGTTGATGCGTGAGGTGGCGATGAAGAATACAATTGATGCGCAATGGGGCTTGCAGGATGGGCACGAGACGGACGCGGAGAAGACGGTGGGGTCTGCGGGGGGGTCTACGGTGACGCCGTCCGCGCGTCACTCCGAGTGCAAGTCCGAGGAGTGGAGATAGCAGACGAAGAACATCAATACAGATCAGAAGAAGCTGGCAAACGAAGACAAGCCGCCTGAGCGCGCACTTGTCTGAATACAAGTCGCGGGAACGCGCAGACCACACTCGTTGGACCGGGACCGTTTCTTTTCTCAATCGTCTATCTCATATCTCATCTTGTTCGCTTACAAGCTGAGCGCCACGCTTGTGCATCTCGAGCCACACCCACATTTTGTATTTTCTCACTCGCTGTCGGGGTGCCCTTGATCAGGCGCCTTGTCATTGCAACTGCACATGGACACCAGAGCATATAGATAAAACTTATTACAACTAGCAGACCTTTATCATGGGGCAACTTCCCTGATGGAGGTTATTTAATTAGTGATTTAATATAATATAACAACCAGTCAGAGGAAGCATCATAATAATAGTTGCTTCCACGATTATAGGACGGGAGTCGGGAGACCGGTCATGTTGTAAGGATATAAACTACCTCAAGGCCGTTGACACCATCTGCCCAAGCAATTTTTTCGTCCATGCCCTATTATTTCATCTCAGGCCACTCAGAGCTCCACGATACGGCCCTCTCTCTCAGACCTCTTCTACGATGATCATATTTATCCTTTGCGAACACCAGCTGAAGCGCATAACAGCTTCATTCCTGAAGCTCTTCAACCTATTTGACCGTTACGCTTCGAGAACACGAGTAAGGTCTCCACCGCGATAAAAACAAGCTCGAATTAATTAGCGCAGCGCGTTATCAGACGGGTCTCGATTGTGGAAGGGATGCCACCGACAAGCCAATGGCGGACTTCTCATCCTCCTCGTTGCCTACGCTGTCCAAACATAAAGCCTGCCCAATGCGTACAGTTCTTATGAGTTTGAAGTCTGCGAAGGATGCCATGGGGTTAGATCATCCTGGGTGAACATTTGACATCGGGTAGTCCAACCACAGGGTTTCTGTGGATGACCAACGCGGATTGGATGAAAGAAACCCGTGAGGGTAATAGGAGAGGACTCAATTGCCCAGCTGGTGGGTGAAGGTCTTCACGGCCTTCGGAGTGCCGATGCCAGTAAGATAAGTTCTGTTGAGCTCACAATCTTTGAGCTCCACTTGATGTTCCCGCTCAAGATTGGACTCAGGCCATTGGCGCTACCGGGGCAAGCTGGACGTATATGCTGGGTATGTCAAGAATATTGAATAGAGGCGCCATCACCATGAGCCGGAGATATTCCATAGTTTTCACGAGCAGCCGGGTTCGCCTGAGAGACAAGATTGATTAATTTATCACACATGGGCAGATATTAGCCTGGAAGACGGTTGCCGTGGTTCTAGGCGTCGTACAATGTGAATGGTTGTCGTTGCGCAGCGGGTGGACTCTAAATCATGATCCCGATTTCGACCTGCAATGGCAAGTTTACGTAATGTTAACACTTCACGACTTGGACGACCGTTCGTGACTTAACTCTGGGTCAACTCCACTTCTTTCTCATCAACATAAAAACGTAGCTATCCCTTGGCTATCCCAATTTTCAGGACAACATATGTGTGTGGCCGAACAGCACAAAACTCTGTAGGATAGAGCTCTCAGCCTCAGCCTCAGGAATTGCCATCCTAGCCGCTTTATATCGGGCAATCCAATGCGCTTGGCCGATTTATTTCAAACGCAATATTACTGATGGTTTGTCTGCCGACCACTACGTAGACGCCAAAGCCATTTGAGGACAGCGACGATCCCCATCGATAAGCGCCTTGTTTCGTATCGGATGTACGAGAAGCATCCGCTTTCTTTCTTTCCAAGTCCCCGAGACGACCTGAAGTTCTTTTATCATCTCCCTTCCCTTGAAAATGGCTACCCCACTTTATTGGCCGGGAAAGTACTTCTTCTATCCAATCGGAAACACTTCCGCCGTATGCCTGACAAGAGACCTTCCGCCTGAAGAGCCCGCAAATATACTTCTTCTCGGCTGCGGTGACCCGAGGAGCATTCTATACACAATATATAGCGAGCCTGATAACGGTAAGTACCGCGTGCTTGCCAGTCTCATTCTTCCGACACGACGCTGATAGGTATTGGACAGCTACCCGAGCGCTGGATTTCACTTGCTGTGACTACGATCCAGCCATCCTAGGTATGCTTGATACATTTGCGCTGCCTTGCTCATCTAATGCTGCTCCTCTAGCACGGAACGTTCTCCTTTTCAGCTTGTTAACAGATAAGCAACCTCAAGCGACTATTTGGAACATGTTTTTCCACATCTATCTGGATACAGCGTCCCACTCTGCCTTGATCAAGCAGTGCAAAAAGCTTTTGCAGATATCTGATAGCACCGAGAAATGGGCCGCGTCTCCATACAGCACGTTAATCAAGTTCTGCACGGATTATACCCTTGCAGAGCTGCGGCGGCATTGGCTACTGTATACCGACATGCAGGAGCTGCCACGGCAGCAGGCAAAGTCAATTCGGGATGCTTTCACTACGGAGATGAAAAAGATTTCGAAGAGAATAGCGGGAGGGGATAGTCCGAGCTCTGCCCGCTCTGCCGGCCCACTGATGATGGAAGCGATGAGAATTGCCTCGGACCAGTTAAAGAAATACTGGAAGACTGGTACCACGCTCTCTGACCCCAAGCAGATCGCAGGAGCGACCATGTTAAACCCGACCTTTGTATATTCACTAGGCGGGGAGGGATTCAGCGTTCACTATGGGACTGATCCCCTCATCCCTTTCCATCACGCGCACGTCTTTGGGAATTCCAAAGGTACCGTTACCGTCTCAGACATGGTGAATTCGTCGAAGAAGGCATTTAATGGATGGTGCGCAAAATTCATCGCCTCCATTTCGTCAACAACATCCCCCACTCCCGTCATCCGAATCTTTCTTGGAGAGGCCACGGCTGTCTGTCGTGTTTTACGCGCGCACGCTGAAACAAGAGCCCTGAAATCGTCGGTTCCCGTTGCTCAATGGCGAGTCCAATTAATCCAACTCAACAAAGACACATATTCGCCCGGCGGGGCGCCCTCAAAATTTAACGTTATTGATACATCCAATTTGGATAACTACATGGGTCTATTGAATGTCTTGACAGTAACTGTCCCCCTACTATCATCTCGGTCTAGCGTGCTCTATACGGAATCGTTGCGGCCGCTTGCGAAAGACGCCACGAAGGAATTCCGGGATCGACTATATGCAGACATCACAACCATGGCACTCATGCTCGACCTTTGTCCCGTCGACTATCTTTCTGGCTTCACCTCTCGTAGCAACAGCCACGAGCTGTTGGTCTACACAATGGCGAAAACAACAGGCCAATTTCATCAAGTGACGACTTGGAAATCACCTCTTTCCGGCGATCCGATGGCTATGCGCGACGGCGCGGACATTTCACCTCCTCCTACCTTTGATCCCCACCAACTTGGAACTCTTCTCTACGACGTTTATCATCTATTATTCGAGCAGGAGGACTCCCGCCACTTCTTCAGATTAAACGAGAAGCATATAGGGCAGGCATTGTCGACTGCGAATGTCATACAGCACATGCGCGCAAGCTTCGCACTGCTGCTCAATCTCATTCGAGAGAGGCTCCAGATCAATCCCGAAAGCTGGCTAGCTATCATGGACCGCTTCTTTTCGGTTGCAGATGCAGACCATTCCCTCGCAATGGATACGCTTAATGTCCACGATCTTTGCGCTCAACTGTACCATCACGGAGTTTACAAATCCAGAGATTATGACTATCGACCGCCAAAAATCGGCCGGTTTATCGGCTGGACTACTGTGACCCCTCTCGTGCGACTCATTTTGACCGTCCCTCGTGAAGCGCTGCAGGTCTTGCATGATCATGCAGAGACAGTCCCAACACCGCTGCTCCAGTGCGATGTCCAGGGGAAGAATATGATGAATATCTTCACCGCCATCCATATTGCTTTTGGGAGAGTAATACCTATGGGGACAAAGGCACGCCCTTGGGTTGTGTTTGAAGAAGACCCCAAAGGATTTCATGGTTCCTCCTCGCTCTTGGTTTCATTCATCATGCCCACAAGGCTCCTAACTGACTTCGAGCCAGCGGAGAACCTCAATGTCAACTTCGGCTTGAGGAGCATCCCGGGCCCTGTGACAACTTTGCTCGCCCCAATACTCGGCATGAGCTTGACTCTCTTCAGTGCAAAGCTTATGGACTACTCTCTTGTTCAGGTTCTTCCCGAAGAACCTCTTTCCTCCATACCCACAACGCTACAAAAAGGAAGCAGCAGTCCTGAACCAACACAGATCGGGGCTTCCAGGGCCATTTATATCGATCTCGATGAAGAGTGTGAGCTTGTTGATGCACTGACCTCTCGAATTTCCGTCGAGAATCAAGAAGCACGGCGATTGTTTGCTGGGGGGGCTACCCCGCAAATCCAACAGCTGTCCGGGTGCGTATTGCAGGTCACCTTAGGTGATTTCAATCAGCGGATAGTGTACCCCTTTCCGGTTATCGGAAGTCAACACAAGCTCCGCGTAGCCCGGAAATCACAATACATAGAGGTAAGTACCTATTGATTACAAAGTTGTCGACGTGCTGCAATTCGGTAGCTTATGGCTCGTTGGCAGGTGGTGGTCCCGGTATCTGGTCCATTCAAGGCGGAAGGCATGCAACTGCACCGTTACCCGGTCGTCGGAGTCCTTAACGGAATGAATCTGTGGAACATTCATCGTCTTCACCTCCCATCTCTACCAATTCTTGACACGAAGGCAAAACATGTGGACAAATGGCTGAACACTCACATCTTTTCAACGATGTCCATGCGAGAAAAATCACTGAGGAAAAAGAATGACAGTGATGCGCTGTTGTCTGTCAAAGACACGATAAACAGTATCTTCGTACTATCCTCTGGAATACAAGACGGCGTCACGAAGCGAGTTTTCAAGCTTTCCAACTCAAAAAACAATTCAGACACCATCATCTTTGTTAGCGACATCCGCTACGATATGCATTCCCACACCATGGTCTGCGACGGATACGTCCTGCCACTTACTCGCTCTCTTGTTCAAACACTGTCAGTGCCTTTGGGCAGCCTCGCACACAGTGGCGATATGGCCAATCTTAGTCAAGATGTGCAATCCTGGAAGCAGCTATTACCTGCTCTGGTTGAGCGCTGTAGGTTCTCTTGGAGCCATGGCCCCAACTGCGAATACACGCCGAAAGGCAGAATCCCGCTCTCAGAAGACATCGAAAACGACCCGCTCTGCAGTTGTGGAAGAGGAAAAGACGTTGATGGCATGCTAAAGGACCATGCGTGGAGCAAATTTGCGCCGCACGTCACCCGAGTAGCTCTCTCTCCTCTGTTCGCGGTGTCATATCTAGAGACGGTGATTAGAAACCCGGAACAACGAAGGTGTTTCGTGTGTCGGAAGAAGGGCAAGATGAAAACATGTACCAAGTGTCAGAAGGTCCGTTACTGCGGACCGGTCTGCCAGAAGCGCGACTGGAAGTTACACAAGGAGAAGTGTAAGCCCTGAGCGAACGTGCGCGGCAGGTTGCACGCCAACGCGCATGTACATATGTACTTTTCAGACGTTGTTTGTCGAGCGGATTAGCCCGAACGCAATATACACATATCCCAGCCTCAACGGAGGATACCACTGACGGATAGAACGATATCGCGTGCCTTGGTGATGATCAAAAGAAAAATAGGGAGTCGTGTTCAGGTTCAAGTGCAATTACATGTGATCAGTGAGGGACAAATAACCATAAACTCCCGCTGGCCACAACCGCCTGACTTTCGTTATATGACCTCAACATAACAACGACACGGCGCTGTTTCTTATCATGTTTGATCAATGTCAGTACTCCAAAAATATGCTCATTATAGCCCATCAAAAAGCTTAGAAACAATTCCTTGCCCTATGTTCCAGCTCAGACACAATATGGGCCAGCGTCCCACGTCCCGCTAATACATTTTCCTAGTCTGCGGGTGCCACGACGGGTACACTGCAGATCTTTTATTTCGTCATATTTCTCATTCTGATTCTCGCAGGTCGAGCTTCCTCCTGATATCCACCCCCTGCCGGAAAGCGTCGCGCCATATGTGAGATACCTTCGCGATCACCTTTACCTTCGCGATCTGATCCTTCATTGGCAGTTTGTCTACCAATACGCTTTGGAATCACACACAATCACTTTAGAATCTTCACGTAGGGCGACGCAAATCTCACATGCGGCACAACGGGGAATGTATCTTCAAGCCCGAAGAGAAGAGAAGGACCAGCGGAGACGCGATCAGTTGCGGAAG
>KV417515.1:79357-174090 GCA_001630335.1 Athelia psychrophila | reverse complement strand
GCACGTTACATAGTTCCACATCTCGCTCATCTACACAGCCGAAGATCTCTTGTTTCCCCGCCATGTTATGTTATTGGCCTTGAACTAGGTCACCAGCATTTTACCTGTCACCGCGTTAACAGCGGTAATCCACAGCAAGGAGGTACCTTAATTGCAATTTGCAGCAAGGCTGATGGGGGCGCCCAGCCTGCGCTCGCACAGCCGCAAATAATGTGAACCGCGCGCAAACATGGTTGTATTGAGAGAATGCTGCGCGACTAGCTTCAGGAGGCACGGCTCCCCTTGCAACCTGCAGCAACTGTTGTTTCAGAGAACAAGGGAAACAGCGCATCCTTGGCGCATCCTTGGCGCATCCTCCCCCACTCGCCAGCCGCGTACTTCACTCTTTGTAAGATACAAGCTCATTTCCTTCTGGGTCTATTACTCATAGTATCTGCAGAGTGACGGCGCAACCGATACATTGGCCATCGGCACCGTCAACGCTGCATTGTTTGGATCTCGGGTGCCGTTGCCCACCGGCCCCATCACAATGGCATCGTCAATAGCATCCACATCCACATCAACATCTAGATCGAGCGCCGCGCCATCGCCCACCGGCACAACTCAGCCTCCAACACCCAGAGTGTCTGTCCCATTGGGTGCGACCATCGGCGTTGGTCAGTTTCCCCCCTTTAAGTTTAATGTCTCCTGCCAGCGACTCACGGCGCGGGCGCAGCGGTGGCCGGCGTCATCGCCCTGCTTGCCATCGGATTACTGATCCGCATGTGCTGCCGCAGAGCGCCCCCGACCCCCCCACAGGTGATAGACCCAGAGCCCAGAGAAACCGGCGCATATTCGTCGGGATTGGTGTACACCCCGTACGAGGCGCCCGCGGCAGGGGGCGAGCTCCTCTACTCTGACCGCGACGCGGAGCAGAATCTCCCTCGGCAGCCTCTCTCGCTACTGCCCAGCGCGCGCACGGCTGCGGGCTCGCGCACGAGCGGCGGCACGCGCTACGCGGAGAGCGCCTCTGAGGGCTCGGGATCTGCCAGTCGGCCATCGGCAGGAGTCCTCGGCCCACGCCCGCAGGTTTACCCCCAAGATTCCAAGGTCCTCACGGGCACGCGCAATGCGCCCCCGCTCCAATACCTACCGTGATTTGTGCGCAGGCACTGGCGTCGATGATTGATTTGTATTTTTTATTTCCATACATTGGGTCTGCATGCTGTGCTGTGCTGTTATTGCTTCGTATGCGTACATTTATATCCTGCAACACTGGTTTCAATTGTATATTACGAGGACTACGCCGCGTGGTTCGTGATACTTACCAACTCACAAGTTGGCGCTTTTTGGCAGTTTGGTTTGGGCGACTTGGTATATCTGACTTACGAGCCGGCCGATTTTATATTTTCTGAACGGTTATTGGTAGTGTTGGCGAGCAGCTACCAGGTTCGCCTGAGAAGGTTGTCGTAGTCGTAGGGGGCGCGAATGGTTGTGGCATCCTGGTTTCCATGTGCAATGTTTGTTTACGTAATTCTTTACGACATGTCAAGCTGTCAGAGGACCCCTAACTTGATTCTCTCCCATCAACACAAAATCTTACCTATCCCACTTTTCAGCGCTCAGAATATCTGCGCTTGTCTGAACAACACAAAACTCTGCGGGATGGCGCTCTGGCTCCTCCTAGGCTTCTTGGTGCCTAACTTACATCCAAGATGTTCTCGCATTGGCTCTCCGCAGTAACGGGCATTGTACCCTAGCTGTTTCGTACCAAGCAATCCAATGCGCTTGGCCGATTTATTTCAAGTGCACTATTACTGGTGGCCCGTCTGCCGACCACCACGTAGACGCCGAAGCCATTCGAGGACGATCCCAATCGATAAGCGCCTTGTTTCGTATCGGATGTGCGAGAAGTATCTCCTTTCTTTCTTCCCCACCCCAGGAGGACCTGAATTCCTTTCATAATCTCCGTTGAAATGGCTACCCCGCTTTATTGGCCGGGAAGGTACTTTTCTACCCAATTGGAAACACTTCCGCCGTATGCCTGACGAGGGACCTTCCGCCTGAAGAGCCCGCAAATATCCTTCTTCTCGGCTGCGGTGACCCAAGGAGCATTCTCTACACGATATATAGCGAGCCTGATAATGGTGAGTATCGCCTGCCTGCCAGTCCTATTCCTCCGGCACGATGCTGATAAGTATTGGACAGCTACCTGAGCGCTGGATTTCACAGAGATGGGAGAGATTTTACGTTGACGTTGTGGGTGGACGCGGAAAGAGAGCTGCAATCTACGAGTCACCAGCGGAGAACGTCACTATTTCATACTCCGAGCTTCAGCCCCTGACTATGACATCGATCCCTCGATCTCCCGTGAAGACTTGGGGGAACCGTTCATTCGGATTCATGGCGGCGAGGCGCAGTTACAATGGCGTCACAGGCAAGGCATCTACAAACATCGCGTATCGTCAGTCACTGCGGGCATTGATTATTGCAATTGTTTCTTTTGAGAACATGTCTGAAAACATTCAATTGTGAAGAGATGGACAATGTTCTTGATCAATGGGTTTTCACGAAACGTGTACAAAAACATTGTAAATCTGGGACAAATGTGAAAATGTCTCGGGCAAAACATTGATAAAAAACATTATCCATCTCATTTGGATGTTTTCCTCATTGTTTCGGTCAAAGACATTGGTCAGTGCCCGCAGTGCGCCCAACTTATCGGGAAAGATGGTTAACGCGATGTTCTCTTCAAGATGCTTTGATTACGATTGTTTGGAAGAGTTTGTGGGCTGGGAGGAAGATATTCTAGACGTAAAGAGAAATGCATGGAGACTTAGCAAGGGCCAGCCACGGGGCGCCAAGTTGAACTTCCGCCGCTAAGCAGTGCATTCAATTGCAGGCACCATTTTAAAGTGCCCGGACAGCGATCGCGTTTAAAGTTGCGAGTCCACAATCATCTTCCACATTTCACCAACATTTCACTCATCTACGCAGCCTGAAATCTCATGTTACCTTGCACAGCTCTCTATGCACTATGTAGCCTTGACCATGATCACCAGCATTTTACCTGTCACCGCGTTACCGGTGGTAACTTGTGGTAACCAGGAGATACCTTGCATTATCATTGAAATTTATCATACAGCTAAGTCAGGAACGATAGGGACCATTGCACCAATGATCTTTCTGTCTGTCCAATGACAGTCCACCACCGGAACAAACAAGTGGCGCTGCCAAATGGAGTAGGCGATCACTGCAGCTGTTTGTTCCCAGCCTCACCTACACCAGCCTACCGTCCTCAGGCCATTAAAAAAATTTGAAAGTTGAAAGTTGAACTCCTCAACTCGCACATGTCCTGACCCTTAACTGTCGACACACTTCCAGCGAGTAAGAACACTGTCGGCGACCATAAACACTGTGATACCTGGGACGGACGACCTGCCTATTTTGGTGTACCACCACACTGCCACTTGTTTCTCGGCGATGTGCAAACGAAAACATCGATCTCGAATCGCTAAATGTCCCTATCGTTCCTGACTTGGCTTTCATTTCGGCATTGATGGGCGCACAGCCTGCCCTCGCACAGCCGCACAAACACATAATCGCACGCAAACATGGTTGTCTCGAGGATGCTCTGTGACTGGCTTCAGTAGATACGGCTTTCCTTGCAACCTGCAGCAACTATTGGTTCGGAGAACTTGAAGGGAAACAGCCTATCCTCCCCCGCTCGCCAGCCACATACTTCACTCTTTACTCGCTCTCTGAAGATGGGTAGGCGCTCTGACTCTCAGCCCTGAATCGCCGAACAGCCATTGAACTCGGATCTTTCACCGTTGCCAGCTACGATCATCCAGTCCCCTGGCGGCCTCAACAATTTCGCTGCCACCGCAATCGCGGTCGTGTCGTCGTCTGGGCTCTACAACGGCGTGCAGACATCGGCGCAAGATACCATCGATGGCACAATGGCGCCGTGGGTCAGCCAGGGAGGTGCGTGCTTTTGCTCCCGGAGTCGAACACCGCATACGCGACACTCCGAGTTCTGGCTTTTCACGCGATTTTTCGCCATTTGTTGAGGGCGTGGCTATCGTAGGCTGCGTCCTTTCGTTTCCTGTTTCGTTGCGTGCGTACCTGTGGCATTTACCTCCTCCGTCCGCGGGGGTATCAATGACCAGCTCGCGTCTGCCGCCATGTTGACTTTCAGCGCCCTCCCGGCAGTGCCCTACTCAACGAGGTGCGCCGCGCGTTTGCGGAGAGCGATGGTGAGTTTTTGGTATGTGCATGTCATCGGCGTGGCTATTTTGGGCCTAGGGAGCACGGCGTTGATGCGTGAGGTGTCGATGAATCCAATACAATTGCTGCGCAATGGTGCTTGGATGATTTTCCCGAGACGGTCGCTGAGATGCACGGTGGTTTTCGCGGTCACCGGGGTCTCCGGTCGACGCCGTCCGCGACCGTGACTCCGGGTGCAAGTCCGAGGAGTGTTTTTCAAGTCAGACGTATGTCATCCGTCCATATCAGAAGAAGCTGGCAAATGAAGTCATTTTTCCTGAGCGCGCACTTGTCTGAATCCAAGTCGTGGTATCGTGCATATGCTGCGACTGCGTTGAGATACGGGCCCGTTTCTTTTCTCAATCGTGTATCTCATTTCTCATCTTCGTTCGCTTAGAAGTGACGGCGCCACCGATATCACTTGGCCATCGGCACCATCATTTTGTATTCTCACTCGCATTGTTTGGGTCCTGATCAGGTGCCGTCTTGCAACTGCACATGGCACCACATCATAGTTACATCGTATTACAATACAACCTTTATCATGCAACTTCCCTGGATGGAGTGCTTTAATTAGCGCCTTCGTCTACCGTTACAACTCAGTCTTCGGAAGCATCATAATAAGTCTGCTCCACGATTATAGGGCGCGATCGTCGGTGGACCGGTCAGTGTTGTCCCGGATTTAATTTACCTCAAGGCCGTTGACTCACATCGGTGCGGGCGCAGCGGTGTTCTGCGTCGATGCGCTATTGTTTGTTCTCAGGTTCCTACTTCGCATGTGGTGCCGCAGATACGGCCCTCTCTCCAGACCTCCTCTTCCACGATGCTCATATTTATCCCCTTTGCGAACACCAGCTGAAGCGGGCATATCAGCCTCATTCTTGAAGCTCTTCACCCTGTTTGAGCGTCGCGCTTCGGGAGCCCCGCGTCAGGTGTCCACCGCGATAAAAACAACTCTACTTCGTCCGCGCCGCGAAGCGTTATCTCTCTCTTGTGGCCTGTTTTGCCACTGCCCAGCCAATGGCGGACTTCTGCATGCTCGTCCACGAGCGGCGTTGCCTACGCTGTCAAACATAAAGCCTGCGGAATGCGTACAGTTCTCAGGAGTTTGAAGTCTGCGAAGGATCTGCCGGTGGGGTTAGATCATCGGTGAAGATTCCGGCGCCATCAGGTTTACCCCCAAGATCCACAGGTTTTCACGGCTGGGCCTGTGGATGCGCAATGCGGATTGGCTGCAGTACCTACCCGTGATGTGTGCACTGGCAGTCGACTGAATTGCCAGCTGGTATGTGAATTTTTTTATGCCTTCCAGCGCTTACATTGGGTCATGCATGCTTTGCTGTTTATTTCTCAATCTTATGGGTACACTTAGTATCCTGCTAAGCAGTGGACGGTCGGCCATGTGCGCTACCCTGGCAATTAGTCGTATTATTACGGGTACTGTCCCGTTTATTGAATACCCACGCCAGTACTCATGGCCGAGATTGGCATAGCTTTTTCGGCAGTTTGGTTTGGGCGACTTAGTGATATATATCTTACCTATTTTGCTCGTCCGTTTTTATGATTTTGACTGAATTACGGTTGTCGTGGTTCTAGGCGCCGTACAATGGTGAATGGTTGTCGTGGTGCATCGAGGTCCGGCGCGACTGCCATTGATATTGTGCTAATGTTTGTTTAGGTGGCTTCATGCGAGGTGTCTTGTAGATTTTCCGGTAGTTACGCACGCTTCAGGGCTCTTGATTCTGATCCTATCTGCACGTATACTCTTGGGTATTCTACTGTATATTTTAGCTTTCATAACTATCTGTTTTTGGTCTGTACTAGCACGTTGATCGGCGGTATAATTGCGCGTACCTGTGCTCGTTCTAGGCTTCTTGTGTGCCTACTTTACGTTCAGTATGTTCTTACATTGGTCGTCTCCGTCCGTCACCTGTAATGTTACCGTACGGTTTCGTACCCAGTATTCGGGTACTGTGCTTGGCCGCTTTATTTCAAGGCACTATTACTGGTGGTTTGTTTGCCGACCACTACGTAGACGCCGAAGCCATTTGAGGACAGCGACGATCCCCATCGATAAGCGCCTTGTTTCGTATCGGATGTACGAGAAGCATCCGCTTTCTTTCTTTCCAAGTCCCCGAGACGACCTGAAGTTCTTTCATAATCTCCATTGAAAATGGCTACCCCGCTTTATTGGCCGGGAAAGTACTTCTTCTACCCAATCGGAAACACTTCTGCCGTATGCCTGACGAGAGACCTTCCGCCTGAAGAGCCCGCAAATATCCTTCTTCTCGGCTGCGGTGACCCAAGGAGCATTCTATACACAATATATAGCGAGCCTGATAACGGTGAGTATCGCGTGCTTGCCGGTCTCATTCGTCGGACACTACGCTGATTGGTATTGGACAGCTACCCGAGCGCTAGATTTCACTTGCTGTGACTACGATCCAGCCATCCTAGGTACGCTTGATATCAGCATTCACGCTGCCTTGCTAACCTAACGCTGCTCCTCTAGCACGGAATGTTCTCCTTTTCAGCTTGTTAGCAGATAAGCAACCTCAAGGGACTATTTGGAACATTTTTTTCCACATCCATCTGGATACAGCGTCCCACTCTGCCTTGATCAAGCAGTGCAAAAAGCTTTTGCAAATATCTGACAGCACCGAGAAATGGGCTGCATCTCCATACAGCGTGTTCATCAAGTTCTGCACGGATTACACCCTGGCAGAGCTGCGGCGTCATTGGCTACTGTATATCGATATGCAGGAGCTGCCGCGACAGCAGGCGAAGTCCATTCGGGATGCTTTTACCACGCAGATGAAACAGATCTCGAAGAAAGCGGCGGGAGGGAGCTATTCGAGCACCCTTGCCTCCCGTTCTGCCGGCCCCCTAATGATGGATGCGATGAAGATTGTCTCGGACCAGTTCATTAAATACTGGAGGAACGGCACCACATTTTCTGATCCCAAACAAATCGCAGCAGCAACCATCTTAAACCCAACATTTGTGTATTCACTAGGCGGCGAGGGATTTAGCGTTCATTACGGCACTGATCCCATGGTGCCTTTTCATCTTGCGCACGTCTTTGGAAACGCAAAAAGGACCGCAGCCGCCTCAGATATGGTGAAGTCGGCGAAGAAGGCGTTTGATGAATGGTGCACAAAGTTCGTCGCCTCCATTTCATCGACAACGTCGCCCACTCCCGTCATCCGAATCTTTCTTGGAGATGCAACAGCTGTATGTCGTGTGCTACGCGCACATGCTGATACAGGAGCCCTTAAATCATCGGTTCCCGTTGCGCAATGGCGAGTACAGTTGATACAACTCAACAAAGAGACATACTCGGCACCCGGTGGGGCGCCCTCAAAATTCAACGTTGTTGATACATCCAATTTGGTGAACTATATGGGTCTCTTGAATGTCTTGATAGCGTCGGTTCCCCTGCTATCTTCTCGGTCCAGCGTTCTCTATACGGAATCGCTGCGGCCACTTGTGAAAGACGCCACGAAGGAATTTCGGGACCAGTTATATGCAGACATCACAACCATGGCACTCGTGCTCGACCTCTGTCCCGTCGACTATCTTTCTGGCTTTACCTCTCGTAGCAATAGCCACGAGTTGTTGGCTTACGCGGCACAGGGAAAAGCAGCGGGTCAGTTTCAGCAAGTGACAACTTGGAAAGCACCTCTTTCCGGCGATCTGGTGGCTACGCGCGATGGCGCAGAATCATCACCTCCCCCTACATTTGATCCCCACCAACTTGGAACTCTTCTCTACGATGTCTATCATCTATTGTTCGAGCAAGAGGACTCCAGCCACTTCTTCAAACTGAACGAGAAGAATATTGAGCAAGCGATGACCACCGTAAATATCATCCAGTACATGCGCGCAAGCTTCGTACTGCTGCTCAATCTCATTCGAGAGAGGCTTCATATCAGTCCCGAGAGCTGGTTAGCTGTCATGGACCGCTTCTTTTCGGTTGCAGATGCAGATCATTCCCTCCCAATGGACACACTCAATGTCCACGATCTTTGCGCTCTACTATACCATCACGGAGTTTACAAAATTAGAGACTTCGACTATCGGCCGCCAAAGATCGGCCGATTTATCGGCTGGACTACTGTGCCTCCTCTGGTGCGAATCATATTGACCGTCCCACGCGAAAAGGTCCAGGTTCTGTGGGATCATGCGGAGACTGTCCCTACACCGCCGCTTCAGTGCCATGTTGGGGGGAAGACCACTTTGAATATATTTACCGCCATCCATGTTGCCTTCGGAAGAGTGATACCTATGGGGACGAAAGCACGCCCTTGGGTATCGTTCGAAGAAGACCCAAAGGGGTTCCATGGCTCCTCCTCACTTTTAGTATCTTTCATCATGCCTACAAGGCTCCTAACCGACTTCGAGCCAGCGGAGAATATTAATGTCGATTTCTCCGTCAGGAGCCTACCAGGCTCTGTTACGCGCTATCTCGTCCCGATACTCGGTCTCAAACTGAGTCTCTTCAGTGCCAGACTCATGGACCAATCTCTCGTTCAGGTTCTTCCGGAGCAACCTCTGTCCTCCATACCCACTGAGTTGCAAAAAGGAAGCAGCAGTTCACCAACACAGATCGGAGCTTCCAGTGCCGTTTCTATCAATCTCGATGAAGAGTGTGAGCTTGTTGATGCACTGACCTCTCGACTTTCCGTCGAGAATCAAGAAGCACGGCAATTGTTTGCTGGGGGGGCTATGCCGCAAATTCAACAGCTGTCCGGGTGTGTATTGCAGGTGACCTTAGGACATTTAAATCAGCGCATAGTGTACCCCTTCCCGGTTATCGGGAGTCAACATAAGCTCCGCGTAGCCCGGAAATCACAATACATAGAGGTAAGTACCTGTTGGTCACAAAGTTGTCGATGTACTGCAATTCGGTAGCTTATGGCTTGTTGGCAGGTGGTGGTCTCGGTATCTGGTCCATTCAAGGCGGAAGGCATGCAACTGCACCGCTACCCTGTCGTCGGAGTCCTTAACGGAATGACCCCATGGAACATTCATCGTCTTCACCTCCCGTCTCTACCAATTCTTGACACGAAGGCAAATAATGTGGACAAATGGCTGAACACTCACATCTTTTCAACGATGTCCATGCGTGAAAAGTCTCTGAGGAAGAAGAAAGACGATGATGCGCTGTTGTCTGTCAAAGACACGATAAACAGTATCTTCGTACTATCCTCTGGAATCCAAGACGGCGTCACGAACCGAGTTTTCTCGCTTTCCAATTCCAAAAACAATTCGGACACTATCATCTTCGTCAGCGACATCCGCTACGATCTGCATTCCCACACCATGGTCTGCGACGGATACGTCCTCCCACTTACTAGCTCTCTTGTTCAAAAACTGTCCGTGCCTTTGGGTAGCCTCGCCCACAGTGGCAATATGGCCAATCTTAGACAAGATGTGAAATCCTGGAAGCAGCTATTACCTGCTCTGGTTGAGCGCTGTCGGTTCTCCTGGAGCCATGGCCCCAACTGCGAATACACGTCGAAAGGCAGAATCCCGCTCTCAGAAGACATCGAAAGCGACCCACTTTGCAGTTGTGGAAGAGGAAAAGACGTTAATGGCATGCTGAAAGACCGTTCCTGGAGCAAATTCGCGCCGTACGTCACCCGAATGGCTCTCTCTCCTCTGTTCGCGGTGTCATATCTAGAGACGGTGATGAGAGACCCGGAGCAGCGAAGGTGTTTCGTGTGTCGGAAGAAAGGCAAGATGAAAACATGCACAAAGTGTCAGAAGGTCCGTTACTGCGGACCTGTCTGCCAGAAGCGCGACTGGAAGTTACACAAGGAGAAATGTAAGCCTTGAGCGGGTGTTGATTATTGAGCGGAATAGCCTGAACGTGATATGTACATGTCCCATCCCCAACGGAGAATATCACTGACGGTTGGAACAATATCTTATGCTTTTGTGATGTTCAAAAGAAATTTGGGCGTCGTGCTCAGGTTCAAGTTACTGACAGATTGAGTCCAACTGACAGATTGAGTCCAACTCATACTGTGCAGCTGTAATAGTTACGAGGGACAAATAAAGACAAACGTGACTTGACCGTGACTGTTGATTCAAGCCCTCAACGCCACTGCGCTGTTTCTTATTATGCTGGATCAATGTCAGTACTCCACAAATATGCTCATTATAGCCCATCAAAAAGCTCAGAAGCGATCCTTGCCCTATGTTCCAGCTCAGAAGCAATATGGGCCAGCGTCCCACGTCCCACTAATACATTCTCCTAGTCTTCGGGTTCCGCGACTGGTACACTGCAGATGTTTTAATTCGTCATATTTCTCATTCTGATTCTCGCAGGTCGAGCTTCCTCATGATATCCACCCCCTGCCGGAAAGCGTCGCGCCATATGTGAGAAACCAGAGTGATCTCCTTTACCTTCGCGATCTGATCCTTCATTGGCAGTTTGTCTACCAATGCGCTTGGGAATCACACACACAATCACTTTAGAATCTTCACGTGGGGCGACGCAAATCTCACATGCGGCACAACGGGGAATGTATCTTCAAGCCCGAAGAGAAGAGAAGGACCAGCGGAGACGCGATCAGTTGCGGAAGATTGCGCCGGGCTTTGAGCCCATAGGATCTGTGCTAGTACCCGTTCATCTTGGTGCGAATCAGGGAGAGATGAGCTCTATTGGGACGTCAAAATCTTCGGGAAGTCAGCAGGTGCAAGCACGAGAAAGGGATGTCATGGATGACTTGGTGGATCAATTGGCGGCTTTCGATCCCAAGTTGTCCTGATCGTGGTATGTTTTTGATCTTTCCTGAGTTATCGAGATAGTCATTCTGCCAAAACTACTTAGATCTGTCCGCTGACCTTGAAAGCCATTCAGATACAACCAGCGTGTTCAAAATTTGCACGGGCCCTGCTGATAGGCGATTGCGTTACAGTGCGTTACGTGCCGGAAAGTCTTCCAAAGTCTCAACGCCAGCAGTTCCCCTCATATTGTCAAAGTCATTTCATTTCTCTGGCCACGGATTATGGCGCTCTGCTCCAAGTGTAAATCTAATCTCGACCTGGGCTTCGGAGGCTTGGATCTTCTTGAACTTCATCACGCAAAATGGGATGCGAAGAGCAGGCAGTCTTGCGACTTGAGTGCGATAGTCCAGTGCTGCAGCGTATCCTTCCAGTTGCCGCCACTGCCGATTTCTTCGGTGTGATATTAGGATAGACATACCATGGCAATGTCACTTGGATCTTTTCCGTGGATGTGCTTGATCGCTGCTGCGTTTCCGAGGATCTGGACTTATTTACAAACATAGATCGCAGAACACATAGCCAATGGTACAAATACATCAATCTTCCAAAGAAATAAACATACTCAAAACTCTATCTATCAGTATCAACAGCAAAAAAAAGAAAAAGTCATGCAGTACATCCGTCTGCTAGAAACTACGCGCTAAGCCTCTAGATAATTGATGTAGTAGTCGTCCTGCAGATACGAAGGCAATTTGTAAGAAAAAAGAACACAGTCATCCTTTTGTGCCCAAGGCAAGATGTCATTGTCCTCATACTCATAGGTAGGTGTTTGCAGTAGCGATACGTTCGACGAATCGGGCGTCGAAGAGCCAGTGCTCGTGCCTTCGCCCGCAGCCACTTCTGGCGCATGTTGGGTTAAGGTTTGACAAAGGCGCATGGAAACTCCCGGAAGAGTCAGCCCGACGTGCAGGCCTTTCAAGTTCAGGATGGAGGGTGACTCAATCTCGCCAAATGGGTCGCAGAAGAAGGCGGCGAAGAATTTGCGCCATCGCTTTTTGGTCGGAATGATGTGGCCTGATAAACAGCATCAGAGGAGCTATTAGCTATTTACATCAAGGTTGAATACGACTTATGGTGACATACCGCCGACATGTTCTTCCACACGGCTGTTTTTGGAGTAGTTAATGAAGACCTCCGAGCGTTCGCGGATGACGACAATGTCTGTGCGGCCGATGATGTGCAACATGGGAGTTTCAATGAACATGGTGGGATCTCGCAAAGATTCTACCGATGGGGACGTCTCCCACGACGAGCAGGGGCCTCTGACGAGAAACCCGGCGATGGCGACGATGAATTTCCTGCGCAAACGTTTAGCACGCGCGCGTAGCACATTAACATTATAGATGCTTACAATGGAGCAGGCGTCACTTGGCAGATCTCGAAGAAAGATGGATGCAAGTGAGGGCGCTCCAACTGGTGAATGATCAGCATGTGCAAAAAAATAAGATGATGCCGCGACGGACCATGCTCGCAATTCTTTCGGCCACCGATGCACCTTGACTAAATCCGAAGATGGCCTGCGAAAGTCAAGTCAACTTGGCAACGCATGCGAGCATTAATGCTTACCTCGAACTTATGTTGATTAAGCACGTTCATCAAGAGCACGAGACTGCTTTCAAGTCCGACCATATCAGCGCGGATCATCTGGTCATCGATCTTGAACCACCCCCGTGCAGTTGCCGAGTAGGAGGGCGTCTTGGTTGGTTGGGCGCATGAAGGGAATGCGAGCGGTACATCGGGGGCGATGAATGTGTTGCTGTCATCGCGGTGGTCATTTGGGGTGAGCGTCATTGGTGCGTCAAGGTAATCTGTAGTGTGTTAGATAGCAGAAAGTGGGGGAAAAGATTGAGCACGAACAGAATTCAAGATCGTGGTCGCATTCCTGGATAGTGGAGGCCATCTGAATGCACACTATCAGTCGCGGTATATCCTGGCGATGGTGAGACTATGCAACCATCTGTTTCATCATATATGCATTTTGTGCGTATCTGGGTGTCCTGTTCAGCGAAAAATCACAGTGCGGGTAAAAGTGAAACTTGCCCGTGCAGCATGAGTATTTTCCGCTTGGGAGAGGCACAGGGTTGGGTCATCTCGTGGATGGATTCAAAGAGAAATTTAATAGTGTGATGCTTGTTGACTTCGAGGTCGCCATACTTATATGTCCAGCGGTAACGTTATCTCAACTCGAGCAGGCAGCATTTTTTTATAGCTTCGTAAGACGTAATGCGATGGTGGAAGATAGCACCCTAGGCTCCTAAACCGGGATAGGTTCAAGATTATCCACTTTCTGGGTCGTTGTTCGGTTGCCCATACGCCATATAGTTGGCAGTGGACATTCCATCAATGATAAGGGCAGTTGCCCATATAAAGTAAAGGGTAATTAAAAAGTACCTGTGAGCTTCAGATTGGTTCGAAATAGAAGCCCATTTCAATTGCGCAGAGCTTCGAGATAGCCCTCAATCCTTTTTAATATCGTTCCAAACTCGAGTCAAAAGCAACGAAGTGATAAGTCTATACTGCCGGATCGGATGACTTCATAGTTGAATGAATATCCGAGTCGTAGAATTCCAAGCGCAGTTGTCTTTGCCAGTGCAGGTCATCTCTGCCGTTCAAACCGAGGATTCTACATAAAGTAGTAGCTGTGATGAAACGAGGCTCCGAGCCGAAAAGCCAGAGCCGAATGAAAGCCGAATGCGATGCTGCTAGAAGAGCTGTTTGCTGTCGTCTTTAGACATGAGAAGATATAGCTGCCATCCGATACTGTTGGGTGCAGTCTGTTCAACCCCAATCGACGCAGAAGTTTGGTCGAAGTCAAAGTCCCAGCAAACTTAAGGGCACCATGATTTCCTTTTCTGGCGATCTCGGTGGCGGAATTGTGGCAATCATTGGTGGCACTACCTGTGGAGTCGTATTCTATGCATTTTTATTACAATTTTTACATAGCAAGGAAAGAGGAAGGGGTGTAATAAGTCCTGAGATGTGGCAGGCCGTGGAATGACCGGTGCGTTATCAATTTAAAGCCGGTGCTGCTTGGCAACCGTTCACGCGTTCACGACTTCTACAGAAACTTTTGACGGTAAGCGCGAGTAAGCGCGCCTTGCGTCTCCTGTCCGTCATTTTTGACAGCACAACTTCTTAGTCTAGAACCTTGCAATAGGTAGAATACAATGTCGTTGACACATCACTTATCTCTGGCTTATCTACTGTTGGAGTTAATCTTGTTCCCATCTGTATATGGCGGTGATACATGAAGAGTCGTGGTGTCCGGGTTGTGATATGGCCTTCGAACGCACGCATAGTCCGCATTTTCAGGGCTTTGGTGTCCAGATTGTGATGTGACATCAGCAGCTTAAACAGGGGTCCTGCGGTGACATAGTAGCAAGGCGCCGGCTCCCAGTCCGGCTGTGCGGCGTGCGCTGCCAGAGCGGCCCATCCGCTGTGCTTTCCTCCTCGCCGTTCACGAGTCGCCGCGGCGCGCTGGTCACAATCAAGTGGTCGGAGATTTTGAAACGCGGGTCAGGCACAATGGCAGTAGGACGTCTCAAGTATGGGTATCGCCTTAGAGTTATTTATCACACATCCGATCTGGCTCATGGAGTCTGATTGAAGGGAAGGTTGGCAAGATTCAGTGGTGGTTCCATTTGAACAGATTTGGATAAGCCTGGGTAATTGAAGACGCTCCCGTTTCCCTTAATGCGCGGCAGTGTGGCGCCTCATATAGTCAGTACAAACGCCAGTAGAGTATTCGTAGTGAGATGGATATACAGTAGAGTTAAATTACAGCTCCCCTCAGTGCACAACATGTAACGATAGCAATATATGGCTCTACTTGCGCGAGAGAATAGTCTTAAAGTTGTATATGTATATGTGATCTATACGATTGTAAGGACATTAATGCAATGCGGCAGCTCAGACTCGGTTCCACTCGGGCTGTTCAGCGTCGACCTTGGCCTCGGAGGCTCGGACCCATTCAGCCTGGTCAGCGTCAACCTTCGCGTCGGACATTGTCATCTCGTGAACCTCAACAAATATCTGCCAGAATATATGTATAATGGTTAGTGATGTCGCCAACGGATATAAGAAAAGCGAAAATGCCTACCTCTGGTCTAGTTGTCGCAGGTGAGCTGCTCGTGCCACCGAATTTGACGACGTCAGCTGTCTGTTAACAAGGTCTGTTAACTAGGTCTGTGCGGGAATGGACGCATGGGTGCCACTTACTCGTATCGTCGTCCGGCCACCGCAATCGACAACGTTAGCAAGGTCGCGGCGTATGTCTTTGCGCGCGTTGAGCGAGGAAAGAATGGTGTTTGAGTAGAGTTTGGGCATGAGGAATGACAGTGCCATGTGGTATGGAAGGGGCTAAGACACCGGAACACCGTCAGCTGCGTGCTTCAGAAATCTTGTGAGAACACTTACTACAGCCAAGTACATACAGACATCCGTGATCGCTACGATGGCGGTGAAAAACCCGTTCTGGATGGTGACTAGAAAGCGGTTTGAGCCACCGAGTCAGGAGTGTGTGTGAATTATGGCGAGCTTACGCTGGATAATCCTGTCCAGAACCTTATCGGTAGCCTCGAAGCTGCCCTTGCGACGGCGCAGATGGTACGTTAACGAAATGGTAATGCCAATGGCACCGACCGCGGCCGAGACTAGCCAAAGAACAGTAATCTGCTTAAAAGTCAAGAACAGCGTGTATTTCTTGACCCACAACACCGCGATACCTGTACCGATCCCGCCGCACGCGGTGACGACCGCGCAGCAGGCGATGATTGCGGTCAGCCACCGGGAGGAGGTGAGGACATAGATGCGCCATGCAAAAAAGCATTGGGCCATGCATGCCACTATCCCAGCTAGCATCGGGTCTGCCGCGAGCAACCAGTCGCCTTGGGTGAAGGCTGCGATTTGACCCCAGTTGTCGATCAGCAGCTGGTACATCCTGGAAATGGACGATGTGAGTAATGTATTGGAAGCGCAGTTATGGGGACGTACCAGGCAATGGCCAGTACCGAGCTCAGTAGGTCGAGCGCGAACATCACTGCGACGAACCATTTCAGCCACAGGGGATCCCTTTCGTAGTTCTGGTAATACGTGAACACCTGAATTGAAAGTGATCAACTCGGGCAGTCAACTAAAAGAGAACAAAATAAGACTCACCTGCGAGATGACGATCCCCAACAGCATCAAGGATAAAAACACGCCTGTGACACCCCAAGTTAGCTTATGGGATTGCGGTGAACATGGCTGCCGTACCAATGAGGATGAGACCAAATGGGGCAGCAATGAGACTGGTCATTGCTGCGTGTTTTTTATGCTGACCGGACGTAACGAGCGCGGGGGAGCGTTGTCGCTCCGCGATTCGGTACCGTGCTGACTTTATAGCACCCCCAGAGTGGATGTATGTTTCAAGATGCTTTCAATCTTAACGTGTGATTGACCTCAACTTGAGATTGGTCACGATCAATTTGAAAATTGGCTGCTGGCGTCCTTTGGATCCTCCACATAGGCCACCAAGATCATCGTATGCGCTGACTGGTAGTTGAATAGATCGGAACTGCTGAAAAAGTCAGTTGCGTAGCCGCCAAGATGGCGAAAATGATGACCAGGATTTGTGCCACAAATGGCTGATAAAGGAAGACAGGTCGCGACTCGGAGACTTTGTGAAGATTGCGATGCCTCGGCGCTGCCAATAGAATCAGACTAGGTTATTAATTGTGGAGCAAAAAGTTGGGTCTGACTGAGGGGAGACCTGGGGAGACCAGATCTTTCATGCCACCGAGGCTCGAGGGAAGCAATTCGGAAGTAAACTAATTTACAAGCAAAAAAAGTAGTGATGACGCTGTGGGCTTGCGGCAAGTGCCACATTGTTGCTTTATCTCACTTGCATCCCCAAGCGCCCACACCCTTAAAATATTGTTCAACTTGGGGAGGGTGGGCTTGCGAACATCGATATACTCAGTGGAAGGGTGCGCGAGTTTGAGCAGGTTTTGTAAAGTTTGGCGTCATTGACACATTGTCATCGTTCCTGTCCAACGGCTGGTTTGTTTCCACAGTTCTTTGCTAACGAGAACTTCGTAGAAAACTGCGTTGAGGATCGGTTTCTAAGAATTGAGCGCCCTTGTTTATCCAACATTTGGTCGATGCCTTGCAATTTTCTCGCCGTGACCTAAAGGTTTTGGGAGTCGACAGGTGACCCGACACCGAGATTCGCAAGATCGAGGACCTCAGGAAGGGGGGGGAAGCACTGTATCTAGCATCTGTTGTTGGATGTCTTGAGAGGGAAACTGTGGGGTATCCAGGGGCTCACATTCAAGCACGTTAAACTCAAAAAACAAAAAAAAGATGTGTACCCTTCTCCGCTGCTCCGAGTCCTCCGCGCATTGATTGGCGGCCAGGTGGTGCGATGACCCCTAGAGCCTATGGGGCAAAAAAAATGCAGCTCTAATTAACACTGTAGTTCCAAGTGGTGGTGTTGGGGCTTTTGAAAATTCAAGGAGAATTCCTAAACCTGCATTGTTGGGCTGCTGCTGTGCGACTTCTGAAGCGAGACGCAACTACTCTCATAGGAGAAAAGTAACAACTCATGGAGCATTGTCGTAGCAAATAGTCGCGTGCGGAGAACCCCCAAAAATACTAGCAGCGCTTCAAGGACAGAACATTGCATCGACGTCGATATGTCGAGAAAGAAGAAGAAGTTGAGGGGACCAATGGCCTCCGAGTTCCGATCCGGTGCCGTGGGGCAGCGTGGGAGGTGGCGTCTGGAATGTGGCAGAAACTTGACAGAAAAATCAAACCTACAGCTCCATCTGTCTCCAATATGAATTGGTTGAGTCACCCAAAAGTCACCGCATTGCCGTACAGTAGGCCCACATAATCAAATCCGCTGAGCAAGGAGTCTCCCTGTGAATTTGCTAATTCGTGTGCAGTGTGGCATTCGTCCATGTACTTTCCCATGTGAAGTGATCGAGTGCATTCGGACCGGCTGCGGTTACAAGACGCAGGTGAAGCAAGCCATAATTCAGCTCTATAAGCATTAATATTATTCACTGCCAGGTTTGGTGCCGCTTGGGTGATAATATCTACAGGCGCTGGACGATATATATCATGACCTGGCAGGCAACATATGGCCATAGTGCGGGACCTGTACAAGGCTAAATCATATATGCATGGAGATTACATGACATTACCACCGCATCCGGATCGCCCGGGTGATCGCGCAGACACAGCCAAACGCTGTTTAGTATCCGGCCAGGTGAACGCACACCTTCCTTTGCGTCGCACTAGCTTCTGCCCACGACTTCGAGTGTAAGGCCCCAGGCCCCTAGGTTCCCGCTATGACTTCGCCGTTACAAGATGTTTCAGAAATGTGAGTGGATTTCCAAGCCCTGTGATCGTGAAACTGACCAGAGAACAGCTTTACAACGAGGGTAATGACTTTACCCAGAGAAAATTTGACAGATGCTCATGACTTACTGTTGCAGTTAATGGGATGCGTCAGTCTGACGATACTGATTTGGGATCACGTCCTCACATTCCCAGACGAGGTGCGTTGCTGTTCAAACCCATTGTACTCCCACCAATCGAGTGTATTCCCGCAGGTGAAATATATCTGGAAAGGAGGGAAGGGGCCATGTACGTCTGCGTTCATCTTTCGTCTGTTTGCCACTGACCCATATTGCTGCTAGTGGTCTGGTTATTTTTTATAAACCGGTACCTGACACCCCTTGGATTCATCATCAACATAGTCGGTGAGTAAGGACAGCACACATCATTTTGCAACGATATTGACCAGCAGCAGCCTATAATTTACAATCATGGAGTGCTGAGGTACGTATTTCCACACCGTCCCCTATTTTCACAGTTGTACTCACCACCATCGCAGACGTACGTTCCTAGCCCCTACAAACCGATGGTTGGTTCTCACAGATATGCTACAGATGTGCACGATACGTGCGATATGAAGGCGCGATGACGGTGATAGGCATTGAGATCGTTGCCCTAATGATGCTTTTACGGTGAGTGTGTACGCACGCATACACTACATGCAAAATCTGAATCAGTTTCCAAGAATACGCGCAATTTATTCCAAAGTGTGGCAGGCCACCGCCGTGGTCGCATTCGTGCTCTTCGCCGAGACCGCCACCAACGTCTACTTGCTCATGAATGCCGTGGGTGAGTCTGTTATTTTCCATCTTCGTCTTATACCCGCTGAATCCTTGTCGCTATCAGCGGTACCACACTCGTCTGGAGTGCATTGTACGTATTCAGAATTGGGTCAAAAAATGATGCCAAGTTGACGCTGCTGTGATCAGCGTGTTCAATGATATTCGATCCGAACACTAATGGCGGATTAACGTCCGCGTCTGCATGGCTACCCCTGCTATATGACACGATCATTCTTGGCTTGACTCTGCATCGGACTATGCCTGCGATACGGCACAAGGAAGCAGGCCAGATAATTCGCACGATACTCCGGGTGCGTGTCTTTAGTCTGCTGAATTAATCGCGGACGCTCAGCTTACACTGCACGCAAGGATGGTCTTATTTATTATAGGTATGTGGGACTTATCTTTTGGAGGCATTTCACGCTGAAGTGAAGTGTTAGTGTTATATTCATGGTCACTCTGGTTCTCACGATCATGATCGCTGCTGCACCGGCCGGCTTGAAAAATGTCACCGCACAGTGAGTGGCGTAGCTCGTAAAATATTCACTGTTGTTAATGATTCTTCTAGACTGGAGCTTCTGTGCGTATCTTCGTTTGATATACAGCCAGTCTGAATATCTTTTGACCTAACTCCTTGTTCTTTCTTCACAGCTTAACGGTCAGTTAAATGCCCTAAAACAGTCTTGTAAATTATTTAACCTGCTCCTCCAGGTCGCCATGATGTCGCGGATAACTCTCCATCTAAAACGCGAAGGCCAGTCCCCGGACGACAAAGAAACATCCACCTTGGAGGTCACATTCTCGCAACACCGTCATGGCTTCTTCGATGCCACCACCCGCACGCGGGAAGAGCCCTCCGGAAGTGACTACCTCACAGGCGGCGCAGACTCCGGGCTGTATTTCACGCGACCAACGCGGATGCGACGGCTGAGCACGATCAAATCATCGATAGGGCCAGGCTGGAGCGCGGAAGCGACGCCGGAGGGCTTGAGCCCTGTGAGCGGGCCTGCAAGCCCCGCGGAGAGTGCGCGAGATGTGGCGGATATGTTCACTGAGCTGATTCATGAAGACCGTCACGGTGAGGAAATTGAAGAGGAGAGGCGGAGGTCCAGGCGGCTGCTACCCATTGAAGAGCAGTCACGCCACATTGTATGAACACTACCACTTGACTCATTTACTGATGTCGTGTACCGCTCTTAGCATTAATATTAGTACCAAAGTACATCCATACAACTTATCAGCATGGCGTAACTCTAGTGTAGGAAAAATAGCTGGAGCCTGCCTGGCGATCGAGTGTCACGATGTGCAGAGTCATGTGCGCTTCTGTAACCTTGAGGCCGGTCGGCAAGCAGTCTGCCTGCTTGGGTGGACCGGTAGATCCTTCAAGAACCTCTTGATCGGCTACCGGCAATGCGGCACGCGTCATATACATACGCATTGAAGCAGGTCCCATGGCACCAAAGTCAATTTCCCCTCATCAGTTCCTCCCGTACCGACAATGTCAGATCTGCACGGCACTCAACAAGCAGTAGTGTGGTACCCCCCGTCAAATGATATCCGCATCGATGCGGTTCCCGTACCAAAGTGTGCCTGTTGTCCGTGGCTTTCTCGTTTATCGGTGCTGAATAGGTTCTCTTCGCAGGATCGAAGAAGCAGACGATGCGATTGTGAAGATCACGGTTTGTAGCATTTAATTTCAAGCTCACGATCTCTCTTTTTGAACGGAAGTCTCAGCTGGCTGGGTTGTGCGGAAGTGACCTGCACCTTTACAGGGGCCATGGAGAATTTCATGAACCGTGAGCCTCCCCGATCTTATGCATTGGGGCTAACGCTGAATGATTATTACAGTCTGATTATGGGACACGAGTTTATTGGAGAAGTGGTCGCTCTTGGCGACAGCTTCACTTCAGAGAGTGCTCCGAAGGGTGGACGCCCAGCCTTGTACACCAGCCTGAAGGTGGGCGACAAGGTGGTATCGCCGTTCACGGTGTCGTGCGGCGAATGCCAGTGAGTGCAGACCTTCGACGCATCGAGATCTCAGCTCACCCCATGCCAGCTACTGCCGTGTTGGCTTCACCTGCCGATGCCCTTCTGGCCGGCTGTTTGGCACACCCACTTGCCCTGGAGGGCAGGCACAGTACATCCGCGTTCCCAAGGCAGGCGGCACCCTGTACAGCCTGTCCGATGCTACGGCGGACTTTTGGGTAACGCTCAAAGCCCAGGGGGAACTGCCGACAATCGCTGACAGCTCGTTGCTGCTGATGTGTGACATCCTGCCCACTGGCGTCTTCGCCGCCTTCCAGTCGCTGAATCACCCCAAGGTGCTGCCGATGGTGACCGGGCTGCCGTACCCTGCGAGCTCGATCGGGACGGACGCGGTCGTGGCTAGTGCGCTCACTTCGGAGGACACGACTTTGACGATCGCGGTGATTGGGCTGGGGCCTGTTGGGTTGGTGAGTCTAATCTCTGCGCGACGGAGGATAGATTCTGATCGCATACAGTGCGCCTGCGTGAGTCTCTTGGACATGCTGGCCACGGGTAAGACCTCATTCAATATTGTGGCCATCGATCTGGTGGAGGCGAGGAGGAAGAAGATGGAGGTGGTCTATGCGGCCATCGATGCGTCTGGCAAGGGTAGCGGCGATTTTGTCACGGCATCGCCAGATGAGGCCAAGGATATTGTGAAGAAGTGGACGAATGGGGTGGGGTGTAATACCGTTCTTGAGGTGAGTAGTGCATTCCAGATGGTGATCGTGGCTTACAGTCAACAAGGTCGTCGGCCATGTGAGTGCGTTGACACTGGCCTACGAGCTGGTCCGCTCCTTTGGGGCAATCACATCCGTGGGTGTGCATGGGGCCCCAAATCTCCCATTCACGGGCCGTCAGATGTACGCAAAAAACGTCTCTCTTGACTTTGGTCGCTGCCCCGTACGCGCGATGTTCCCCATGGCTTTAGAGATACTTGTAAAACGCCAGGATGTGTTTGGCGGTGTGGGAACTGAGGTCAGTTTGGTCGACAAAGTGGTCGGCTTTTCGGAAGCTGCAGAGAGCTATCGTCTGTTCGAGAAAAACCTGGTCGGGAAGGTTTTGTTTGATCCGTGGAGGGCATAAGGGATCGGACCGCAAGGTGTCCAGTAGTTTAGAAGGGTGTGCATAGCCACTCCGGGTCTCCCGAACAATTGGAACATGCACGCGAATTCACTACCATTTAACGAGCAGACCGTAGGATTTATTGGCATACAGCACAGAGGAAAGGATGAAGACTTGAGCATAAACCTGGTCGGGATTAAAGGAGATTTCCCAATAAGAGGCAGCACGTGCTCCCAGGGGTTACCATTTTCAATCGTCTCTGCTGTCGCAACGTGGTGGCCCGACATTCGAAGAAATAATTGACGACGACGCCGCCCAGCCCCGCCCGCCGCCGAAGCGACTTCCCTCTATCCTCCCTGGCCCCCCAGCATCTATAGTGAGGCCTCTATGATATGCCCCGCCCCCACATCCCCACCACTCTGCGAGCTCGGAACCGGGTTACCAATAAAACCAGGCTCAAAATCCATCGTGGTGATATCGACTTTGACCCAGACGATGCCCCGATATCCTTGTCGAACGATACGGCTGGTGTGGATGCAGACGATGCCAACGTGAGTCTCAAGTTTCCGTCTATTCTGAAGCCCCTCCGCGCCGTGTCGTCCTCCCTGTTGCACCCCTGCCTCATGGCACCCTCTGATTGGCTGCCACCGTGGGAACATAAATCCATGGATTGCTGACATAATCTTTGCGCCACAGGAACATCACTTGCAGGCCGTGCTGTCGGCCGCATCCCAGCAGCACCTCGGGAACAACAAGAAGTCCGCCCGGGGCTCTACAGACAAGCCGACACCGTCCACGGCGTACATCCCCACGCCCGACTCGACCGGTGTCGTCGAGGGCTTCGAAGAATTTTATCCAGCGGGTAAATGGGTCGACCCAGAGACATATATTCGGTGGTCAGAGACTGTGGACGACGCCGTGGAGAATGGCCTGACTGGTATATTCACGTATTATATGGATGAGCGGGATCAAGAATGGCTTGAGAAGAACAACGAGGAGGCTCGAGGCGAAGGCACCAGCGCGCAAGGCGCGGCGTCTGCTGCTTCAGCCACACCCTCGCGTTCTGGCCTCTCGCGGAGTGCCAAGGCGAAAGGCAAGGAACCTGACGTTCCCCAGCCTTTCGCCATCACCGAGGACGAATTTGAACTCGTGATGGGTATCTTCGAGAAAGTGACTCACGATAAGACCGAGTTCCTCCATCATGTATGTACATTGTTTGTTCCGTGTTGCACATCAATATCTGACTATTATCTAGTCTCTTGATACTGGAATGGCCTTCCCCCCATTCGCGGATTACTCGGACACGTTTGCCGCGCCATTACCACCGGCGCTCTTCGCAAGTTTCACTGTGCCTTCGTGGGTGCCGCAGCCGATGCAACTCAGTCGAATAGCCCGCGCTTTGTATCCTTATTGGCGAGAACGACGGACAGAACGAGGCGGCCACCTGATTATACCCCCATTGAATGTCAGTATTTTGTGCATCTCATGCATTTTATGAGAACCTAATCATGTATACAGGGCGATGAGACTGACACGCTCAACGAGTCATACATTTGTTTCCGTCGACGCGAGATCAAGGCCGTTCGTAAGACACGCGCCTCTCAAGTCACTTCTTCGGATAAACTCCTTCGACTGCAATCTGAGCTGCTTTCTTCTTTGGAGCTGGCGAAGAATGTGCTCAATCGCGAAACTCTCAAGTGCGAGGCGGCCCATCAATCACAGAGCGTCTGGGATAAGCGTCTGGCGCTTGTCGATTTGAAGCGCAAGTTCCCGACTTTAGGTGCCAAGGAAGACGAAGAGCTGCTACACGACAAGGAGCGGATCCCGAAGAGAATAAAGACGGACTCGGCCTTTCCTGGGTATGTTTCTGGTCATCACGATTATGCTTCGTTTTATTCATCCACCCTCCCAGGAAATTGCCTGGTCTCAAGATCAGAACTAATGGCGATGCTTCTCCACAAACCCCTGCAGAAGTTACTATCGCTCCGAGGCAAAGGACGGCCACCATTCAAAGTCAGATCGAGCGGGAGATGTCGAGGCTCAAGGACAGAGACCACCATTGGGAGGATCAAATCGACGTAAGTGGCACTCGAACACCCTTTAGCAATTATGATACTGACCTCAAACCACAGAGCGTATATCAGCCTACACCGGTACCATACCCACAGCGCCTGTACAAGCATATTGTTGCTGCCAAGGCATCACTGCCCTGGTCTTCACGCACGGAGGACGAGGACGACGAGCGACCGCCTCCTGCCGTTCGTATTCGCCGTGGTCGTGGTGGGCGCTATCACATCGACCGAAGGTTACCAACATCACGACTGTCATTCTCCAAAGGATCCTCCTATCCGTTCACTTTCCGCCGTCCATTACCAACAGCGGAGGATTCAGGCGAGGATGACAAGGAGGACGAAGAGCGTCTTTGGAGATTATCAGAGCGATGGAAGTTTGACGACGACGACGGCCCTGCTATCGGACCCGATGGTTCCGAAGAGCAGGATAGGGTGCTTGTGGATGATTACCATCCAAAGTACCTGCGGCATTTCGTCACTCTTCTGCAGGACCAGGACCATCAAGTCCTCGCGACGGACCCGTCCATCAACGTCATGGGACCAGATGGCCGTATGCAATCTATTGTGCCATATCGTCTGGGCGCACAAATGCCCATGATGCGGCGCGACGCGCAGCTTGGCCAGCGGCCCACTGGGATGCATTTCAGTCAGTCTGGCTCGCATATGCCCAACGGGACGCCAATATCTGTGCAAACCCAGATGAAGAGGATGCAGCCCCCCGTCGTGGTTCCCCAGCAGCAAGCGAGAATATCCTCTGGCGGCGGCATGCGGCCACCTTCGACTCCTGTCGTTGCGAGCATGTCTCCAAACCCTGCGCATTCGCAATCCTCTCCTCCCCAGATGCTCCCGCCGCCGCCTAGCACTCAGCAGCTGCAACAGCCGTTGAATGGTGCATCCCTGCAAAGCCCCACTCGTCCGGAAGCCGACCCCGTCAAGCTTGAGATGGGACCTAGCAACCCCATTGTTCCCAGTCAGCAGCACGAACTCGCTCCCCCTCTCCATATCATATCTATGCCTCCACCTGCAGATATGAACTCACCCAGTCGGCCGAAGTCGTCGCAGAATCACCATCTCACAGTCCCAATGCAGAACGGGTATCATGTTGCGACCATGAACGGCTACCCAGCCCAGACTGGGCAATATATTCATCACACAAACGCTCAGCACAACGGACAGCACGTTAGCCATCACAACGGGCTTCATAATGGCCAGCAGAACGGCCAGCAGAACGGCCAGCAGAACGGTCTGAGTTCGCAGCAGATGGCCAATCTCAAGTCCGCATTTGCGAATGCCCAGATGCCTGGTCAGGACATGAATGGCATGCACGCGAACAATGGTCGGGGGATGCAGAACACCTACATGTCTCACCCTCCTCCGCCGAACAACAGCCATTTCAACGTGCCGCTAACCGCTGGCAGCAACATCAATCTCAAGCTTCCTCCCGGACGCCAAGCTCAGTGGTCTGCGATTCCATCACCCTTGCAGCACAACAACTCGCTGACCAACTCGGGCGATGTGAGTATGATGAACGTTTCTATGTCGCCAAGCCCCGGGCATTCCCATGCTATGCCTGGCCAAGGTCCTCCCATGCGCACCCCCTCTGCCAACGGCTTGCGCAATGGCGCGCGTGTTCCGAGCCACATGATGGGCCAATCGGGGCAGATGATGAGCATGTCACCGTACCTTCAGCAGAACAGTCCATCACCGTCTCATGCGCAACTGCAGCCCACACCACCAAGACCTTCTCCGACCCCGCCTATGAATATGGTGTCTCCTTCGGTGCAGCATCAGCAAATGGTGGGTGGTGGTGCTCAAGGATATTGAGCAACATGTATGTACCTTGCTGGTTTGAAGTTAGGCTATCTTTGGTGGCCACGCTGGTCCCTTATATCCTCGCTCTGTTTTTTTACTTTGCTATTTGATTACTATACTTTAACCCAATTGATTACAATCCCCTACACCTGTATATTTTGATGGGTTCATAAAAATTCATTGACTATTAATTCATCCCGTGCTCTGGTGCCTTGGAGACTGATTTAGTTCGAGAGCCATTTGAACCAACATACGTGAGTACTGCAGAAGCTTTCAAATAGCTTACAGTGCAACGGTTTCATTTTTTGACGTTGTGCTGAGGCAATTGTTTGTGTGTGTGTTTTTCGATGCAAGGTAATGATTGGCAGTATGTGGCTATAAACATGTGGCAGAGAGTGACGAATATGAATAATAATAATAAAGACATTTTCATCCCGCTGAGGATTCCAGAAGCTCCCCGTTTACTCGTAAACGTTGATGGACGCAAACTCGAAGTACGCGTTGGTGAACGCTGAGGGGTTGGTGTTGACATAGTCTATTGTGAAAGCAAGATTAGATGAGAAGTCATCAGTCAGCGGTTATTAGAATAACGTACCATTGCAAGTCGATGGGCATCCGGATGCGGAGTAAACATCGGCGGCACCAGCCCAGTCACCGCAGAATGTCAAGTTGATGATGATGTTGTTCGCATCGAAGTGCGAGCCGATATCGCAGTCGGTGCTGGGGAAGTAGGCCGTGGGTGTGCCCCAGTTATCGGTGTTGACCGATGCTGAGCCGCCGGACACGTCGGACGGGACCGAGCCAGAGCTCGACTCCCAGAACCAAACGCTGATGGCGTCCGTGTTGCGCTCCATTGCGTACCACCCGCCACCGGCGGCGTTGAATGCCGGCCCGAAGCTCTTGGAGTCCGAGGAGTGAACACCACATCCCTAGTGTAATAATGCAGGTTTAGTAGGAGTACCAATATTTGGATAGCCATTGCTTACCGAGTTACCGTTGTCTGCAGTGTTGCAGTCGGTGCTGAGGGTGGTGCCAGTCTGGGTAACCGTGGAGGGCATGGTGCATCCAGGGCTGGTGTGGCTGAGAAATAATTTTTATAAGCTTCGAGATATCTTGAAGAATGGGATCAAGCTTACAGAGTAGACTGGTTGGGAGAGACGTTGTTCACGCCCTCAACGATGTCGACCTCACCGCCGTTGGGCCAGTCAGACTCGTCGGTCTCCCAGATAGCGGGCCAGGTGCCGCATCCCTCAGGCATGTGGTTGACGTTGAACACCGCGACGTGCGTAGAGTACGAGGCGACCGATTTGATGCGCACGCTGTTGCGACCGGTAGTCGAGCCCGAGGCCAAGGTGGTGGTGCTGTCTGCGCCCATCTTGAATGTGGTGGCCGTGGAAGACACAAGTCCAGCGGACTGCGCCGTAGCCGCGTCGACGTAGGTGCTGCAATAACTCATTAGTCGACGAACAAAGATGGTAGGAATTCGGAACTCACACTAGGCCCCCGGTAGGGTCTGCGATAGCCTCGAAGGTGAAGGCAGTCATAAAGTCAGCGCCGACAATGTTGGCCGATTGCTTGTAAGTCGCAGCCAGGGCCGGGGAGGCGATGGCAGCAAGGGCGAGGTATGTGCTGCGGGAGAAAAACATGTTGGACGCGGTCTGCTGCTTAGAGGAGGGATGAGAAGCCGGGATGTTGAGCGGGGATGTTGATTCTTTCCATTGTTTTGCAACTCATATTTAAGCTAAGCCCAAAGCCCAAGCGGGTACTCATTCTGGGGCACTGTCCGTTGCAGATGACGGCTAATTTACATGTGGTATGCACTGTCCCATCATGAATAGACGTTGCTATTTGGACACTGGCCAGGTGATGCGCTTGCCAGCGAGCATGAACACGATGAAGCCTGATGAAGTGAGTCGATCGTATCAACCGACAGATCTAAGATTGTGTAACCGTGCCTCTGTGTGGTTATAATCATGTCAGACGTCGGTCGCAACGGTAGAAGATGAAGGGTGTTGTGAGCTGTTTCGAGCAGTTCAAGTTGATAGCGGGATCAATTGTGGTCGACGACGGAGCTATCGGGCCCGGGCCCCGAGCGAGATCTGCCCAGTCCACGATTGTAATTCCGAAAAGTTGTGGTCTGGGATTGTATATGGAAAGGCTCAAATTCGCTTCGAGCAGGTTCAAGCTCCCTTGATTGTGTCTCTGATCTGAGATAAATCAAATAAACGAGCGTGCAAAAACCGATCGTTACCCCACGTTTGCCCCACCTCAGTGCTGTGCTGTCAGTTTACTTGACCAGAATAACAGAAAATTGTGGCGAAAGCATGCCGCTGGCAAAACCGGATCTATCGGTGTCCGTATCAAATCAATATCAATGCTCCACCGACGAGTGGTCGGGCGGCGAGAGATGCGACGGGAATCATTGTCAAGATCACGAGCGATCACCAGCAAGTCAGTGACCGCATGATATTTGGAAGCACCCACAACAAACAACAATCAATCATGTTTTCAACTTTTCAATATGTTTCCCCAACCTGCCTCCGCGTGTAAGATTACTCAGCTCAAACTATCCCCAGCTCTGCCCCGTGCCTTGGACATTAGTCTGAGTATTTTTTTAGCCTAAAATTTCTTATCGCTGTGTTGTTCGGGGGTGTTGAGCCACCAGCCATTGCCGCCGCCACCGCAGTCAATGAATTCCAATATTGCAACCCGAGGAATCACCGTCCCGATATTGAGTGAGAATCTCGTTGTAGGAACAGGCAGGAACAGGCCCATAAATGTTTGCAGATCTGATGGGACCCGACCAAATGACCGCTCAAAGCTACTCAACTGTCATGATCTCCCGGCTGCTGACCTTCCCTAAGTATCAACATTACTCGCTGAAGTACCGAAGTTTTTCCAGGCCGAAGAGGTGGAACAGGAGTCGTCAATTTGTCCGTGTACCAGAAAATATGTGGAGTGCCTGTCAAGTCATTATGCTCCAACGGTTAACGTATGGATTTGGCCTTGCGGGGTGACAATTTTTCAATCACGCATTGCATCTAAATGACCTATAGCTGTGTAGCGTTAACACCTGACAATTGAATGCAGAAATATTGCATTGTAGTGTAATTCTCAGGCAGCGGAGGATACTTGCGTAGTCCAATATTCAAGTGCGTCGAATTTGACGAGATCAGGCTTGCCACAAGTTGCGACGGGTAGACTGCGCAGTGCGATAGATATGCAGTGGATAGCACGGCTTGACGGTTTGTTCGCTGACCATCATCGCTCCCAGTTATGTTCAGTGCAGCAAAGTGACGGTGGTACTGGCTGTTGCGTCGTCCGTCATGTCTGTCCCACAGTGCATATTGATATGCCTATATGATACTCGCTGAAAAGACCACCTTGGATATATGGCGACGCATGTGATAGGCGACAGCAGGTAACAGCCACGATACTGGTAGCATCAGCGGCCATAACAGAAAAATCGCGAACGCGCGCAATCGTTTTGCGTTTCGGGAGGATGGCCACTGGACGGCGATGCCTGTGTCAACACATTAGTACAGCGTGCTTTGTTCAGGGCTATACGAAAAGAAACCAAAAACTTTTTTACCCTCGTAGGAATGCGTTTGGACCTGCTGGAAGTTCCAATTTTCATGTCGTCCTGCATGGGGTGTACAGAAACAAGCACAACATTTGCGAGCGTGCTGATACCGATTGGGAGCTCACGAAGACCTCAGGAGTGCTCGAGTTTGTTGAAGAGCTGCGATCCTCTTTTATACACGGCTTCCGCCCATCCTTCTCAATCTATCATATTGAGGTCTTATGGCCCCAAGTTGGCCCCCATCTTGGGTCAACAAGTCGCGTATGAGTTGCAGTGCTGCCTGCGGTCACGTACGCAGCGGATGTAGAGTCAAAGGAAGTTTTTCTGTGATGGTTATTTGTTGACTAGGTTGGAAACCGAGGAATGAGACAGCAATTTGGATAATGAGATATCGACCTTGTAGTCTGCCGAAAAGCGAAAGAGGGTCTACCGCACTGACCCCCTCGCAGTTTGGCGGCGGGACGACCTTAGATCATGCTAGAGCAGCGCACACAAAGAGATATCAAGCATGCGCGAAGGCCGTCGACCTTTACGGTACGCATGTAAGTCATATAGGATGAAGGTGAGGGTACAGGACCTGAAGAGTTGATTACCAAGTTCAACGTGCACGTGGGAATATAACTGTTGTGCTTCTCACACCTCTCCAAAGGAGTGCTCGATCATCACTGTTGGTCCTAGTACTACTGTGAATTTCTTCCACCATTATCATATTGCTTCAATCAAGATGAAACCTAAAACTCACACCAAAACCGAGGTGACCCAATTTCGCCCTACCACTCCTTGATAACTGCTCATCACGGAAGCAACGTCGGGAACAGTTCATCACGCTAAGAGAGATGGAAAGGTTCATTTCAATGATCAGCGCTCATCCTCGTGATCGCTACTTTCAACACATCCTCGTCGGATGGAATGATTTTGTGGCGCCACTCACGCCTCCCAATGTCAGCGATGTACCACATCTCAAATGCGCGCAAGAGGCTGCCGAGCGCCTCGACAGCGTTCCAGAGTCAGTAGGTGCATTGTTGTGGGAAATAGCAAAAGCGAGCAGTGGCCAGTTATCTGAAGCAAAAACGTTCTCACTTTGGAGCAAGGCGTGGCCCACCATGTGGATCTGGATGCAGCACATGTACCAAGCTCATCATGCTCACCGCAAAATATTGAAACATAGGATGGATGCCTATGTGACCGATGTCATGGAGAAGAGATATCAACTATTCGGGGGCGTGTTCATGATCTTCGTTGACCATAACCACCCCCGACCGATGGTTACTGGAATTCTAGCCAGTCATCCTGGGATCTTCCGCATGATGGCAGACATGTGGATCAGGGAGGGTACGGACAAAAACGCGTCATCACAGGGCTTTCGGTCTGGGGTGTTTGCTGACCCCCGGCACACCACACTGCATGCAAGATTCAAGGCGCAGGTCCTCTCGGCATGCGGATCTGCAAAGGAGTTTGTGCACATTTTATGCCAGCGGATCGAACGAAATATCGGGCAGGAACAGCGGGATTACGATACCCTCACTGTCGAATTGACCTCGCTCCTTATGCACATTTCCGTCCCGCTGCCCCCGGAAGACTCAAATAACGTCGCACCGGCGATGTACGCGTCCTCTCGAGTTGCGACCATGTTGATGCAAGCATGGGCTCATATCACATCGAGTTCGTTTACCGGCACCTCCGAGCGTCGCGATGAACTACTCCGCGTATGCGCGTTTGGCACTTTCTCGCTCGTGCAGCGCTCGCCCCAGGCGTATGAACGGCTCGTCGATATCCTGGATCATGACTTTCTGCTGCTTTTCCTAAAGTCTGTCCCTATGGTGCGCTCATCATCCAAAAATTACGAAGACTTCACCATCGTTGCCGTTGCCATTCTCGAAAAGGTAGTCTGCCCTGCGACCATCCACCGCAAAATGTTATGCTCCATGGGTCGATTCGTTTCTGCGAACCAAATGCACACCATACCGCGAACTCCCAATCCCAGAGTCCACGAGTCCTGGTCACAACTGAACAAGCTGCTCAACGAGCGGCAGAGCGGATACAAAAGATATACGGAAAGTTCCCGAACTATTCTTCTCTGCGGTAATGAAAAGGTAAGCGCGTTCAGAGACTTGATTTGGTCCCGAGTGTATGGTGCTAAATATTCTTGGTAGTGCAGTAATACGAGCCACGGAGGGCTTTACAGATGTTCTGCATGCAGGATCCTGTTATACTGCAGTGAAAAATGTCAACGAGAACAATGGATTCGTCACAAAACCCTTTGCAATAACATGAAAGGAAAGGTCCAAAGTGAGTTTCTAGTTTCAGCATAATCTGTGGGCAGCGCTGATTGGATATGCACGTCGTGATAGGCTGCGTCGATCTGTCCTATCCAAACCTGCACTATCTGTCCTACCTCGTTGCCACCGATATGGAGGCACGACATCTACCGTACATGGCTCGTGCCGCTTTGCCAGGCGCGGTGCCTTTTTTCTTCCTGGACTATGCCAAATTCTCGAATGGCGCTTCAGGAATCATTCTCATGGATGCAAACGACAAGAAGCCTTGGTTTCCGCTCTCAGATGACGGCAATCTCTCTAACGAGTGGCGTCGATTGCTGGTAGGACCTAAAGAGCTGGTGCCGCGATTGCTGGTGGCAATTCCTCGGGGCGCAAAAGACACTGCTCAGATGATGACTGCGGCTGTGGTGCTGGCCCAGAGTAGCGCAAGCCAAAATCCGATGATAGGACTTCGATGGTTTCATTGCCAATGAAGGCGGTGTAGAGAAGGTTGGAATTTAAAAGAGAGACAAGATTTCGGAGGCTAGAATAAAGGTCTATGCTTTGGGGCTTTTATTTGCGATACATTTTTATACACAATTCATAATCCGCATCGATCTTCTCGTACATGGAATCAGAGAATGTTCGCTTGGAGAGGGGGAATATCGGAAGTAGCCGAATCTTTACCCACGCCGCCCAACACGATCGTTTCGCAAGCGAAGCGCGCAGAAATCACCTCTTCGTCGGCCGTATCCTCAAGGTATCTACTATTTGGCCTATCCTGACTCTCTGGTGGATGTGTATCTGGTGCTGCATGCTGGAATCTGTGCTGGATGGAGTGGATGAGGCTGGAATGGTCCGCTGGGAGGTTGGATGACAGTTTGGAGGACGGATGGACTTGGACATGGAGACCGGCAGATTCAGCATGCATGCAGCATCTGAACACTATCCCGAGAGCCCTTGTGATCCCTCGCTGACGATATCTCCCCAGACTCCCCATGGCCCCCGCAGCAAAGACACCCGCCACTAAGGGCAAAGCCCCGGCCAAGGGTGCGTCTGCCTTCTGCCCCTCTCATCCCTTCCCGGTGCCCAGCTGACGCACCGATTTATTATTCTAGTCTCCCCCAAAGATGCCAAGGCAAAGGCCGCCAAAAAAGCTGCCCTCCAGGGTGCGCACTCACACCAGGCGCGCAAGACGCGCTACTCGGTCTCCTTCCATCGCCCCAAGACCCTGAAGCTCAAGCGCGACCCCAAGTACCCGCGCAAGTCGATCCCGCATGCCCCGCGGATGGACGAGTTCCGGACCATCATCTCGTGCGTGCAATGCTTAGGATTGGTGCTTATGATGTTCTGATATTGATGGTGCAAAAGGCCGCTGAACACAGAATCCGCGATGAAGAAGATCGAGGAGCACAACACGCTCGTGTTCATTGTGGACATCAAGAGCAACAAGCGCCAGATCAAGGACGCGGTGAAGAAGCTGTACGACGTCCAGTCGGCCAAGATCAACACCCTCATCCGCCCCGATGGAAAGAAGAAGGCGTACGTCCGGTTGACGCCAGACCACGACGCATTGGATGTCGCCAACAAGGTGAATACCATTCGCTGCACAGGCGTATGTGTCGTCTTGCTGATTATTGTGCTCAGATCGGCTTCATCTAAACGGCACTGGACGTTTCGTTTCCCCCCTGGTTTCTCCCTCTCGGCGTATCATTTGCATATCCACTCGCCCTTGTATGTCTAAGCCATGTTCAATGCACAATAGTATGCTGTCCGAGACGAGGACGCCGCGCGAGCCGCCGAACAAGGCGCCTCGTTGAGAAGTATATAAATCACAAATATGCAGTGTCATCAAGCGTTAAACGTTACACGCTCGCAATACCCGTCATATTGCCTTGCATTTGGAAGCCCACAATAATTTTTCCGTTGCATCTAAAAATCTTCCAGGGTTTCTAGCGTTACGGATTACGACCGTTAGACTTGAAGCTTGAAGGCCTTGTACCAGCCTATGATATAGTGTTTCCTCCTCCCTCCTGATTCAAATTGTGTAATGGATCCACGCATATCGCTGCATATGATTCACTTGCAAGGCCACCTCTCGCCGCCCGCGAAAGCCGCCCAACTTCGGGCGCCCATCATTGGCGGCCCGTGTAAAATTCTAGACCTTTAGGCTATTGTAAGTAGCAGCACGTGGACCCGCATTACCATGACTACACGGTGTACCCCAAATTTATTGTTCAACCATATGATGCCAGCTCCAGCTGCGTCCTGCTATACAAGTACTCCCACAAACCTGGGATATCCAAGAAGAGAGTCTATCATCATACTTCAGCGAGAGGCAAGGGAAGAGGGGTCGAGGGAGACAGTGTTGAACCGTTTATTTAAATTGATAGATGTGTGTTGCAGCTGTGATCGGCATCGATACAGGCTGGTTGCCACATTCCAATAATTCATCTTTCCTCTTCTCTTGTCGCTTGTTGTTTCGTTTCGCTTCCTCTCCCCCTCTGCTTTATTTCATTGGCCGTGTGCTCTCGAGCTGCAGCCTCTGTACGCTCGCCACGCTGCACCAATAATCCCAAAGCCATTCTTTGTTAAACCACACTCGTTATTCTGTTCTGGGATCTGTTCTGCAGACTTTTGTCTAACACTCATTGCTCTTCAGCACCTCTACAACCACACCTCAAAAAACACCTAAACATACCAAGATGCAGTTCCCTATGTATCTTTTCTTCACCGTGACCCTCGCCATCCTGGCCGCATGTTACCCTGTCGAGGCTGGCCATCTGTCCACCAAGCACTCGCATGCCCGGCGCTCGATGACTGGCAAGTCCGTGCCGAGGGATCTGGGCGGCCTCCTGGACCCCGTCCTTGGTGAGTGTTGACGGTTGTGGCAGTATCCATAGCACTCAACTTGGAATTTCATTTCGCAGATGCTGGGGATACCAGTTCGTCCGTTTCGGCCACGCCAAGCGCGCACCCGTCACCGTATCCTTCGTGTAATCCTCAGGACCCGGCTTGCTCTTCTAGCCAGAGCGTCTGGATCAGGACGCATCGCCACCACCACAGCAGCACCATCACAACTAGCAGCAGCTCGACAACCAGCACATCTTCGTCAACCTCATCCTCGTCTTCGAGCTCTTCCAGTTCATCAGGTGGAGATTGTGGATTACTGGGCGGTTTATTGGGATGCCCTTCGAGCACAGCGACTAGTAGCACCAAGGAGAGCAGCTCGTCCAGTCCGTCGGATAGCAGCTCGTCCTCCCCCGCAGACAGCAGCAGCAGTGCCGACAACAGCTCATCTACACCAGCCCCCACCACACCGCCTGCTAGCAGCGCGCCAGCATCATCTAGCGCTTCCGCCTCGCCATCCAGCTCGTCGGCCTCTAGCCCTGATTGTGGATTGCTAGGTGGAGTCCTGGGGTGCCCATCGAGCAGCGCTTCTCCGGCGTCGTCAGCTGCCGCGCCACCGTCGACAACCGTAGCACCATCAGCATCAAGCAGCGCGAGTGCATCTGGCAGTAGCTCCGCGTCTGCGTCTGCCAGTAGCTCTGCATCTGCGTCTGCCAGCTCGGCTTCTAGCTCGTCCAGCGGGGGAGGTTGTGGCCTGCTCGGGCTCTTCCCATGCTCTTCCAGCACAAGTGCGTCTGGTAGTAGCTCATCCGCATCGGCTTCCAGCGCATCCGGTAGCAGCAGCGCGTCATCCAGCAGCGGCAGTGCATCCAGCAGCGGCAGCCACAGCGGCTCGTCCACAGCGGCCCCCAGCTCTTCGAGCGCGAGTGCCTCTGATTGTGGCGGCCTACTTGGCGGCATCCTCGGCTGCTCGAGCAGCACCGCGTCATCGGCCAGCAGCACTGGGCCCCCATCGAGCAGCATCACCCCGGCCCCATCGGTTTCGGCCAGCAGCTTCTCTGGCAGTAGCAGCGCATCCGGTAGCAGCTCGTCGGGCACTTCGTCGTCTTCAAGTGTGGACTGTGGATTGCTCGGGAATCTTTTGAGCCCGCAGTGTCAGTCCAGCACGATCTCGCAGTCGTCTTCCAGCAGCAGCTCGGGTAGCGTGACTGTGTCGGGATCTGTGACGGTTTCAGGATCTTTCACGTCGTGCTCGGGATCTTCAGTGTCGACATCAGGATCTCTTTCAGGGACCAGGTCGTCGAGCGCATCGGGGTAAGCCAAAACAATATATTTCTTAAAGTTGAAACTAATATTCGATTGAAGGTCTGGAATCACTTCTGTGCCTAACAGTAGCAGCAGCGGCAACGGTACATCGTCAACGTCGCTCATCTCATTCCCGTCGGGTCACAACAGCTCTGCCACAGCTTCGGCAACCAACATGTCGTCCTCGTTCAGCGCAACTGCGACTTATTCCGCGCAATCCATCAACTCCCAGTACACATGGTTGACGCAGAGCAGCCTCATCGTCGGCAGCGTGCCCACTACGACCGCCTCGGCGACGTTGACCAACCCCGACCAAGCGTCGACGACATTCACTGTTGCCAGCGCTTCCGGCACTGCGACTCCTACTGCACCGGCCCTTCCTTCGGGCATGCCCGCGCGGATTTACCCTGGTTCACAGATCGCGTCGAACACGGATTTGACCGCATACACGCCCATCGCTATCTTGTTCGACTTGGATCTCAGCTGGCAGTTCGAGACGAGCAGCAGCGACGCTCCCAACCAGATGTTTGCATACATGCCTGCTGTTATTGCCGGTGCCTTGGGCATTGATCGTATGTGGATTTATTGGTGTAAAGCATCTTGAGCATCGCTGATTGTTTCCTCCCTTGTAGAATCGCAAGTCATGACTTATTACTTGCAAGTGTTCCAGCCCGTCAGCTACCAGAACGCCTCGGACGTTGCCCAGCTTGCGACAGAGTATGTGGCCTACATTCCCAGTGACACCGTGCAGGCGCTCGCCTCGCAGATCAAAGTGAAGACGTCCCTCTTCTACACCGGTGCAGGGGGCATTGGCGCGGCCCTTGCCGGGCATGTGGATTCCTCGTTTGCCATCAACTCCGTCACCCCCGACGCGGGATCGGGCAATTCTGGAGGCTCAGGGAGCAGCGGCTCAGCGCCCGAGAGTAAAGCGTCCAAGACAAGGCAGGATGCGATCATCGGCGTCGTCAGTGCACTGGGCGCTATTGCCATGGCAATTCTTGCGCTGCTGCTTTTCCGCGGGTGGAAGCGTCGTCAGGAGGTTGCGCACCACCGTCTCGCCGACCCCAATGCTATTGGTGCTCGCCCATCGGGCCGGGAGTTTGATCAAGACAGTGTGGGAGGCCAGCGCAGGAGGAGTTTCTATTATGCGGAGGACAGTTTGAGCGGAGGACAGGCGCAGGCGTCGGATGATCACTATGACTACCGCGCCAGCCCCAACACGAACGAGAACGTGAGAGAGCGCAGGCCGGTATTGGCTGCACAAATATCCACACCCTATCTCCAACAAAGCAGCATGAACTGGTAGTTCGACTACCACACCCTTCCCATACTACTAAATCATCATCAACAACAATCAATGTTTGAACTCCGCAGCCTGCTATACCTCCATCTCCGGCGTTCCTCTTGGTTTTTGTTTCTCCTTTTTTTATCAACTTTGAACCTTTGGGCTTCTCCGCTGCCTTTGTTTTGTTTGCTAGTGGTGGGTCATAGTTTGATACTATTTATCATTTTCCCTGGCGAGCGCGTCATGCCCTTCGACCTTTGGTACAGGTCACTGGTGTATAACAGCAATCAGCTCCTTTAGAATAATGTATTTTCTCCACCATTTCTTCTTGGAAATTTCCTGCTTGATATCTTGGTTCCTCTCCTCATTGACGTTGTCATTTATTTTATATAGCATTACTCGATAACTGTTATCTTCGGACTCTTGACCTTTGCTACACAAAATATTGACTGAAGAAGAGGTGTTTGATGATAAACTAACGACGAAGCATTACGGCCCCCATTCACACTTTATACCCCTTTGGACATGACCATGCGATACCAGTGATGCCTTGCAATATATATGCTCCCAACATTTCGGTATCTGACGGAAGACCGAAACTAGGCAGAGTAGTCACAGCATCTGAGATATGAATGTTGTTATTAAGATACCGTGCGGAAATGAATTATCACTGGGACATGGAGTTTCGACGATACCTCCTTCCATAATACACAACGAGATCCATGACATGCCGCAGTGTTGAAGGCAAACCCTACGGGAATTTTGCCGAGATAGCGCCCTGAGTTGACATCTCTGAAGTATCTGTGCTCGTCTAAGCCCATCATGAAATGAGCTTTGCCATGACTTGAAATAGTGTAGGGTATGGGAGCATCACAAGTGTTTGCTTCGATATAATCACCAGTGACGGCAGTCCACACTCGTACGGTGGAGTCCGTCGATTCTGAGGCTATTTGGGATCCATCTGGCGAGAACGAGACAGAGTATATTAAAGCCTTGTGGCCTTGAAGGGGCGCGAGGGCAGCCTCGCCAGTGACAGCATTCCACACTCGCACGGTGGCATCGTCCGATCCCGAGACGATTTGGGATCCATCCCGCGAGAACGAGACGGAATATATCCAACCCTCGTGGCCTTCAAGGGGCGGGAGTGAAGCTTGGCCAGTGACGGCATTCCATACTCGCAGGGTGCGGTCAGACGACCCCGAGACAATCTGGGATCCATCTGGGGAGAACGATACAGAGCGCACCCAACCCTCATGACCTTGAAGGGGCGGGAGGGTGGCTTCGCCAGTGACAGCATTCCACACTCGTACGGTGCAGTCGTCGGATCCCGAGACGATCAGGGATCCATCTGGCGAGAAAGAGACAGAGCGCACCCAACCCTCATGGCCTTGAAGAGGCGGGAGGGCAGCCTCGCCAGTGATGGCATTCCACACGCGCACAGTGGCATCTTCTGACCCCGAGATGATTTGGGAGCCATCTGGCGAGAACGAGACAGAGTATACAAAAGCTTCGTGACCTCGAAGGGGCGGGAGGAGAGCCTCGCCAGTTGCAGCATTCCACACTCGCACGGTGCAGTCAGACGACCCTGAGACGATTTGGGATCCATCTGGCGAGAATGAGGAGTGCACCCAACCCTCATGGCCTTGGTGGAGCGGTAGGCTAGCCACGCCAGTGGCGGCATTCCATACTCGCACGGTGGTGTCACCCGACCCTGAGATGATCTGGGATCCATCTGGCGAGAACGAGACAGAATTTACCACATCATTATGGCCTTGAAGGGGTAGGAGGGCGGTCTCGCCAGTGAAGGCATTCCACATTCGCACGGTCCAGTCGGACGACCCCGAGACGATCTGGGATCCATCTGGGGAGAATGAGACAGAGCGCACCCAACCCTCATGGCCTTGAAAAGGCGGAAGGGTGGCCTCGCCAGTGACGGCATTCCATACTCGCAGGGTGGCGTCGTCCGAGCCCGAGACGATCTGGGACCCGTCTGGCGAGAATGCGACAGAGTATACAGAATCCTCATGGCCTTGAAGTGGTGGGAGGGCAGCTTGGCCACTGACGGCATTCCACACTCGCACGGTGTGGTCGTACGACCCCGAGACTATTTGGGATCCATTTGGTGAGAACGATACAGAGAGTACCCAACCCTCGTGGCCTTTAAGAGGCGGGAGGGCTGCTTTGCCGGTGACGGCATTCCACACTCGTACGGTGCGGTCGTCCGATCCCGAGACGATCTGCGATCCATCTGGCGAGAAAGAGGCAGAGAGTACCCAACCCTCATGGCCTTCAAGGGGCGGGAGGGCAGCCTCGCCAGTCGCGGCATTCCACACTCGCACGGTGCAGTCGTCAGATCCTGAGACGATCTGAGATCCATCTGGCGAGAACGAAACAGAGCGCACCCAACCTTCATGTCCTTGAAGGGGCGGGAGAATAGCCTCGCCAGTGATGGCATCCCACACGCGTACGGTGTGGTCGGATGACGCCGAGACGATCTGGGATCCGTCCGGCGAGAATGAGACAGAGTGTACTGAATATTCATGGCCATACAAAGTCTGCAACAGAGGAGGCCACGTGGGCTCAATACCTGTTACGACATGCGGCATGTTGTCGCTGTGGAAGGTTTGGTAGATTAGGGTGTCATGGGGGGTGAAGGGCAATGCACTGCTATAGATGAGCAATGGGTGCTCATTGATGGTATTTGCGAAGTATTGTGCAAAACGATGCGCATCGATCACAAAATCACACAGTTTACTGCCTGGGAAGCATCTCTGGATGGCGTTTTTCAGTAACCTGTTCAAACATTGTCGGCAACGACGCACCTGTGTCCACTTCAGCAGCCTTATAAGTGCCCGCGTGGCAAGATTGTAACACTTGGTAATGACAAGGGCTTCCATCCAATGTAACAGATGTTTGCGTAGAAACTGATCTATCGTATCTGCTAGACCATCAAAGGCATTTTTTATCAAGCAGACGTGCTCGATCCAGAACCTGCAAGCGTACACCACAGATTCTGATAGTGCCTCGCTCGGGATAGGCTGGTTGAGCACTAGGTTGCATATGTTCTCCCGCAACTCGCTCTCTAAAAGCGCAATGCACCCATGGGCAAGTTGTACGTTGCACTGCTCGACATTGATGGCCCAGGAAGCGTTACGGTCGTGCAGGGTGAGATAGTCGCGAAAAGAGGTATGGAGGATACGGATTGGCAATGTTTCGCTCCAGTGGAGTACACTGCCAAAGCTGGAGATGGTGTGTGCCACTGGTAGGCGCGATTTGAGGGGTGGCGCAGAAGGTCCAAGAAGAGCGCCTATCGCACCACAGGAGAGTGGGATTTGAGCGCAGATAACCACACCGAGAATGTCACGAACATCCGTGCAAAAGGATGGGTCATCCCATGGGCCTGCAGATTGGAGGGCAGTTTTGTACAACTCGTACAGCTTCGCAAAGGAACTGCTTGGCGTATCCGTCGCCTGATGCTCAATAAGTTCGTTCATCTTGCTCCGGGGATCGTGGCTTGCGTCTATCAACCGACACGCAGTGGCCGCCCATATGAAATGACCTCCTGCCAAACTGGTCAGATTGTTGACGCCTTCCTCCTCGGGCCAGCCTTGCAGAAGATTGTGCAGACGGATCTTTTTCTGACGCGTGTTGCTCAATTGAGATCGAATGAACGCAGCTATGTCTGCTCGACAGGTCTCTGGGTCAACGCTGAGTTCCGCACGACGTATGAGCGGGTGGCTGAAGCTGTACAACATGTCGTCCTCGGGACGGCTGATAATCAGGATTCGTATGAACCTGGGCAGCTTCGAAGCGCCTTCGGAAAGAACTCGCAGGAGGCCTTCACGCTCGGTCTGACTGCCGCACTCATCTAGTGCATCGACCACCACCAAAACAGGACCTCTAGACCACGGAATGTGTCCTAGAGCCGTGGCACTGAGAAGCTTGTCGAACTGAACGGCCAAAGGTTGGTTCGCTATATTCGGGATTTCTTTGATCACTTGCTCGATTTTGGCACCGATGATCGCATCGAATTCAGCCAGCTGGTAGGCTATCGTGCGGATCAACGTTGACGCGTTTGAGTCAGGAAGGGCGCGGTTGAAGAAGAAGAAGGCGCCCAGAAGGTTGACGCCATCGATGTGATCCATCATCCTGGCGATGGTGGTCGATACGGTGCTTTTTCCGGCCCCGGCCAACCCATATAACCACATTATACTCTCGCGACTGCTTGAATCGTCCGAATACCAATCCATGATCGATTTGATGGCGTCTAATCGAGTTCCTGGGAGGCATGCGGTGCGTTCGCTCTGATCCATGGTTGCCGGTCTCAATTTTTCCATGAGCTGATCAAATCCTGCACGGCCCGTTAGCCAAGATGATGCAGGAATGAACAGTTGAGGACGTCGACTTACGGATCTCGTTCGCCGTTGTGGTAATGTTGGCTGTCATCAAGGCTGTTTGCGTAGCAATGCGCCCAGTGAATTCATCCCCCAGCTGCTTGAACGTGTCTTGATATCGAGAAATCAAAGCATCGGTGCTGGAGAAGGTTTCCGTGATGGCCTTGCCTGTTGGAGATGATGAGTTGGGTCTTCAATACCATTGTCCAGTGACGCACCTAAAAATGTTCCGTGCCGCGTATACTGTTGTATAAAGTAACCGCAGTCAACTGTCTGCTTCAAGATACGGCTCAGGACGTCCTGCAAACGCTCGTCCTTTAGAATCTCCGAGCCGACAACGATTGAATAAGTGGACAGCATCATCTGAATGAGTGCTGCCATCTTGTCATCTCGAGCTTGCTGCGCTTTCACCAGCTGGAAGAAGAGTTTAGATACTGCATTGGAGAAATTTGGGGTTGGTTTACCTTGAGGCCAACTGAAAGCACGTTCCAGGCGAGATTCACCCATGGGTGTATCTGCAGAACGATGAGAACGTTATGGCGAAAAGGAGATATGAGCGCACCTTGGCAATCTCGTCCCCAATCGTGACCATAATATACATCTTACTCAGCAGCATCTCGAACGATCCTATGAGGTCCGATTGCGCAAGACCAATCACCGCGTCTCCAGCAGCGCTCATGGTATCCGCAACCGATGTTATTCTCGGCGCTGTTGCTTCCGCGGGCAATTCCAAGTTTATATGTTCCATTGCGCTGGCCAATGTCGTGGTGGAGCTTTCGGTAATCCGCATCGTCAGCTTGCAAGTGACTTTGCCCTTCAGTTGCAACGACAAAACGATATCTGCCATTCCGCAGCGTCAGCTCTGGGAGAGATGAATGATATTGAGAACTATACCTTCGTTGGGTCGATGATCTGATTTTTGTAGTAGTTCGGCTAGCCTGATCTCAACTGAGCCCTCGGCTTTGGAGGACTTGCTTGAAAAGCCGATCCTGTGGTCTCGGATTAAGCTCAATTTGAGCTTGTCTGAGGTGGATAGAGGTGGTCTGCAGCGCGAGGACAGAATTAGCTTCCGCTGTTTGGCTTAGTATGCATGTACAGGACCGAGACTTACAGTGTATTCTTTTCATCCCAGCGTATCCCTCCGCCGTTTTTCCATTTTTCTCGCCGAGTCTTCCACGAAAGGCTCCCCGCTTCAATTTGTACTTGTGCTTTGACAGGTTTTGTGACAAGAAGTCGCGGGAGACCGGTCACTTCGACGACTGAGACGCGTTAGCACACTGTATCAAGCAGTAGCGAGTCAAGATGGTGGGGTGGTGACTTACTTGTAATCTCATAAGACTTTGCTGCTGCGCTATCACTGTACAGACAGTTGAATGAGAAGCATTCCACGACTAGACCGGCCCACTTACGCCGCAGATGCCATCGGTGTATTATAGGACTGAGGGCCAAGTAATGGCAGGTGCTTGTTCTGGCACGAACGCGGCACTCGGGAGCAGGGATGAGTTGTGTCGAAGGCCGGAGAGGAGGCAAGGCCAGCATATGTCCAGTGCCGAGGAATGCGCAAGGGCTGGTGGTCCTGGAAGGCCAAGCAGCGTCTATCGACCGATCACTTGCTGATCAGTACGCGACTACTTCTCGCGTCAATGCACTTTCGAGTTGACGCGTCTGCCAATCAGCAGTCTGGCGGGGCCTCCACAAGGTTTTATACTGCAAAGGCTTTGTACAGAGTGTAAAATCCGGAACACCTTGGATGCCGACCAGCAGCAGCAGCGACGGCACGTCCCCTACAACGACACCCCACCTTCAACGACCACATCCTCGTCTTCGACGCCTTTGTCTTCGCCATCGAGCTCATCCAGTGCATCGGTTAAAAGGTGTGGACTACTAGGCAATCTATTGGGATGCTCGTCGAGCACAGCAACTGGCAACATCAAGTAAAGCAGCTCGTCCTCCCCCGCAAGCAGCAGCAGCATATAGCGCTTCTGCCTCGGCCTCCAGTAGTGATAATAAGCCTCCAAACCTCTACTCACGACTAGGTAGGAGACTGGACAGATTCTCGTTTTCTTGAAGTAGCTGGCTCGTGGGATTGAATATGAACGTTTGGCAGTGAGTACATTCATTTTGGTATTGGTACATTTGCGACATAGGAGACGTGCATAACAAATTACAAGTACAACAAGTGCCCTTCGTATCTCTTTCAAACAAAATGGAGTATCCGCTAAAGTAAAGTTAGTGATTTGCCGCTTCAATGTCGAAAGAGGAGGAACAGACTAACCTTGAAGCCAGTTTATTTGTCGACAGCAGCAATCGCCTCGTTGATGAGGATAGAGATCATGTGGTCGTCGGGTGGAACTTCAGGGAACTTTCCATCGATCTTGACCTTCGAAGTCCCCCGGAAGCCAATCACGAACGAGGAGCCAGCGAAGTGGAACATTCCCAACTCGTCCCCTCGATTTACATGTTGACCATCGTAGACGGTTGCCTGGCAAGTCGAAATCTCCGTCATGCCAATGGAGACGAAAAAGATGAGCCCGACATCGGAGTTGTCGGCTTCGATGAACATGATCTGACGAGCGGCGACGTTGGAGAAGAAACTGAGTGACTTCAGATATGGGGGTAGATTTTCGTCGTCATCGGGAGGGGGGATGGGATCCCCAATGGTGCTAGGGGCTTGGGCGAAGTATGTTCCCGGGACATCGATAATCTTCACGATTTTGCCGTTGACGGGTGCGTGTCAGCGGTGATAACCGGTGACGTTGAGGAATCCTTGCAGGATGCTACCGCCCTCGAACTGTTTCGCCAGGGGGTCGGTGGTGAGCAAATGTACGAGGGAGTACGCTTCGTCCTTGATGAAAAGATCGTCTATCATCTTGAGGTTTTCCTGACGGTGATAGAACATAGATTCGCAAGGGGCGCCGACGATGGTTGTATCATCAACCGGGGGCTTGCCGGGCTCGCCGGGTATGGGACGATCGATATCAACTGCCCTGAACTTCCGATTGAAGAAATCGTCGAAAGACGTGTATCCGTGGAATTCAGCATTCGCGTCACAGATGTAGACATCCTCGAAGGTCCGCCCTGAAGCAAATTGCTTCATCAAGGCTGCCTTGGCAGTGTCACTGAACCACCCGTGGTACGTCTTCCCATCAATGAGGAACGTGCCTTTAACAAGCACATAGCGAGAGTCTTTGGAGGAAAGGAAAGTCGCCCAAGTGTCGAATAGCTTTTTGAAATGAAGGTTCAAGTTCTCCTTCGTGAACGCGGAGAAGCCCCCCTGCGTGTTCATGATCCGAGCCATGATCATGTACATAGGAGGGCCTAGATCGCCGTAGTATGGCGCTTTGCGAAAGATATCGTTGAACATGTACAACAATTCGGTGTGGTTTGTAGGCTATGGGTTAAACTCGAATAAGCAACTGGTTTTGAGGTGATCCTGAACGGAAGGTACGTACGGACTCGGTTATACCCTGAAACATGCGGACGAATTCTCCGTAGACCGTAGCATTCGTCTCGATGAACTCTTTAAAGTCTTTGATAGGCGGCAGAAGTTCAACCTGGTCCGCGCCGTGATAGCGGACCCTCTTGGTCAAGTCCCCCATAAATTCCTCGTAGACTTCCTTATTGGCGGGGAGCCACCCAAATTGTCGAAAGGCTGCGACGGAGGGACGTATCGTTGTAGGCATGGTTTACTGGAACAAAGAAGAGTGTATGTCAGCCAGAATGGCAGAGAATGGCCATAGGATTCACATACGAGGAATATACGCAGGAGTATAGATTGTACACAAAGCCGAATACGATCGTTGAAGTTGGATTGGCGTCTTCGTTTTCCTCAGAGGGTCTTTATACAATCTGAGCGAGGCCCAGTCTTAAGCGTATCGGCGGTGATATCATCTCCTGGCCCATAAACTCCACTCTTCGACGGAGTTCTATCGTCGATGTGAATTAGATGTCTCCGATGAGAAGGTAGCGGAAGCGAATAGTGACTACTAGAAGATCCAGAGCACGTTTGTCACGCGTACAAGGATATTTGAATGCCTGAGACGGATTTGGACAGGATTTGGATTAGACTTTGAATTCTGAGCACTGGCTGCGTGTCCAATGAATGAATCGCAGATAGCGAGGGCTCGTGGGGCATTACCGGTAGGGGGGGCTGTGTGGGAATACCTTGGAGTCAGACGGGAGATACTCATTTGCCAGTGAGGCTGGGATGCCGCACCTGTGATGTATGACATCGTGTCTTGCGACGACAATTCCATGAGTAAGTATACGCATTTCGAGAGTAAGACCGTTTGACTCGCATACCCATCAATGGAGGCGACCCAAGTAGATTGGTGTTCCAGAAGCTCCTTGGTGGACTTTCCGTTTCCTATCTTTCCATCGAGTCTCCTGAAACATCGATCGGTGCGTTGGACGTCAGTAATTTGAATCACCGCTACTTCTGAGATCCGTGTCATTAAACCGCCAGGTACCCTCGATTTGACATCTAGGCATCCGATATCTTATCTGTTGGCATCTGTTTCAGGGAAGAATCGCGTCCTCCCTGTCTCGTGTACCGTGCCCGCATGAGAATGCTAGCATAGTATAATGCGCTTGGGATCTGTCGCCCAATCTGCCAAAGAGCAGAGGTCATCCGAGCGTCCATAGATCTCCCAGAACAACCAAGTTGCTCTTATTTCCGCGATCATCCCGATATCTCTGTTTCAATCAGCAAGTGCATGATTTCTGTCTTCACCCTAGCAAAGTGAGTTCAAGGGAGCATTCATATTAGAGACTGCCATCCTTTCAGTTTCAAACACCAATGTAATTGTCTCTGGAGCCTGAACGTAACTGGTCTTCGTCAAGGTGAAACAACGTGGCGTCCGCGACATCGTCTTTCTCATCAGTATCCCAGTGTGGAGGTGGACCAGGTGGATCTTGTTGAAGTTTGAGCTTGAGCGTCAGTTCGGCGATATGCGCCTCGACTAATTAGACTGGAACCTTATTTCTTAGTTTATATCCTCGCCGTTTTAGCGTAGTTCTCTCTTTACCAGATCAGCAACAGAGGATAATTCTATTCAGAAACCCTGCAGCTAAGTAGAAAACAACCCCAAGTTTCGCGTCAGCAGAAATGCTTTACGGTACATAACCCGGGCTAGCACCGGAACTTTTCCCGCCGCGCCACAAGGCGCCACCAAGGCGCCACCGATGCAGCAATTCCCCTCGATATCCACAACACGGCGGGCAAGGGACATTGTAACCATGAAGGTTGTATCTAATGTATCTATAAAATTCTTAGAGCTTTTTTTGGGTCTGCACCGGGTCCTAGATACTCTTGGGAGCTCATTTGCACAAAAGTACATCCATAAGCAATCCATAAGTGCAGTTTACCAGAGTCTACCCTCCTCCAAGGCATGACAGAGGCCATAGACGTCAGGCAAAACATCTGAGGTAGTGTAATATGCAATCAAAACCATCTTTTTCCTATCTGCTGAGGGCTCTTGAGTCTTATAGAGCTTGTGCGAGGCAGAAAAGGTCATTATTTGACTGTTCAATATATGCTGCGCACGTGTACTTAATCATTTTTGTTGCAATAAATTGGGTAAATTGATGCATTAATCTGATAGCTATAGGCATATGTTTCCCGCACAGACCCGGGTGCCTTCAGTGGTGGCGGCAGATTTTTGTTCATAAAATTCGAATAAAAGCATAAGCTTTATGTACGTTTCCAGCGCCGCTGACTCGGATCAGACATCGACACACTGGGAGATGGACATTTTCATTTTGTGAGTACATATGTACAGGATATAAACAGTGAAAAATCATAGTAAGATACTGGCACTGCTATCGGGCGGCGATAGGGAAGGAGCTTTTCGCAATGCACGGCTGCGGCTATGGAAGGGCAGCTGAGGATACATCCGACGAGGATCTTTGTGCGCGAGAGCGAGCACCCATGTCCTGATGCTCAACCTCGCCTTCAGTAAAAAAGGTTAGTGCAAGAGGGTGGCGGGATTTTTATCGAGCACATGGGGTCGAAATGTTTTTAACGGGTCGAAAGGCTGGCCATAAGTCACCTAACAAACTACATGTTACTATATATACCGGGCAACTGATTAGATTCTTAAGTTTACAAATTGGGTGAACTGGGCGAGGAGGCAGACAGCGGGGATGGCGCGAGCGTACAGCGCTTCACCGCGACTGTGAAGCGTTGCACGACAACATGCACTGCGCGCGTAGAGCAACACGGGCGTGATGAGCTCGCACAGAGGGTTGGGGGGGCCGGGGGTGCTGACCCAAACATCGTCTCGCATCCATGGGTGCTGCCCCCGCATGCAGAGCATCGAGCGCGGGCTGAGGGGAGATGCGAACTGCACGAGCTCGTGCCGGGGATCCCGAGGCATAGATGTAGGGAGCCGTCGTGCACATTGCAGAGTGTCGCCTGTGCGTGAGTTGCTGGCCGCGAGTGGGACACATGCATGTGTCGCGAGCTCGCGCGAGGGATCTATGGTGTGCTGTGCGGGCACAGACCGAGCGCGACGATGGTGGTGACGTCGATAGGCGCGGTGGTACGTACACTCATGGGGGCGGGTACGTGCTCGGCGAGTCTGCGAGACGCGAGGGCGCGGTGCCTGGTGGCATGTGGTGGGCCGGCCGCGTCGCGTCGCGTCGATTGCGCTGGAGGCGACGATTTCCGTGACATCGACCACGGCATCTCGCCCTGCGGGCAGCGATGGAAGCGCAGGACATCGCGTTGAAATGCTGGCGCAGCGGGGGTGCGAGTACGTCGGCTGGCGCGTGCAGGGATGTGTCAGCACATCGGCGGGCTGGAACATCCCCGCTGTTATGAAACGAGCTGGTCTTGATACCAGTTCGGAGTTAGTAATTTGTGGTTAGTAAGCACGAATGTATGCGAGTGTAATGTGTTGGTGTATCCGTTGGATATACTTAAATGTAATCTTAATACTCAGCTTTACGATGCGTTCAGATTGAGTAAGTTGTGCTGTCTGACTGAGTAAGCAATATATCGAGAGTGTACAGCGTCTGGCGAAGTATTGTGAATGTTGTTAAGTAATGAGTAGAGCTAGTCTATACGCAATTGCTTAATCAAAAATGAGACTGTGTGATTCACACAAGGTGGGGATTGTAAGTTGGTTGTTCATTCGTTTTCAAACTCTAGCTATTTATACTAAAAGCCTACAGAACCTATAGGAACGTTACTGAAGCTCATGTCCGCTTTGAGAACGGTTCTATGCTGTGGTAGGATATGTAGGTAGCTGCTGGAATGTATGAGAACATTGTAGAGTACTTGCTGATTGCGAACTAAGCAGGAAGTACGCATATATGCATGAAGTGCGCAACATGTGCACGTGACCGCTGCTCCGTTCGTGAATTGTGAGAATTCCCTTATTCGTAGTGGCGTGTGTTCCTCGCGCGTCCGACTTTAGCGTATCATCTGGAGGAGGTTGGACAGTATCGTAGATAGCGTAGGTAGAGCTATCTAATGTCTTTTAATAGTATCTAAATATGTACAGCGTATATATTTCTACGCGTGGATCCCAACACCCGCTGGCTACGTTGATACGCGCAGCGTCAACTGGGGCTACTATGGCAGCCCCGTGAGTGCGCCATGGGGGAGGCGGCTGGATGTGTGTACGCCTCAGCCCTACGTCCCTTTCCTTCGCTATTCCCAAACCTCTCCTGCTCTTCCTTCACCGTCGATGTACACGGTCCTGTGAGGCGCATGCCATTGTCTTGCGCGGTGGTGATGGGCCTGGCGGGTGAGCGCGCGAGCGACGAGGCTCGAGCCCGATCAGGCGCATGCGCGAGCTCGAAAGTGGGATACAGTGTGCGGGACGGCAGAACCGGGGAGGCCAGGGGTGGAAGGGAGCCGGGGGCCCAGAGGTTGCGCATGTTAGAACTAACCAGCTATGTGCTGTATAATAATCCCGCTGATTAGTGTCACGTTTTGTGATTTCATGTGATCTCCAAGAATTTGAAGAAAGGAATCGGAAACTAGCGGAACTTCGGAAAGAGTCGGGGTCGGGTTCATTGAAAGTATGGTCATTATGGAGACCTTGCCAGCAGTAATACACAACTACCACCTTCTGCCACTGCACCACCACTGCCAGTTCCATCTCTCGCCCGTGCAACTTGAACCCGCTCCCAGAATTCACAAGTAATATTCCTCTCCACACTCATGATGTGTGCCTATCAAACCGTAACACTAAGAACATACTATTGGCGATAGAATCACTGCAGTAGACTTCTATGGTCCAACTGTCCGTTGACAGGGAGTGACTTCAATAATAGAAGCTCTGTTAACTGCGATAATGCCACTACACTTGCCATATGATACGACGAAGCTCCAGGCTACTACTTGGATCTGCAACGTTCTTGGGATCTGTCGCCCTAATCTGCCAAAGAGCAGAGGTCACTCGACCGTCTGCAGATCTCCCAGAAAAAGCAAGTTACTACTTACGACGAAGCTCCAGGCTAGTACTACTGGGATCTGAAACGTTCTTGGGATCTGTCGCCCCAATCTGCCAAAGAGCAGAGGTCACTCGACCGTCCGCAGATCTCCCAGAACAAGTAAGTTACTCTTATTTCCGCGATCATCCTGATATCTATTTCCAATCAGCAGGTGCGTGATTTCTGTCTTCACGCTGGAAAAGTCAGTTCAAGGGAGCCTTTGTATTAGAGACTGTCCTTTCAGTTTCAAACGCCAATGTAATCATCTGCAGAGTCTGGTCTTCGTCAAGGCGAAACAATGTGGCGTCCGCGACATCATCTTTCTCACCAGTATGCTCCCAGCATGGAGGTAGATCAGGTGGATCTTTTGGTGGCGAAGACGCTCAGAAGACTGGAGATGAGCGCCGGGGCGACGAGGGGTCCCTGGAGGCACCAGAGCATGGGCATCTCAATATATTCTGATAATGGGTGATCTTGCGCATTCTTGCTCATAGCATGTGTCTATTCAAGCAGCTGTCCAAGAACCGGTGAGGGCTTCTGCATATATTCTATATTGATGCCAATGCTTTTCACAGGATGTCCCAAACCGGCCTCGAATGCTTTCTCATTCACAATTGCGAACATTGTATCTTTGGCGTCTATTTTCTCCTGTGGCGTTGTTTACCCTTGAAACTACGCAGCCTTTGCTCGTGGCAAGTCGCGGCGCACTTCTCAAAAAATAAGAGCCCGGCCAGCATCCTTCATGGTTCGTCACTGCAGTCATGCGGCAGTGGAGTCACACCGTTTTCATTAGGAAATAGAGCCCTCTTCGAACTCTATCCACGCACCTCAGGACTGAATGAAATGCGGACCATGGAACACTGGGGGCAATGGCTGTAAAGACGTTTCCGCGGAAGAGATCTGATTCACTGGCACAAGCATCATCTGGCTCCTCCGCAGCAAAAGGCGATCTGTAAACCCGACCAGATTGGCAGTTTGGATGGTATCTATCTGAATCGTCCCATGACCGCCGTTCACGTTCGTCTATGATTGGTGGCAGGCAGCTTCGAACGGGGTTGCTTCTAGACAAGTTAGCGCTGGGGTGCTCGGTACAAGCAAGCTTTCACCAAGCACCTTAGCGCGAGGGTCCTGCTTTGTGCCCCCTGACCAAGTTTCGCAGAACATGTCAGCGTAACCTCCAAATGGGGCGACACCTCTCTAGCCTATAAAGCAGGCGCTCACTTGTGTTAACTTCAGCATTCTCAACTTCCGTTGCTATTTGTGAGTGCTACCTCAGTATCAAACCCCAATCCAAATTTATCTTTCCCATCAGCGAATTGCAATGTCTTCCCCTAATCACAATACGTACGGCGGATGGCTCCCGCAAAACCCCGACATCATTTGGGCTTTCTTTGTCGAGCGAGTTAAGGAGGCCAAGAAGACTATCGAGTTAAGCGGAGGCGATGTCGTGCACCACCCTGCTGTAGAGGCGTTCAAGAAAGCTATCGAAGCCGACCAACACATGAACACTCTGTTCGGCCAAATTTTCGAACAGGCCAAAGCGTGGGGAGAATACCATCAGGTGATTGATTCTCAGTGCAAATGTCAGCGACGGAGAACTAATATTCATGCCCAGGTTAAATCCTTCGAGATGCTGCTAGGAATTCTCGACATCATCCTCAAGTCAGGTCCTCCCTTCCAATTTACTCTGAACGGCACTGTGGGAGAGCCAGTCGGTGTACCCATCTACGTCACCCTCGATGTGCTATCCAACACTGCGGCAGCTTACGACCTCTTCCGACTCCCTGACTTTAATGAGGCGATGAAGGATTTGTTGAACACTTGGGGAAACTACCTCAGCACCGATCCCACTTCGAGCCTTGTTCTCCACCGCAACGATGAAGGCTGGTTTGGCGGGGCTGGGACCACACAGCTCGAGATGAACCTCCGTGGCAGGACTTTCGATCAGACTTATATCAGTCCAGACGAGACTAAACCAGACCGTGGGTACCCGACTTGGGACGCGTTCTTCGTCAGGGAGTTTAAGGAAGGTGTTCGTCCCATTGAATCCCGAGGGCAGGACACGCAGGATCGGCTCATCCATAGTGCCTGTGAGTCGACAATGTTCCACAAAGCGGAGGAAGTGGGGGCGCACAACCTGTTCTGGCTCAAAAGCCGGAATTATTCCATGCACGAAATTCTTAACAGAGACGCTGAGATGGTCCCCAAATTTGTGGGGGGGACCATCTACCAGGCCTTTCTCAGCCCCCTGGACTACCACCGCTGGCATGCCCCCATCAACTGCACGGTCGAGAGAATTGTCACGGTCAAGGGTGGCTTGGCCCCGGGCGGCACGGTCGACACGGTTGGGGGCGGCACATACTACGCCGCAATTCCCGACACGGGCGTCGCTGAAAATCCTGGGGACCACGGCAATCCTCACGGCGCCTTGATTCGCTCCCAGTCATTCCTCAGCATCGTTGCTACCCGCGTGCTGATCTACATCAGGTCCCGCAATGAGGACATCGGGCTCATATGCTTTGTCGGTGTGGGCATGGTCGAGGTATCCACCTGCGAGGTCAAAGTCGGTGTCGGGCAGGAAGTCAAAATTGGGCAGGAGCTCGGGCTGTTTCACTTCGGTGGCTCCACTCACATATTGATCTTCGGGCCTGACTGCGACGTGCATTTCGAACCGGAGGTAGGCAAACATATCTGGGTCAACGAAGTCATTGGCGTCGTCCCCGAAAGCAAGAAGTGAAGGTGCAGCAGAGGAGGTCAAGTGTTTCATGCTCTGGTACAAATTCTATGTATGCGCAATTGTTCTTGAATTGTTCTCGCAACGAAATCTGATAAAATAACAAAAGCTCTATCCAATGTAGTTACTTACTTTCCTATGCCAATTTGACGCCTTCCCATCAATCGCGACGATGAGTCCTAGCTATATCAAGAACTTCCACCTAAGCGCGTGTCCATACCAGCTCTGCGTCGAATATGGCCCATATGCCCCCCAAAAGGAAGGTCCGTAGCACGAATCAGTTGTAACCATTGCCCCTGTCCCTTCCCCCGCCAGCGGGCGGAACGGCGGATTCTCTGCAAGGCTTTGTATAGATAGTAAAAAATGGATGACCTGGAATGCCTTTACAAGTTATTATAAAGGTCGGAGCCCTCATGCGAGACGGTCATAACTTTTTGAGTAACCGTAAATCCCATTTCGTTTACAGCTATGTACATAATCATGCGGAAAAACACTTTTCGATTTCTCCAGCGCTAATTTGCCACATCAGGACCCCGGCTGGATGCGGCTGTCCCTTGTCTGCGTGATCTTTATCGGCGCGCACTCACGGCGCATCCTCTCTGCCTCTCCCTTATTGTCCTTGCTGTGTTCTACTTCGTCCCTGTAGCAGCAACAGAAGGCGAGTATGGCACAGTTGTTGGTATTAGTGAGTAGTGTCGTGTATCTTGCATGGTGCGACTCCTAACATGTCTAATAGATTTAGGCACAACCTACTCTTCCAAAAACGCGTACCACAACAGCATGAGGCTTACATCGGCGGGACTATTACCTACATCGACATCACCGTCTCTGCCTGCTTCAACCATATCAGGGCGCCGGTGCTCCGTGTCACCAACGAGGCAACCGCTGTCGCCATCGCAGTACAGCGAGGTCACCTCGCGGGGCTGCAGTGTCACATGTATGTGTATAGGGGGGATGCACGATGGAGATCGATGAGGACTGCGCTTTGGATAGATCTGGTGAGTCGCAACTTCCGTGTTTATGGCTTTTCACATCCCTACCGCTCCGTGTCTCCTGGTGCACTCATTTCTATCAGACTTCTTCCTGGTGCACGCCCATTCCAAGACTCGTGGCTGCATATAACATTCTAGTATCCATGTATCCATTACAGCATAGCCTTCAATATACAAGTTCTGCATCCACCAGATACAGAGTGAATCTCGCAGACGAACTGCACTGTAGAATACTTTATACTATGTAACCTGTGGGAGCAGAACACACTTCGTACTCTATTTGCTACTCAATCGAGTCTTGATTACCGCTTTAGGGCAGCATCATCCGGGGTCCGTGTGATGGCAAGTGGCGCGAAGAGAATCAAGAAAAATCGATTTTCCGCATGATTATGTACATCGCTGTAAATAAAGGCAAAATATATAAACTTTATGCCAAAGTTATTGATCCCACATAAACCGACATCGCATTGTAGAGCTCGGAGGCGCCGATAATGTGAGGCAAGTTCATAGGGAGATGGATAATTCTTGTTGCATTGCGAGTACATACGACATACAAATAATCAGAAATCACTGCGAGATACTACTACTAGCTGCTCGGGTGGCGACAGGAAGAATGGACGGCTGCTGCTATGAAAGGCAGCTGAGGATCCTTATGCGTGAGAGGGAGCGCCCATGTCCTCATGCTCAACATCGCCTTCGGGAAATCGGGTGTTCATTGCATTCAGAGGGGTCAAGGAGTCCTATCTTGAGCTTAGGCGATGAACGTGGTCAGAGTATTGTAAGGCGTACAGGGTTTTCTGCTTCAGGATAGTGTCACAGCGAGGGCGACAGTGCTTGTAAACCACGGGCTGTACACTTGGCGTAGAGGCGGGGTATGTATGACAGACATTTCCAAGGCAGCCCAAGTGGGAAGGCTTCACTGATTTGAAGAAGTGGACGCGAGAGGACAAAGTCCTGAGAATTTGGGAACGGGTGGAGGCCTTGACTTATGCCTCGGGGACGCCGAACAACTGTCCTTGATGTGGTGCACGGAGGGCCAAGCAAGGATATTCTGATGTTGGTTTGCCGACATCGGGCTCCACAAGTCGTAGTAGATCATGGGCGACTTGGCTCGGTGCGGGGATCTGGTCTTAAAGGCGCGTGGCAGTCAAGAGCTGGGAGTGGATGTTGTGGCTCGCTAGGATGTAGAATGATGAATGAGACCGGGAGGGTGGGATGTTGCTGCAACACAGGCAAGGAGGTGATGGGAGGGGGCAAAATGAAATGTCGATTTCGCGCACAAGTACTAGTTACACACATGGTTCCAACGTCAAGCTGCGTCGGATCTCATCGAATAGAAACAATTGACTTGTGCCTTTTCGCGTGGCCGAGGAGCCAGTTTCTCAACAAAAAGCAGGAGTCCAGCGGAGATGTGAAGCATTGGCAGGAAGCAGAAAGTTTGCGCGCCTCGACGCGTCGGTTGCAATTGGGGAACGATCGGGCCGTCTTGCTGATGGCCACTAATCGAGTACTCATCCTCCTCCCTTTGAAAAATGCTCAACTTACTTGTCTCCCTACGCATAGCCGTGTGCTCTCGAGCTGAAGCCTCCGGACGCCCGCCCACGCTGCCACAATAAGCTCCAAGCTATTATTTGCTAAACCACACGTCATTATAATTATGTTTGGGGATCTGTTGGGGATCTGTGCATCTAGCACTCATTGTTTGTTCTTCAGCACCTCCGCAGGAAAACAACCAAACATACCAAGACGCAGATTTTTAGTATCGTTTCTTCGCTGGGCCTCGCCGTCCTGGCCACATGCGACACTGTCGAGGCCGGTAATCTGTCCACCGCGAACTCGAATGCCCGGCGCTCGTTGACGGGCAAGCCCGTGCGAGGGATCTGAGCGACATCCTGGCCCCTTCCTCGGTGAGTGTTAATGGTTGTGCCAGTATCCATAGCACTCAAGCTAAGATGACATTCGCAGGTGCTTGGGATACCAGTGCATCCAGTTCGACAACGTGAAGCGCGTCCGCGTCGCCGTATCCGTCGTGTAATCCTGCGGACCCGGCGTGCACTTATAGCGAGAGCATCTGAATCAAGACGCACCACCACCATCCCATTTCGTCGACGGCGAACAGCAGCAGTATCAACCAGCAGCACCAGCAGCGGCACGTCCCCTACAACGACACCCCACTTCGACCACATCCTCGTCTTCGTCACCTTTGTCTTTGTTGTCGAGCTCACCCAGTTCATCAGGTGAAAGTTGTGGGCTACTAGGCGATCTATTGGGAGGCCCATCGAGCACAGCCGCGACCAGCAACACCAAGCAAAGCAGCACGTCCTCCCCCGCAAGCAGCAGCAGCAGCAGCAGCAGCAGCTCCAACAGCAGTTCGTCTACACCAGCCCCCACCCCACCGATCATATAGCGTTTCTGCCTCGGCATCCGGCACGGTGTGGATGGATAGGTGGAAACCTGGGGTTGCCCATCGAGTAGCGCTTCTGCGTTATTGTAGGCTACGGCATCACCGTCGATAGCCGTATCACCGCTAGTATCAGGCAGCGCGAGTGCATCTGACAGCAGCTCTGCGTCTGAGTCTGCTAGCTCGGCTTCTAGCTCCTCCAGCGGGGCGGGTTGTGGCATGCTCGGGCTCTGCCTGTGCTCATCCAGTGGGTCTAGTGGTAGCTCGTCCTCATCGGTTCTCAGTGACAGCAGCGCATTCAGCAGCGGCAGCGGCGTAATAGACAACAGCGCATCTGACAGCGGCACGTCCACAGCGGCTGCCAGCTCATCGAGCGCATCCGGATGTGGCCTGCTTGGTGGCATTCTCAGCTGCCCGAGCAGCAGTGCGTCATCGGCCATCAGCACTCGGCCGACATCCAGCAGCATAACCTCAGTCCCATCGGCTTGGGCAGCAGCGTCTCCGATAGCAATCCGTCGAGCACCTCGTCGTCTGCAAGTGTGGACTGTGGATTGCTCAGGAATCTTTTGAGCACGCAGTCTGTGTCCAGCACGCTCTCGCAGTCGTCTAGCAGGAGCAGCAGCTCAGGTAGCGTGACTGCGTTAGGATCTGTAACGGTGTCGGGATCTTCAACGTCGAACTCGGGATCTTCAACGTCGAACTCGGGATCTTCAACGTCGAACTCGGGATCTCTGTCCGGGGACCAAGTCATCAAGGGCATCTAGGTAAGGAAAAAGATCATACTCCTTGAAGTCAAAATTATTATTGGATTGAAGGTCTGGAACTGCTGAGCCCAGCAGGAGCGCCAAGGTACATTGGCGGCGTCGCTGATCTCATTCCCGTCGGGCCACAACGGCTCTGCCACACCTTCGGCGACCAGCACGTCGTCCTCGTTCAGTGCATCTACTTATTCCACGCAACCCATCAACTTCAAGTCCACATGGATGACGGAGAGCAGCCTCATCATCGGCAGCGTGCCCACTACGACCACCTCAGCGACGTTGACCAACCTCGACCAGGCGGTCGACGACATTGACTGTTGCCAGCGCCTCCGGCGCTGTGGCTCCTACCGCACCGGCCCTGGTTCACAGATCGCGTCGAATGCGGATTTGACCCCATGCGCTCGCTATGTTGTTCGACTTGGATCTCAGCTGGCAGTTCAAGACGTCCAACAGCGACACCCCCAGGATGACCACTATGACTACCGTGCCAGCCCCAACTAGAATGAGAGAATGAGAGCGGAGGCCGGTCTTGGCCGCACAAATATCCACACCATATCTCCAACAAAGCAGCAAGAACTGGTAGTTCAACTACCATACCCTACCCATGCCAATCATCAACGACAGCAATCAATGGTTGGACTGCGCAGCCCGCTATACATCCATCTCCAGCCCTCCTCTTGGTTTTGTGTTTCTCCTTTTTTTTTATCAACTTTGAACCTGTAGGACTCTCTGTTGCTCTTATTTGTTTGCTAGTGGTGGGTCCCAGTTTGATACTATTTACTATTTTCCTTGCCGCGTCCTGCCCTCGACCATTGGAACCAGTCACTGGTATATAACTGCTAATAGCCTAGCCACTTTGGACTGATGTATTTTCTTCATCTTTTCTTCCCAGAATTTTTCTTGCTTGATCTCTTTGGTTCCTATAACCATCGATGTTATCCTTTATCTTATATAGCATTATTCAATAACTGTTACGTTTGAACTCTTTTTGCTACACAAGTTCTTGATTGAAGAAGATGCGTTCGGTGATACACTAACAAAGCATCAGTCCCCCATTCTTGGTACCTACCTTTGGACATTACCTTACAACCTCGTGTCGGTGGCATGTGATACCTGTGAAGCACTCCTATATGTATTCCCAATATCCGAAGACTAACACTATGGGCAACACATGCTTCAAGTTGTATTGACAAAGGAGAGTAGTTAAAGCATCCAGGATATGAATGTGGTTACTAATAAGTACGGAAATGAATTATCACAGGGACGTAGAGTGTTGACGATACCTCCCTCCATAATACACAACGAGAGCCATGACATTCCACATTGTTAAATGTAAACCCTACGGGAATTTTACCGAGATAGCGCCCTGAGTTGGCATCTCTGAAGTATCCGTCCTTGTCCAAGCTCACCAGGAGATGAGCTTTGCTATGACTTGTGGGATAGTATGGTATAGGAGCATCGCACATGTTTGCTTCGAGATGCTCACCAGTGACGGCAGCCCACACGCGCATGGTGTTGTCGGATGACCCTGAGACGATCTGGGATCCATCTGGCGAGAATGAGACAGAGTATACCGGGCCCTCGTGGCCTTTAAGGGGTGGGAGGGCAGCCTCGCCAGTGACGGCGTCCCACACGTACACGGTGCCGTCGTCCGACCCCGAGACGATCTGGGATCCATCTGGCGAGAACGAGACAGAGCGCACCGCGCTATCGTGGCCTTGAAGGGGCGGGAGAGCAGCCTTGCCGGTGACGGCATCCCACACTCGCACGGTGTTATCGTCCGACCCCGAGACGACCTGGGATCCATTTGGCGAGAACGAGACAGAGACTACCCAATCCTCGTGGCCTTGAAGCGCGGGGAGGGCAGCCTTGCCAGTAACAGCATCCCAGACGCGCACGGTGTTGTCGGACGACCCCGAGACAATATGGGATCCATCTGGCGAGAATGAGACAGAGTATACCGGGCCCTCATGGCCTCGAAGGGGTGGGAGTGCAGCCTCGCCGGTGACTGCATCCCACACTCGCACAGTGCTATCTGCTGACCCAGAGACGATCTGGGATCGGATTGGCGAGAATGAGACAGAGAGTACTGAGCCCTTATGGCCTTGAAGGGGCAGGAGGGCAGCCTCGCCAGTGATGGCATCCCACACGCGCACGGAGTTGTCGTATGACCCCGAGACAATTTGTGATCCATCTGGCGAAAACGAGACAGAGAGTACCGAGCCATTATGGCCTTGAAAGGGTGGGAGGGCAGCCTGGCCAGCGACGGCATCCCAGACGCGCACGGTGTTGTCGGACGACCCCGAGATAATCTGGGAGCCATCCGGTGAGAATGAGACAGAGTATATTGGGCCCTCATGGCCTCGAAGGGGTGGGAGTGCAGCCTCGCCGGTGACTGCATCCCACACTTGCACAGTGCGGTCTGCCGACCCAGAGACGATCTGTGATCCATTTGGCGAGAACGAGACAGAGTATACCCAGCCCTCGTGGCCTTGAAGGGGCGGGAGGGCAGCTTCGCCAGTGACGGCATTCCACACGCGCACGGTGTTGTCGTATGACCCCGAGACGATCAGGGATCCATTTGGCGAAAATGAGACAGAAACTACCCAATCCTGGTGGCCTTGAAGCGCGGGGAGGGCAGCCTTGCCAGTGACGGCATCCCACACTCTCACGGTCCCGTCATCCGACCCCGAGGCGATCTGGGATCCATCCGACGAGAATGAGACAGAGTATACCGGGCCCTCATGGCCTCGAAGTGGCGGGAGTGCAGCCTCGCCGGTCACAGCATCCCACACTCGCACAGTGCAGTCTTCCGACCCAGAGACGATCTGGGATTTGTCTGGCGAGAACAAGACAGAGAGTACCGGACCCTCGTGGCCTTGAAGGGGTGGGAGGGCAGCCTCGCCAGTGACTGCATCCCACACGCGCACGGTGTGGTCGTCCGATCCCGAGACGATCTGGGATCCATCTCGCGAGAACGAGACAGAGCGCACCGAGTCTTCATGGCCTTGAAGGGGCGGGAGGGCAGCCTCGCCAGTGACAGCATCCCACACTCGCACAGATTTGTCGTACGACCCAGACACAACCTGGGATCCATCCGGCGAGCAGGAAACAGAGTACACCGGACCCTCATGGCCATATAAAATCTGCAACAGAGGAGGCCATGCAGGCTCAACACCTGTTACGACATGCGGCAAGTTGTCGCTGTGGAAGGTTTGGTAGATTAGGGTGTCGTGGGGGGTGAAGGGTACCGCACTGGTATAGATCAGCAATGGATGCCCCTTGATGGTATTTGCGAAGTACTGCGCAAAAAGATGCGCATCAAGCACGAAATGGTACAGTTTACTCCCTGGAAAGCATTTCTGGATGCTGCGCTTTAGTAACCTGCTTAAACATTGTCGGTAAAGACATACCTGTGTCCACTCCAGCAGCCTTACAAGTGACCGCGTGGCAAGATCGTAAGTTTTTGTAATGACGCGGGCCTCTATCCAATGTAACAAATGTTTGCGCATAAACCGATCTATCATATGTTCTAGACCATCAAAGGCACTTGTCACTAAGCAGACGTGCTCGATCCAGAACCTGGAAGCATACAACACAGGTTCCGAGAGTGCCTCGCTCTGAACAGGCCCCTTGAGCACGAGATTGCACATGTTTTCCCGCAACTTGCTCTCTAGAAGTGCAATGCATCCACGGGCAAGTTGTGCGTTACGCCGCTCAACATTGATGGCCCAGGACGCGTCACGGTCGTGAAGCGTGAGATAGTCATAAACCGAGGTATGGAGGATACGGACTGGCAATGTTTCATCCGTTTTGCTCCAGTGGAGTACACTGCCAAAGCGAGAGATTGTGTGTACAACTGGTAGGCGCGATTTGAGGGATAGTGGAGGAGGTTCAAGAAGGGAGCCTATCGCACCACAGGAGAGTGGTATTTGAGCGCAGATAACTACACCGAGGATGTCACGAACATCCGCGCAGAATGATGGGTCATCCCATGGGCCGGCAGACTGAAGGGCAGTTCTGTACAACTCGTACAGCTTCGCAAATGAGCTGGCAGATGTATCCGTCACCTGATGCTCAATCAGCTCGTCCATCTTGCTCCGGGGGTCGTGGCTTGCGTCTATCAGCCGACACGCAGTGGCCGCCCATATGAAATGGCCTCCGGCCAAACGAGTAAGATTATCGACATCTTCATCCCCGGGCCAGCTCAGCAGAAGATCATGCAGATGGACCATTTTCTGCCTTGTATCGCCTAATTGGGATCGAATGAATGCAGCTATATCTGTTCGACAGGTCTCCGGGTCAACCCTGAGCTCTTCGCGACGTATGAGTGGCTGGCAGAAGCGATATAACATGTCGCCCTCGGGACGGCTGACAATAAGAATCCGTAAGAACTTGGGCAGCTTCGAAGCGCCTTCGGAGAGGACTCGCAGGAGGTCTGTACGCTCGGTCTGGCTACCGGACTCATTCAGTGCATCGACGACCACAAGAATGGGGCCTCTAAACCATGGTATATCTCCCAGAGCTGTCTCGCTGAGCAGCGACGCGAATTGAACAGCCAGAGACTGGTCTGCAATGTCCGGGAAATCCCTAATGACTTGTTCGATTTTGGCACCAATCCTCGCATCGAATATAGCCAGCTGATAACCTATGGTTCTGATCAATGTCGAAGCGTTCGTTTTGGGGCGATCGCGATTGAAGAAGAAGAAGGCGCCGAGGAGGTTGATGCTCTCGAAGCGATGCATCATCCAGGCTATTGTCGTAGCCAAGGTGCTCTTGCCCGCCCCAGCCATCCCATAGAGCCACATGACGCTCTCGCGACTGTCTGAATCATCCGAATACCAATCCATGATTGATTTGATGGCGTCTAATCGAGTGCCTGGAAGGCATGCGCTGCGTTCACTCTGTTCCATCTTGGCTGGTCTCAGTTTCTCCATGAGCTGATCAAATCCTGCGCCGCTCGTTAGCCAAGACGCCGTGAGAATAAACACTTGAGGACGTCGACTTACTGATCTCGTGCACTGTTGTCACAATGTTGACTGTCATCAGAGCCGTCTGCGTAGTAATGCGCCCGGTGAATTCATCCCCCAGCTGCTTGAACACGTCCTGATAGCGAGAAACCAAAGTGTTGGTACCGGAGAAGGCTTCTGTAACAGCCTTGCCTGTTGGAGATGATGAGTTGGATCCTCAATGCCAATGTCCAGTTACACACTAGAAAAGGTTCCGTGCCGCGTATACTGTTGTATGAAGTAACCGCAGTCAACCGTCTGCTTTAAGAGACGACCTAAGACGTTCTGCAAACGCTCATCCTTCAGAATTTCCGAGCCGACGATGATCGAATACGTAGACTCCATAGTCTGAATGAGGGCTGCAATCTTCTCGTCGCGATCTTGTTGCGCTTTCACGAGCTGGCAAAAGAGTTCAGACGTTGCATCGGACACATCCGGGGTTAGCTTACCTTGAGGCCAACTGAAAGCACATTCCAGGCGAGATTCACCCATGGATGTATCTGCAGAGCGATGAGAACGTTATGGTGAAAAGGATATATGAGCGTACCTTGGCAATCTCGTCCCCAATTGTGACCATAATATTCATCTTATCCATCAGCATCTCGAACGATCCTACAAGGTCCGATTGTGCAAGGCCAGTTAATGCGTCTGCAGCAGCGCTCATGGCATCGGCAGCCGAAGCTATTCTCGGTGCTGTCGCTTCCGCAGGTAATTCTAAGTTCACATGTTCTATTGCGCTGCCCAATGCGGTTGCAGAGCTTTCGGTAATCCGTATCGTCAGCTTGCAAGTATCTTTGCCCTTGAGCTGTAACGACAAAATGATATCTGCAATTCCGCAGCGTCAGCTCCAAGAGAGATGAATAACATTGAGAAGGATACCTTCGTAAGGTTGACTATCTGATTTTTGGAGTAGTTCGGCTAGCCCTATCTCAACCGAGCCCTCGGCTTTGGAAGACTTGCTTGAAAAGCTGATCCTGTGGTCTCGGATCAAGCTAAAGGTGAGCTTGTCTGAGGTAGATAGAGGTGTTCTGCAGCGTGAACACAGAATTAGCTTCAGCCGATTGGCCTATTAGCATATATAGGACTTACAGTGTATTCTTTTTATCCCAGCGTATCCCTCCACCGTTTTCCCATTCTTCTCGCTGAGTTATCCACAAACGGCTCCCCGCTTCAATTTTGACTTGTGCCTTGACGGGTTTTGTGGTAACTAGTCGCGGGAGTCCGTTCACCTGGACGACTGTGAGACGAGTTAGCACTGTACCAAGCAGCAGAGAGTCGGGACGGTGGGCCAGTGGCTTACTTGTAATCTCATAAGACTTTGTTGCTGCGGTATCACTTTACAGACAGTTGAATGAGGAGCATTCCACGACTAGACTGACCCACTCACGCTGGAGATGCCATCGGTGTAGGACCAGTGTGGGCTAAGGAATGGCAGGTGCTTATTCTGGCACGAGCGTGGCGGCCAAGAGCGGGGATGGGTTATGTCGCAAGCTGGAGGGGAGGTAAGGCTAGTATATGTCCAGCGAGCTTGAGGAATATGCCAAGACCGGTGGAAGGCTAAGCCTCATTTATCGTCCCATCAGTTGCTGATCAGTACTAGTACATAAATCTCGCGTGGATGCACTGGGCGCTTTGAATTGACCCTGAGGCTGCGTTATATGTAAGTATATTAATATTATCAAAGCTTCAAGCTTCGAGCTTCAGAAGTCGTCCTCCGGCGTCCTCCCTCTCAAAAATACTCGATTTTTTCTGTCTGCATGCGGAGCAAACTACTGTGATGCCTGTTCGTACAAGCTTGTCCGGCGAGGGCCGAGCAGATCATACAGCACAGTGCAACTGCTCGGTATATTGCCTTTTGTGATGAATGTGACGATCGTCACAAGCGGTATCAAAAAGGCCCCAAAGGCGCCAGACGTCTTCGGCGCACCAGAGCCGCAGCGCACAAAGTTTCCCATCAAACCGGACCAGGGGTTTCCTCGAAAAGGGACCTCATTACCGATCGGCAGCGCTAGCGACGCGTCGTCGCGTCGCCGTTGCCATTCCTTCCCTCACCACCTCCCCATCCTTGCTCCCTCTTGCTCCCTTCCCTAACACCCCCTGTTTCTGAATACCAGCGGCTGTGTATAATTGCGCCACGCGTGTGTGGGGTGCTGATGTGCTCGTGGCGCGTGAGGGTGCGCACGATGGCAGACGTGTTGGGCATTGGGCTAGGGGGCGGGCGGTTACACCCCCGCACTTGAAAGAGATTCGCTGTAGGGTGCAGCATGGGGAATTATGAGTGTTTGGTATCTTGTTTCAATTTGTTTAAGCATATTCACCCCTTCCACTCTGTCCCGCCCCCTCACAACACCCCTCCGCCCCAGCTTTTCTTTCGGCCCTCATCTCGATCATTAGTAGTCACTGTAGCTCCGCGTCTACGTGAATTTATTCAGCAATTGACTTCATATTCACTATTGTGGGAGCTCGCAGGACTGACAACAGTAAGTTACTCAGGCAGTAAGGGTATTTATTATGAGGACGGAGACATAGCATCATCAAAAGGCCATAATTTACTTGCTCTTCAAAGTCATTTGCGCCAACCATACATATGGTATTTTTTTTTACTAATGATACAGTACAACACATACATAAGTTATATAGTGAGGCAAAAGAGGGGCGGGAAGGGGAAGTGGGAGGAACAGTGGAGCACGACGGGCAGAGAGCTTGCAACGGGGCATTTTTTGATGACGGTGAAAGCGGATAATGTAACTTAAGACGGCTTGTAGCCGCAGGGCAGACAGTGGTGGTGGTGGTGAGGGAAGGAATGTCATTGACAATGGCGACGCGACGACGCGTCGCTGCCGATCGGTAATGAGGTCCCTTTTCGAGGAAACCCCTGGCCTGGTTTGATGGGGTCCTTGATTGTGGCGCGGGAGACTCTGTGCGCTCTGGTGCGCCGACGTTTTGTAATCTGATGAGGCTTGGATGAGGGTCTATCAACGTACTAGATGGTCCAGCAATGGCGAGAGTTGATCGGGTAGTTCAGTAAGCTGTATATTTCATATGATGTTAATCAGGGACAGTCAGCTAGTGAACATAGATGACAGAGCTTGCAGAAATTTTCGAAGGAGAGTCATAGATTCCTGCGTCGCCCACAGGCTGACGCGACCATGGTAGATCATGATGGGGCTAAAATGCTCAATATTGATGGGATAACACGTGAATATCGCCTCCCTCCCTAGGGAGAATCTTCAATCAGAGTATGCAAAACGGCAAGAACCTGAAGATCATCGCCGGTCTCGATATTAATCTCTGCGGGTAGAGCAGTCACTGAGCGTGATAGGCGGGGAGTTATATTGCAGAGGCTGATAGACAGTAATGAACACGGTGGTAGTATGTACATAATACGGTTGTGATTTGAAGCCTTTTGACAAATCTCGATCGCATTTTACCCAACCTTTCTTACTTGTCATACATACGCATGACCGTGTGCTCTCGAGCTGCAGCTTCTGTACGCCCGCCCACGCTGCCCCAATAAGCTCCAAGGCATCGATCTGTTCGTCTAGCACTCATTGCGTTGCAGCACCTCCGCAACCATACCTCAGAAAACACCCAAACATGCCAAGATGCTGTTCTCCATGAATCTTTTCTTCACCGTGGCTCTCGCTATCCTGGCCACATACGACACTGTCAGGGCTGGGTGTCTGTCCACCGCGAACTCGAATGTCCGGCGCTCGTTGACCGGCAAGCCCGTGCGAGGGATCTGGGCGACATCCTGGACCCCTTCCTCGGTGAGTGTTAATGGTTGTGCCAGTATCCATAGCACTCAAGCTAAGATGACATTCGCAAGTGCTTGGGATACCAGTGCATCCAGTTCGACAACGTGAAGCGCGTCCGCGTCGCCGTATCCGTCGTGTAACCCTGCGGACCCGGCCTGCACTTATAGCGAGAGCATCCGGATCAAGACGCATCACCTCCAGCCCATCTCGTCGACGGTGAACAGCAGTAGCACATCAACCAGTAGGAGCAGCAGCTTGACCGGCGGCGGCACGTCCCCTACAACGACACCCCACCTTCAACCACATCCTCGCCTTCGTCACCCTTGTCTTCGTCGTCGAGCTCATCCAGTTCATCGAGTGAAAGTTGCGGACTACTGGGCGATCTATTGGGATGCCCGTCGAGCACAGCGACTAGCACCAAGTAAAGCAGCTCGTCCTCCCCCGCAAGCAGCAGCAGCAGCAGCAGCAGCAGCTCCATCCCACGCCGCCTGCCAGCAGCGCAGCAGCATCATATAGCGCTTCCGCCTCGGCCTCCAGCAGGGGGTGTGGATTAATAGGCGGAAATCTGCGGTGCCCGTCGAGCAGCGCTTCTGTGTCATCGTAAGCTACGTCATCACCGTCGACAGCCGTAGCACCACCAGCACCAAGCAGCTCAAGTGCATCTGAGAGCAGCTCCGCGCCTGCATCTACCAGCTCCGATTCTAGCTCCTCCAGCGAGACGGGTGGTGGCTTGCTCGGTCACTTTCCATGCCTGTCCAGCACCAGTGCGTCTGGTGGCAGCTCATCCGCATCGACGTCCAGCGCATCCGGCAGTGGCAGCAGTACGTCCTCCAGCGGCAGCGGCGCAACAGGCAGCAGCGCATCTGACAGCGACTCGTCCACAGCGGCCTCCAGCTCATAGAGCGCGAGCGCCTCCAGTTATTGCCTACTTGGCGGTATTCTTGTCTGTTCGAGCAGTATCGCGTTATCGGCTTGCAGCATTGGGCCGACATCCAGCGGCATCACCCCGTCCCTACAGCTTCGGGCAGCAGCGTCTCCGGCAGCAGCTCGTCGGGCACCGCGTCGTCTTCAAGTATGGACTGTGAATTTCTCGGGGATCTTTTGGGCCCGCAGCGTCAGCCCAACACGATCTCGCAGTCGTCTTCCAGCAGCAGCTCGGGTAGCGTGACTGTGTCGGGATCTTCCACGTCGACCTCGGGATCTTCAGCTTCGACATCAGGATTTCTGTCGAGGACCAAGTCATCGAGTGTATCGGGGTGAGCTAAAACACTACATTTCTTGAGTGAAGACGTCGGCCGTTTACACTGGTTCAAGGGTCATCGGCGAGGCCCTTGTCGGGCATGTGGATTCCTTGTTTACCATCAACTCCATCACCCCCGACACAGAATCGGACAGTTCTGGTGACTCAGGGAGCAGCGCCTCATCGCACGAAAGTGCGGCGGCCAACACAAGGCGGGATGCGATCATCAGCATCGTCGGCGTGCTGGGCGCCATTGCCTTAGCAATTCTTGCGCTGCTGCTTTACCGCGAGTGGAAGTTGGACAAACGAGAAGAGAGGCAAAGAGAAAGAAGAGAAGGAGGGATTGGCCGCTGAGGCCGCTACCACTCTCGGAGTAGATGGGATCAAAAAGTCGAGATCGTCCACCTTGGTCCGGGGCACAAGGAAAAGAGGCAAGAAAGCTGCCGCCGCCGCCGCCGCCGCTTTAGCGGTTGCCACTCGACCTGTGGAGGGAGACGATATGCCAGAAAATTACGATCAGATTGATTCTAGAGCCGAATTGGACTTGCCGGCTCAATCCATTCGAACATTTCAACGCAAAGAGATCATTGGGGTACCTCTGTCTATACCTTGCGATCCCAACTCTTGGTTCTTTTCACGGAGAGATCAGTTGCGCAATTGCGATGATCTACTTGCAAATACTTTGGCTCCCATGGTGAACGTAATGGCCTCTTTGGGACGATGATTTCGAATTTAAGATTGCCTTGATTGGCGCACAAGTAGTCTTATACGTACCCTTGAATACGGCAAGGAAGAATACAGCACTATGGACCTCCCCGAGCCGGAAGAAGATTAACACAAGAGGAACGAAAGCCATGTTAACACGCGCATGCAGAAGAATACACGGCAGGCACAGCCCGGGCCGACAACCTCACCTTTCCTTCCTTTGCAATGTTTATTTCATATTTATATTCATTTTCTTATACATCCTCTCTCCCGCACACCCTCCGTTACGGAATACGCAGATACAGCTCATCAGAAGAAACCCAGTTCACGAAACTTCCACACAAACATACAATATACTTGAACCTGCATACAACACGATCCTCGCGGGTTAAAACGCACGCGTGGAGCCTCATTACGGGCACCAGCTTTTGTGATGAAGAGAACCCTACTATATTAGATTAGTTACCCTAGTTGTACACCTACCATCGGGAAACATTCCCCATTGGAGGTTAAATTTGGATCTATATAAAAAACACTAGGATTGAAATCCTTAATCATGGGCTTGCCACCCCTTGGTAGCCGGTTCTTCTAATTCCTTTTTGCTTGCGTTCGCGCACTATTGCTCTAGATCTGGGTTCACGTCAACCAAGAGAGGCCAAAGGCCTGAATTTTTAAATGCCGAAATGGATAAAAAGTGACCAGCGCTCAGGAGGCAGCCCTTTCTCTCTTAAATCCCGCACGGCCTCGTCCAGAGCATAAGGGATGACCTCTGGGTCTAGATATCCGTCCTTCGGAGCAAGCAGTTCAGTATAGACATGTTTGGCTACGTGCGGCCCGTCTTCGTCTGTCATGAACCTTTACATCGCACGAGCTTTCAGTACCTGAACGCAGCAATTTCAAAAACCATTCGGCACGCACCACATCGTACCGATTACACTCTTGAAGCCTACAAATAGCATGGTAGCAGCCAGATGCATAGCTTCGTTCGATTGTGCTTGATCTCCTTTCGCTGTTTCGCAGGCACTCAGGAATGCAAGAAAGCCTTTCAATTGTGGAAGTTGCATAAGGCTGGATATGGTCAACTTGGCATCCCGCATGATGAATCCGCTATCCAAGGGACTGTCCGGGGCTTGGGTGCCGTGACTAGCTAGATGGAAGATATTTGCGTCTCGTAGATTATCGAGAATGGTATTCACGGTCGCACCAGCTTGGGGGTTGAGTAATGTGTCATCCTCAGGAGGCAGAACAATGCGTTCCTCATCTGAAACCAGTTGACTGATTTGCTCGACCTCCGAAACCGTTCCTCGAAGCCTGTCACCCTTGAAAGGGACCGGAACGGCAGCAAGTAGCATCTTCATGTCCGTGCGAGTGGTCGGTTCAAATGTCTTCTTCGAACTGATCAATGCCCCTATTGTTGGAGTATACGACGAAACGACGTAGTCGGGACAGCATTCTCCAACCTTGGATTTTCCGTCGCCATCATATATACCTGCAGCGTGAAATGGTAGAAACATGAATTCGCCGGTGGGACACCACCATAAACGTGGGCGATTGCGTCCGTTGGTAGGCTAAGCGTTATTTAAGCACTGGTTGAGGACGAAATACAAGCAGTTTGAATAGAAGACCCGCACCTTGAGCATCAGCTCACTGATCACTGGTTTTACGACTTTCCGCCATAGTGTTCTAAGGATTGTATTTGCAGCTGTTCGCTGGCCCACCGGCCAATCAGCCCGCTCTCCTTGGGACGAATCAAGAGAAGGAGAGCTTTCAGCGGGATCTCCAAACTCTCTTCTGGATTTTATTGCTTCTCTGCCAGCTATGCTGACGGATCGCAGGCCTGTACTCAGCTTCTGCAAAGCATTCCCTGCCAGGCCCTCACAGCAGATCCGCGTGAACTTGACATCCCCGTCATCGTCGAGCCGAATAATGATGGCGTAGGCGCGATTCATAGCAGAGAAGAGAACCACGACGGGCCCGCTCAGGGCAGCTTCTTTAAACCTTTCGCGAATGGAAATGGGCTGTAAGAAATTCTCATAGCCTGGCACTGCACGCGCTTGCGCGCATAACCGATCGAATTCATTGCCAAGACGCCTCCTCTGAGCATCATAGGCGGGATCCCGTTCATTCCAATCGAGGGGCGCGAAACTGCCGGAGAGCATTTCGATCTGCCTAGACAAATTATAAAAGGGATCGCGGAACGCCATGGGGATCTCTTCAACCGATATGCGCAGGCGAAGGGCTTGGGACCAGAAGACCCCTCTCGCACGCTCCAATAGCTCCAGGCCTTCTTCGACTACACCGGCCTCACACAGCCTGTGGACGGCCGGAGGGACAAATGAGCGCATGAATATGTCCAATTTCCGGAGAACTGACAGGCGAGATTCGATGTGTAGAGCGAAGTGTGCAATCCGAGGCAAAAGGCGGGAAACTTTCACAAGTACGTTTGGACTATGCCTGAGGGCATTCTCAAGCGAAGGATCTACGCCAAGTAGCTTGTTGGTAATAAAATCCAGCAGGTCGGCAGGGTTTGGCTCGTGCGTGTCGAGTAATGCGTCCAAATAACGATATCCGGAAGAAACGTCAAATGAAGGCAAATCGGAATTGAAGTGCATTTCCACTAGAATCCGGAGCGCTGGGTTAGATGCTGACTTTTCTGCCACTTTCACTAGGATGTCGACGGCTGCTGCTGCATCGTGTCTATCTTTGGTCATTTCGAACCGCGCCGCATACGAGAGCCCAAGCTCATGAGAGGCCTTGAGCTTTAGTGCCTCTTCATCATCGAATGCTAAAGCTTCTGTTGACCGTTTTATTGCCTCATCGATGAAGCCAAGGTCGTCGGAACGGTGGGAGAAGCATGTGCGAAGAATCTCTGCTGCTCTACAGAGATTGGTTTGTTTATTCCGAAGGGTGGTGTGTGAATAGAGGATAGGACGAACTTCCTCAACATCTCCACGGATTGCAAGGTTCTGTGCGAGTAACATTACGGCCCTATTGTGGTAATGATCGTCCCGAGAACAGCTGTTCATGAATTCACGAAGAATTTGGATAGATTCGTCACAGTCTTTCGGGTCTCCCCAAGCGACGAAGCGTTCGTTCATGAATGTGGCAAGCCGAAATAGGTCCAGCTGTTTGTCCTCTTCCGTAAGTCCGGCTGGGTTCATTTTCATGCCTTCTTGGAGTTGTTCTATCGCTTTATCCAAGTCGACGGGGCTCTGGAGAGCCTTGAAACGGCAAAAATGTGCGTTTCCCAAGGCCCGATAGCATTTTCGCTGCGTTAAATAGTCGCCTATGGGGCCTAAAGAAAGCGCCTCATAAGACAAAGCAACGGCTTCGATTATATCATCGGCACTGTGGAAGACCTCGAATCGCCTGAGTAAAAGATCTCTGAACGATGTCACTGGCGCCAAATTTCGGTCTTCTTCGATGACTGCGAACATCTCCCGGCAATGTTGGAAGGCCTGTTCTATGTTGGTGCTGCCAGAATACAATTCATATCCCTTTGCAAGCACATTGGCATATGTGGATACGAGGGAGCATTGAATGACGAGTTTCGGCGTGCAATGCTCAAATCCCCATTGGACTATAGAGATCATGGAGTTGAGCTGACCTTGATCTCGGACGAAAGTCATGCGACATTCCATCGAGTAGACCAAGTGACGGAGAGCGATGTCGAGAACTTCATCTCCATGTAGAGCCTGAACTGAGAGCCATTGCAGCAGAATGCAATGCTCAAGATTGCTTGCGTCTCCTGCTTTGCTGAACTGAGAAAAGAAGGGCTTGGCGAGGTCCGACAGAAGTAACCCGATATTCCGCGCGCAAAATTCATCTGGAGCTGTGAGTGTAAGATCAATAATCACACCTCTGCTAGCTTCAGGTGTCTCTTGAGATAGTGAGGAGAACGGAATCAACGTCGTGATCGCTACATTGGGTAGAGCAACAGCGAAAGTGTGGTGATGTACCCTGCAAGGTGATGTAGGGTTACTAGCGGTCTGGCTGATTACGAGACGTCGTGATAACTCTGAATCATCGTCACTACCAAGATGCCTGCCTGCAAGTGGAGAACGATTCGTCATTTTACAGGGCTCGCAGGAGTCCTACGTACTGGTTGCATGAGAGATGGTAGCTTCCAGGAAAGCACCGTTGCCGCTTTGTGATTGAGATGACTTTGTTATGGTGATATCCACGCAGAGGGCCATGTTGACTTGCAGCCCTAGAAGCTGTCGGCTCTCGTACGATCGTCTTTGAACTATTAAACCCTGTACAAACTCTCAGATATTGTGTGGAAACGACACATCATTATATCGCACCTGTACAAACTCTAAGGTACGTTAATGACGGAATATGAGAGTATGTAGTAGAAAGACCTTAGATGTCGTGAGGAAGAGATGTAACTAATCGCCGTGGGCGTCTTAGTCTGTCTATGATACGATCGCGCAGAACGGAGGCAGTGATGCCCTCGACTCGAGCAGCCATACCTCGGAACACAACCAAACATACCACTAGACGCATGCGCGGGTCTTTATGTATTTTTTCGTCACTGGCCCTCGCTATCCTGGCCACATGCGACACTGTCAGGGCTGGGTATCTGTCCACCGCGAACTCGAATGCCCGGCGCTTGTTGCCCGGCAAGCCCGTGCCTAGGGATCTGAGTGACATCCTGGACCCCTTCCTCGGTGAGTGTTAATAGCTGTGACAGTATCCATAGCACTCAAGCTAAGATGCCATTTCGCAGGTGCTTGGGATACCGGTGCGTCCAGTTCGACAACGTGAAGCGCGCCCGCGTCGTGTAATCCTGTGGACCCGGCGTGCACCTGTAGCGAGAGCATCTGAATCAAGACGCATCGCCACCACCCCATGTCGCCGACGGCGAACAGTAGCAGCACATCAACCGGTCGTAGCAGCGCCATGACCACCACCACCACCACCACCACCAGTGTACATGGTTAACGCAGAGCAGCCTGACCATTGGCAGCGCGCCCACTACGACCGCCACAGCGACGTTGACCAACCCCGACCAAGCGTCGACGGCATTCACTGTTGTCTGCACTTTCGGCACTGCGGCTCCTACCGCACCGGCCCTTCCTTCGGGCATGCCCACGCAGATTCACCCTGGCTCACAGATCGCGTCGAACACGGATTTGAACGGATACACGCCCATTGTTATATTGTTTGACTTGGATCTCAGCTGGCAGTTCGAGACGAGCAGCAGCGACGCTCCCAACCAGATGTTTGCATACATGCCTGCTGTTATTGCCGGTGCCTTGGGCATTGATCGTATGTGGATTTATTGGTGTAAAGCATCTTGAGCATCGCTGATTGTTTCCTCCTTTGTAGAATCGCAAGTCATGACGTATTACTTGCAAGTGTTTCAACCCGTCAGCTATCAGAACGCCTCAGACGTTGCCCAGCTTGTGACAGAGTACGTGGCCTACATTCCCAGTGACTCCGTGCAGGCTCTCGCCTCGCAGATCAAGTGAAGGCGTCGGCCTCCTACGCCGGTTCAAAGAGCATCGGCGAGGCCCTTGCCGGGCATGTATATTCCTCGTTTGCTATCGATTCCGTCACCCCCGACTCGGAATCGGGAAGTTCTGGGGACTCAGGGAACAGCGTCGCGTTACCGGAGAGTCCGGCGGTCAATACAATGCAGGATGCGATCATCGGCGTCGCCATTGCGTTGGGCCCCATTGCCTTGGCCATTCTTGCGCTACTTCTTTACCGCGGGTGGAAGCGTCGTCAGGAGCTCGCACACCACCGCCTCGCTGACCCTAGTGCTATTGGCGCCCGCCCGTCTAGTCGGAAGTTTGATTACGAGGTCAACGCAAGAGGAGTTTCTATTATACAGGAGGACAGTTTGAGCAGGGGACAGGCGCAGGCGTCGGATACTTACTATGATTACCGCGCCAGCCCCAACACGAATAAGAACATGAGAGAGCGCAGGCCGGTCTTACCCGCACACATATCCACACCGTATCTCCAACATAGCAGCATGGATTGGTAGTTCAACCGCCACACCCTTGCCATAATACAAAACCATCAACAATAACAATTGATGTTTAAACTACGCAGCCCGCTATACATCCGTCTCCAGCCTTCCTCTTGGTTTTTGGTTTCTCCTTTGTTATCAACTTTGGACCTCTACTCGTTGACACTGCCGTTTATCTTATATAATATTATTCGACAACTGTTATGTTCAGACACTGGACCTTTGCGACACAATATCTTGACTGAAAAAGAGGTGTTCGATGATATACTAACGACGAAACATTATGGCACCCATTCATACTTTATACCTATCTTTCGGCATGTGATACCAGTACCAGTGATGCCCTCCAATATATGTTCCCAGCATTTGCGTATCTCACAGAGGGTTGACATTACAGGCTACGGGCAACCCATATCGACGAAGCGGAATTGACAATGCATCTGAGATATGAATGTTGTTATAAATACACAGGGCGAAAATGAATTATCACTGGGACATGAAGTGTTGACGATATCTGCCTCCATAATACACAACGAGATCCATGACATTCCAGCGTGTTGAAGGCAAAGCCTACAGGAATTTTGCAAAGAAAGCTCCCTGAATCAACATCTCTGAAGTATCCGTCCTTGTCGAAGCACATCATGAAATCGGCTTTTCTTGGATCTGAGAGATAGTAGGGTACAGGAGGATTCCAAGTCTTTGCTTCGGGAGGCCCGCCATTGACGGCATTCCACACGCGCGTGATGTTGTCGTACGACCCCGACACGATCTGAGATTTATCTGGCGAGAACGAGGCAGAGCACACCGAATCCTCGTGGCCATAAAGGGGTGGGAGGGCAGCGTCTCCAGTGACGGCATTCCAAACTCGAACGGTGCGGTCGGACGACCCCGACACAATCTGGGATCCATCCCGCGAGAACGACACAGAGAACACCACACCCTCATTGCCTTGAAGGGGCGGGAGGGCAGCGTCACCAGTGACGGCATTCCACACCCGCATGGTACGGTCGGACGACCCCGAAACGATCTGGGATCCATCTGGTGAGAACAAGACAGACATCACCCAGTCCTCATGGCCTTGAAGGGGCGGGAGGGCAGCCTTGCCTGTGACGGCATCCCACACACGCACGGTGTGGTCATACGACCCCGACACGATCTGGGATCCATCTGGCGAGAACGAGACAGAGGATACCTGATCCTCGTGGCCTTGAAGGGGCGGGAGGACAGCGTCGCCAGTGACGGCATTCCACACTCGAATGGTGCGGTCGTTCGACCCCGACACGATCTGGGATCCATCTGGCGAGAACGAAGCAGAGCGCACCGAACCCTCATGACCTTGAAGGGGCGGGAGGGCAGCGGCGCCAGTGACGGCATTCCACACTCGCACGGTGTGGTCATACGACCCCGAGACAATCTGGGATCCATCTGGCGAGAACGAGACGGAGGATACCTGATCCTCGTGGCCTTGAAGGGGCGGGAGGGCAGCGTCGCCAGTGACGGCATTCCATACTCGAACGGTGCGGTCGGACGATCCCGACACGATCTGGGATCCATCTGGCGAGAACGACACAGAGTACACCGTGTCCTCATGGCCTTGGAGGGGCGGGAGGACAGCGTCGCCAGTGACGGCATTCCACACTCGCACGGTGTAGTCGTTCGACCCCGACACGATCTGGGATCCATCTGGCGAGAACGAGGCAGAGCGTACCGAACCCTCATGGCCTTGAAGGGGCGGGAGGGCAGCGTGGCCAGTGACGGCATCCCACACACGCACGGTGCGGTCATACGACCCCGAGACGATATGGGATCCATCCCGCGAGAACGAGACGGAGGATACCTGATCCTCGTGGCCTTGAAGGGGCGGGAGGGCAGTGTCGCCAGTGACGGCATTCCACACTCGAACGGTGCGGTCGTTCGATCCCGACACGATCTGGGATCCATCTGGTGAGAACAAGACAGAGGCCACCCAGTCATCATGGCCTTGAAGGGGCGGGAGGGCAGCGGCGCCAGTGACGGCATTCCACACTCGAACAGTACAGTCGTTCGACCCCGACACGATCTGGGATCCATCTGGCGAGAACGAGGCAGAGCGCACCGAACCCTCATGGCCTTGAAGGGGCGGGAGGGCGACCTCGCCAGTGACGGCATTCCACACCCGCGCGGTGCAGTCGTCCGACCCCGACACGATCTGGGATCCATCTGGCGAGAATGACACAGAGAATACCGCACCCTCATGACCTTGAAGGGGCGGATGGACAGCCGCGCCAGTGATGGCATTCCACACGCGCACAGTGCGGTCTTTTGACCCCGACACGATCTGGGATCCATCTGGTGAGAACGAAACAGAGAACACCCAACCGTCATGGCCTTGAAGGGGTGGGAGGGCAGCGTCGCCAGTGACGGCATTCCACACTCGCACGGTGCAGTCGGACGACCCCGACACGATCTGGGATCCATCTGGCGAGAACGAGGCAGAGCACACCGAACCCTCATGGCCATACAAAGTCTGCAACAGAGGAGGCCATGCGCGCTCAACACCTGTTATGACATGCGGCAGGTTGGCGCCGTGGAAGGTTTGGTAGATTAGGGTGTCATGGGGGGTGAAGGGCACTGCACTGGTATAGATCAACAATGGATGTGCCTTGATGGTATTTGCGAAGTACTGTGCAAAACGATGCGCATCAAGCACAAAATCATACAGTTTACTCCCTGGAAAGCATCTCTGGATGGCGCGCTTCAGTAACCTGCTCAATAATTGTCGGTAACGACGCACCTTTGTCCATTCCAGGAGCCTGACAAGTGATCGCGTGGCAATATCATAATTATTTAAGATGACGAGGGTCTCCATCCAATGTAACAAATGTTTGCGCATAAACAGATCCATCGTATCTGCTAGATCATCAAAGGCATTTGTTATCAAGCAGACGTGCTCGATCCAGAACCTGCAAGCATACACCACAGATTCTGATAGTGCCTCACTCGGAACAGGCTGTTTGAGCACCAGGTTGCACATGTTCTCCCGCAACTCGCGCTCCAGAAGTGCAATGCACCGACGGGCAAGTTGTGCATTGCACTGCTCAACATTGATGGCCCATGGCGCATCACGGTCGTGAAGCGTGAGATAGTCGCGGAAAGAGGTATGGAGGATACTGATTGGCAATGTTTCACCCAAGTGGAGTACACTGCCAAATTTAGAGATGGTGTGTGCCACTGGTAAGCGCGATTTGAGGGGTGGTGGAGGAGCTCCAAGAAGAGAGCCTATCGCGCCGCATGACAGTGGAACTTGAGCACATATGACTACACCAAGGATATCGCGAATATTCGTGCAGGATGAGGGGTCATTCCATCGGCCGGCAGCCTCAAGGGCAGCCTTGTACAAATCGTATAGCTTTACAAACGAGTTGGCAGATGCATCCTTCGCTTGGTGCTTGATCAGTTCGTCCATCTTGTTCCCAGGATCTTCGTCTTCATCGATCAACCGACACGCGGTGGCCGCCCAAATGAAATGGCCTCCGGCCAAACTAGTCAGATTGTTGACGTCCTCCTCCCCGGGCCAGCCTTGCAAAATTTCACGTATATGGATGTTTTTCTTGCGTGTCTCGTTTAATTGAGATCGAATGAATGCAGCTATATCTGATCGGCCGGTCTCTGGGTCAACCTTGAGCTCTTCGCAACGTATATTCGGCTGGCTGAAGCGATATACCATGTCGTCCTCGGGGCGGCTGACAATCAGAATCCGTATGAACCCGGGAAGCTTCGAAGCGCCTTCGGAGAGGACTCGCAGGAGGCCTGCGCGTTCGGTCTGACCCCCGGATTCATCCAGCGCATCGATGACGACCAGAATGGGACCTCTAGTCCACGGAATGTGACCTAGAGCCGTGGCACTGAGAAGCTTGTCGAACTGAACGGCCAACGGCTGGTTCGCTATATTCGGGATTTCTTTGATCACTTGCTCGATTTTGGCACCGATGATCGAATCGAATTCAGCCAGCTGGTACGCTATCGTGCGGATCAACGTTGAAGCGTTCCAGTCAGGAAGGGCGCGGTTGAAGAAGAAGAAGGCGCCTAGAAGGCGGACGCCATCGATGTTATCCATCATCCTGGCGATTGTGGTCGAGACGGTGCTCTTCCCAGCCCCGGTCAACCCGTATAACCACATTACACTCTCGCAACTGTCTGACGCGTCCGAATACCAATCCATGATCGATTTGATGGCGTCTGCTCGAGTTCCTGGAAGGCATGCAGTGCGTTCGCTCTGGTCCATGGGTGCCGGTCTCAATTTGCCCTTGAGCTGTTCAGATCCTGCGCCGCTCGTCAGTCAAGATGATATGATACTACGTCATCTCGACTTACTGATCTCGTCCATCGTTGTCCCAATGTTGGCGATCATCAGGGCGGTCTGTGTCATCGTGCGCCCCATGAATTCATCCCCCAACTGCTTGAACGTTTCTTGATACCCAGTCACCAAAGCATCCGTGCTGGAGAAGGCTTCTGTGACAGCCTTGCCTGTTAGGTGATGATGAGTTGAATCCTCGATGCCACTGCCCAGTTACGCACCTAAAAATGACCCGCGCGCATACTGTTGTATGAAGTAACCGCAGTCAACCGTCTGCTTTAAGATACGACCCACGACGCCCTGCAAACGCTTGTCCTTCAGATTTTCCGAGCCGGCGATGATCGAATATGTGGACTGAATAGTCTGAATGAGGGTTGCCATCTTGTCGTCGCGATCTTTCTGCGCTTTTACCAGCTGGCAGAAGAGTTTAGATGCTGTGTTAGAGAAGGTCGAGGCTAGCTTACCTTGAGGCCGGCTGAAAGCACGGTCCAGGCGACATTCGCCCACGGATGTATCTGCGGAACGATGAGAACGTTATGATGAAAAGGATATATGTGCGCACCTTGGCAATCTCGTCCCCAATCGTGAGCATAATATCCATCTTACCCAACAGCATCGCGAACGATCTTGCGAGGTCCGATTGCGCAAGGCCAGCCACAGTGTCTCCAGCAGCGCTCATGGCATCTGCAACCGACGATATTCTCGGTGCTGTTTCTTCCAATTGCTCAAGGCCAGCCACAGTGTCTCCAGCAGCGCTCATGGCATCCGCAACAGATGCTATTCTGGGTGCTGGTGCTTCCGCAGGTAATGCTAAGTTTGTATGTTCCATTGCGCTGCCCAATGCGGTGGTAGGACTTTCGGCAATCCGTATCGTCAGCTTGCAAGTATCTTTGCCCTTGAGTTGTAACGACAAAACGATATCTGCAATTCCGCCCGCGTCAGCTCCAGGAGAGATGAATAACATTGAGAAATATACCTTCGTCAGGTGGACCATCTGATTTTTGTAGCAGTTCGCCTAGCCCGATCTCCACCGAACCCTCGGCTTTGGAAGACTTGCTTGAAAAGCCGATCCTGTGGTCTCGGATCAAACTCAACGTGAGCTTGTCTGAGGTAGACAGAGATGGTCTGCAACGTGAACGCAGAATTAGCTTCAGCCGATTGGCCTATTATACATACACAGGGTCGACACTTACAGCGTATTCTTTTCATCCCAGCGTATCCCTCCGCCGTTTTTCCATTTTTCGCGCTGAGTCTTCCACGAAAGGCTGCCCGCTTCAATTCGGACTTGTGCCTTGACAGGCTTTGTGACAAGGAGTCGCGGGAGACCAGTCACTTGGACGACTGTGAGACGCGTTAGCAAGCTGTACCAGCAGAGTCGAGACGGTGGAATGACTTACTTGTGATCTCATAAGACTTTGCTGCTGCATTATCACTTTACAGACAGTTGAATGAGGAGGATTCCATGACTAGACCGACCCACTTACGCCGGAGATGCCATCGGTATATGAGTGAGGCCAAAGAATAGCAGGTGCTTGTTCTGGCACGCCGCACGAGCGTCCGGGCGCTTAAGCGCTCAAGGGCAGGGATGGGTTATGTCGCACGTTGGAGAGGAGGCAAGTCCAGCTTACGTCCAGGGAGCCCGGGGAATATGCAAAGGCTGGTGGAAGGCTAATTATAAGCAGCGTTTATCTTCCGATCAGTTGCTGATCAGTACTACTGTAAGCTTGTAATCCGGGCCATGAACGTGTTTCTGTGGCAAAATTCGCACCAAGACAAGCCCAGGCCAAAGCGCTCCGAATTACTACATAGTCAAAACATCTGAGATATGGACGCCATTACTAATACACAGCGCGGAAATGAGTTATCACTGGGACATGGAGTTTTGACGATACCTCCCTCCATAATACACAACGAGATCCATGACATGCCGCAGTGTCGAAGGCAAACCCTACGGGGATTTTACCGAGATAGAGCCCTGAGTGGACATCTCTGAAGTATCCGTCTTTGTCCAAGCTCACCATGAAACGAGCTGTGCTGTTACTTGTGAGACGGTAGGGTATGGGAGCATCACAAGTGTTTTCCTTGAGAGGCTCGCCAGTGACGGCATCCCACACTCGCACAATGTTGTCGTACGACCCCGAGATGATCTGAGATCCATCTGGCGAGAACGAGACAGAGATAACCGAACTCTTGTGGCCTTGAAGGGGCGGGAGGGCAGCCTCGCCAGTAACGGCATCCCATACGCGCACGGTGTCGTCGTCCGACCCAGAGACGATCTGAGTTCCATCTGGAGAGAACGAGACAGAGCGCACTGATTCTTCATGGCCCTGAAGGGGCAGGAAGGTAGCTTTGCCAGTGACGGCATCCCACACGCGCACGGTGTTGTCGTACGACCCCGACACGATCTGGGACCCATCTGGTGAGAACGAGACAGAGTATACCCAGCCCTCATGGCCTTGAAGGGGCAGGAGGGCAGCCTTGCTAGTTCCGGCATCCCACACTCGCAAGGTCTTGTCGTACGACCCCGAGACGATCTGTGGTCCATCTGGCGAGAAGGAGACAGAGCGCACCAAATCCTTGTGGCCATGAAGGGGCGGGAGGGCGGCCTCGCCAGTGACGGCATTCCACACTCGCACGGTGTTGTCGTACGACCCCGAGGCGATCTGGGATCCATCGGGCGAGAATGAGACAGAGACTACCGGACCATCATGGCCTTGAAGGGGCGGGAGGGCAGCCTGGCCAGTGACGGCATCCCACATTCGCACGGTATTGTCAGACGACCCCGAGACGATCTGAGATCCATCTGGCGAGAACGAGACAGAGCGCACCGAAGCCTCATGACCTTGGATGGGCGGGAGGGCAGCTTCGCCAGTGACGGCATCCCACACGCGCACGGTGTTGTCGCCCGACCCCGAGACGATTTGAGATCCATCTGGGGAAACCGAGACAGAGTATACCCAACCCTCATGGCCTTGAAGGGGCGGGAGGACAGCCTTGCCTGTGACGGAATCCCACACGCGCACTGTGTTGTCGTTCGACCCCGAGATGATCCGGGACCCATCTCGCGAGAACGAGACAGAGAGTACCTGACCCTCGTGGTCTTGAAGGGGCGGAAGGGCAGTCTCGCCAGTAACGGCATCCCATACTCGTACGGTATTGTCGGTCGACCCCGAGACGATCCGGGATCCATCGGGCGAGAACGAGACAGAGAGTACCGCACCATCATGGCCTTGAAGGGGTGGGAGGGCAGCCTCACCAGTGACGGCATCCCACACGCGCACGGTGTTGTCGTCCGACCCCGAGACAATCTGAGATCCATCGGGTGAAAACGAGACAGAGTGCACCGAACCCATATGGCCATATAAAGTCTGCAATAGAGGAGGCCATGCGGGCTCAACACCTGTCACAACATGCGGCAAGTTGTCACTGCGGAAGGCTTTGTAGATTAAGGTGTCATAGGGGGTGAAGGGCACTGCACTGGTATAGATCAGCAATGGATGCTCCTTGATGGTATTTGCGAAGTACTGTGCAAAACGATGTGCATCAAGCACAAAATAGCGCAGTTTACTCCTTGGAAAGTATCTCTTCGTGGCGCGCTTCAGTAACCTGCTCAAAAATTGTCGGTAAAGACACACCTGTGTCCACTCCAGCAGCCTTAGAAGTGACCGCGTGGCAACGTCGTAAGTCTTTGAGATGACGAGGGCCTCCATCCAATGTAACAGATGCTTGCGCATAAACCGATCTAACATATCTGCTAGACCATCAAAGGCATTTGTTACCAAGCAGACGTGCTCAATCCAGAACCTGCAAGCATATACCACAGATTCCGATAATGACTCGTTCTGAACTGGTCGGTTGAGCACCAGGTTGCACATGTTCTCCCGCAACTCATTCTCCAGATGTGTGATGCACCCATGAGCCAGTTGTGCATTGTACTGCTCCACATCAATGGCCCAGGGCGTGTCACTGGCGTGAAGTGTGATGTAGTCATGAAAGGAGGTATGGAGGATACGGATCGACGCTGTTTGGTCTGTTGCGCTCCAGTGGAGCACACTTCCAAAGCCAGAGATTGTGTGTGCCACTGGTAGGCGCGATCTGAGGGGCAGAGCGGGAGGTTCGAGAAGAGAGCCTATTGCCACACAGGACAGTGGAACTCGAGCACATATAACTATGCCGAGGATGTCGCGAAAATCCGTACAGAATGACGGGTCGTTCCATCGACCGGCAGACTGAAGGGCAGTCTTGTACAAATCGTACAGCTTTGCAAACGAGTCGGCAGATGCATCCTTCGCCTGGTGCTTGATCAGTTCGTCCATCTTGTTCCGAGGATCGTGGCTTTCATCGATCAACCGACACGCCGTGGCCGCCCATATGAAATGGCCTCCGGCCAAACTAGTGAGACTCTTGACATCTTCATCCCCGGGCCAGCTTTTGAGAAGATCGCGTAGATAGACCTGTTTCTCGCGTGTCTCGTTTAATTGGGATCGAATGAATGCAGCTATGTCTGCTCGGCAGGTCTCCGGGTCAACCCTGAGCTCCTCGCGACGTATGAGCGGCTGGCTGAAGCGATATAACATGTCGCCCTCGGGACGGCTGACAATAAGAATCCGTAAGAACCTGGGCAGCTTCGAAGCGCCTTCGGAGAGGACTCGCAGGAGGTCTGCCCGCTCGGCCGCGCTACCGGACTCATCTAGAGCATCAACCACCACTAAAATGGGACCTCTAAACCATGATATATCTCCCAGAGCCGTTTCGCTGAGCAGCGAAGCAAATTGAACGGTCAAACATTGGTCTGCAATATCCGGGAAATCCCTGATGACTTGTTCGATTTTGGCACCAATCCTCGCATCGAATATAGCCAGTTGATAAGCTATGGTTCGGATCAATGTCAAAGCGTTCGTTTTGGCGCGATCGCGATTGAAAAAGAAGAAGGCCCCGAGGAGGTTGACGCTCTCGAAGCGACGCATCATCCAGGCTATTGTCGTAGCCAAGGTGCTTTTGCCTGCCCCGGCCAGCCCATAAAGCCACAGGACGCCCTCGTGACTGTTTGAATCGTCCGAATACCAATCCATGATTGATTTGATGGCGTCTAATCGAGTTCCTGGGAGGCATGCATGGCGTTCATTTTGGTCCATGGTTGCCGGTCTCAATTTTTCCATGAGCTGATCAAATCCTGCAACGCTCGTTAGCTAAGATGCCACACGAATACACACGGGAGGACATCGACCTACTAATCTCGTTCGCCGTTGTTGCAATGTTGACTGTCATCAAAGCTGTCTGCGTAGTAATGCGCCCGGTGAATTCATCCCCCAGCTGCTTGAACGTGTCTTGATACCCAGCAACCAAAGTATCCGTGCTAGAGAACGTTTCGGTGACGGCCTTGCCTGTTGGCTATTGGTTAGTTGGATTCAGGTTGGATCCTCAATGCCACTATCCAGTTACGAACCTAAAAACGTCCCGTGCCGCGCATACTGTTGTATGAAGTAACCGCACTCGACCGTCTGCTTTAAGATACGACCCAGGACGTCCTGCAAACGCTCGTCCTTCAGAATTTCAGAGCCGACAACGATTGAATATGTGGACTGCATAGTCTGAACGAGGGTTGCGATATTGTCGTCGCGATCTTGCTGCGCTTTCACCAGCTGGCAGAAGAGTTTAGATGCTACATTGGAGAAATTCAGGGCTGGCTTACCTTGAGGCCAACTGAAAGCACGTTCCAGGCGAGATTCGCCCATGGATGTATCTGAAAACCGATGAGAACGTTATGACGGAAAGGATTTATGTGCGCACCTTGGCAATCTCGTCCCCAATCGTGAGCATAATATTCATCTTATCCAGCAACATCTCGAACGATCCTACGAGGTCCGATTGCGCAAGGCCCGTCACCGCGTCTCCAGCAGCGCTCATGGCATCCGCAACCGATGTTATTATTGGTGCTGTTGCTTCCGCAGGTAATCCCGAGGTTATAGCTTGCATTGCGCTGGCCAATGCGGTGGCAGAGCTTTCGACAATCCGTATCGTCAGCTTGCAATTATCCTTGCTCTTGAGCTGCAACGACAAAACAATGTCTGCAATTCCGCCGTCAGCTACAGGAGAGATGAACATCATTGATAGATATACCTTCGTTGGGTCGATGATCTGATTTTTGAAGCAGTTCGGCAAGCCCTATCTCAACTGAGCCCTCGGCTTTGGAAGACTTGCTTGAAAAGCCGATCCTGTGGTCTCGGATCAAGCTCAAGGTGAGCTTGTTTGAGGCGTATAGAAGCGGTCTGCAGCGCGACCGCAGAATTAGCGATCAGCCTATTATGCATATGCAGGACTGAGACTTACAGCGTGTTCTTTTCATCCCAGCGTATCCCTCCGCCGTTGGCCCACTTTTCTCGGCGAGTCTTCCACGAAAGGCTCCCAGTTTCAATTTGAATGTGTGCCTTGACGGGTTTAGTGATAAGTAGTCGTGGGAGACCGGTCACTTGGACAACTGTGAAACGCGTGAACACATTGTCCCAAGCAGAAGAGAGTCAAGACGGTGGGCCAGTGACTTACTTGTAATCTCATAAGACTTTGCTACTGCACTACCACTGCACAGACAGTTGAATGAGGAGCAATACACGACTACACCGACCCACTTACGCCGTAGATGCCATCAGTGTAGGACTATGGGCCAAGGAATGGCAGGTGCTTGCTCTAGCACGAGTGGATCGCTTGGGAGCAGGGATGGGTTATGTCGAAGGTGAGGAGACAAAGACAGCATATGACCGGTACTTGCCGAAGAATGTGCAAGGCCTAGTGGAAGGCTAAGCAGCGTTGATCAGTTGCTGATCAATGAGCGCTTCAAGTTTGAGTTGACGTCGAGGCTGAATTATGTGTCCTCCTTGTTGCCGCCCTGTAAAAAATCCTCAATCTCTTCTGTCTGCCTATCCAGCATATTGCCTTTTGGATCCCGGTTAGCATCCGCAGAATGCTAGTTCTAAATTTTAAATCGTACTGTTGCCATTTGATGCATATCTAGCAATTATAATTAAGTTTTACACTACAAGTACATGCAAGGGAAAGGAAGAAAGGACAGCGACGCGGCAAGAAATCATTCAGCAGATCACCTGTGCTACGCGGCTTGTGCCTCCTGTTGGTGCCCGCATTAATGCTGGGATGCAAGAACAACGCATAGCAACGTACCTGGTCCACAAACTCCATGGCTTCTTCTCGTTTGATGCTTCTAATAGAGCTGATCTTTTGATTGTTGAACAGCACACCATAGAATTGGTTGGAATGAACCAGCATTTCTGGTCGGAAAGTGGTGGTGATGAATTGGGCTGTCGAAGAAAGCGTGTGTATCATCGCTGCACAAATGGTTGAGCTTCTGAGGTGACAGAGGGTGTCAACAAGGACTCACTCGCAACAGCAGTACGATACTGGGCGTCCAAGTTCGCGTCAATCTAAGAGGGGTTCAGTATAAAGGGTGAGAGACGCAACAGCCGTGGTATTACCTCGTCGAACAGGTAAAAGGGCGCAGGATCACATTTCTGGATGGCAAAAACTAGTTTGAATCGTTAGTACAGATAACACCGGTTTCAGCAAGCGCGTACCAGTGGCTAATGCAACAAGGGATTTTTGACCACCTGACAGCTGTTGTATCCGAAGGCCTTCGTCGACCTTGGAATTGAAAGAGACCTGCATGTACGTCTGAGCCAGGCTACGCATGGAAGATTCCGGAACACACCAACCTTGATGGAAACACCCGTATAGTTATCGATAGAGCTTTGCTGAGTGTCGTCACCTTCCTCTTCCTCGTCTTCATCCTGCACCGTTCATGTTAATACGCATGTGTACCCGAAAGTGGTACGTTGGTCCCACCTGGTCAATTCGCCGCTGAATGATAAGTCTTCCTCTCCCCGAGGGAACGAGCTTTTCGAAGACTTCTTCGAAATTGCTAGCGACCTGCTTGAACGTCCGCTCGATAGCCTCGTCTTTACGCTGGTCCAGAACTTCCACCAGCTCTTCGATGGATTTGGCAGACTTGTCCAGGTCTTCGCGACGCTGGAGAAGGGTATCTCGCTGTTTTGTGAAATTGTTGTACTGCTCAAAGGCCTTCTTGTTGACGTGGGCGAATTTCTTCAGGCCCTCATTGACCACGTGCAATTTTTTGATAAGCTGTGAGCGTATCGTGAGCCACTACATTTTCGCAGGGTGATGGAAATAACTCACTCGATCGAGCTTCTCGTTGGTGTACTTTTCAAACGCTTCCTCTGGAAGTACTCCCAGGTCACGGATATTGCGATTGCACTCGTCTTTTCGGCCTGTCAGCATGTTTTTCTTCGCTAGATACCGCTCTGTGTTCTTTTGTTGCTTGGAAATTCCTCGGCTGTCGTCAGATTGTTGGTTCTGGACCTTCTCCAATGATGTTTTCTGCTCGAGGAGGTCACTAGCAAGCTTTTCCGCCTCCTTTTCCGTGTCTTCCATTAGACGTAAGTGGACCATAAAGCGTAAAGACATGTTTTGAACTCACCTTGCAATTTCTTTGTCAAGGTCTGGATGGAACGGTCGAGATCTTTGAGATCGCGGACTCGAGACTCCAGAGCATCCGACGCAGAAGACTGCCCATTCTCCGATTCGCTGAGAGCTTCGATTTTGGCTTGCAGCTCAGTTCTGCGCCGACGAAGGCTCTCGTTGAGCTCTATCTCTAGCCCTGTCTTCCGGCTGTCGAGCTACAACAATCAATGAGCCAAGAGAACCAAATACGCAAGAATAATCCTACCTCGACTCGGGCTTTGCCCAACTCAACAATCTGCTTCTGCCGAGCCTCCACCTCCTTCCCCAGCGATTCGACCATCTCTTCCTCCTGGTCCGTCAGGGTCTTGCTCATGGGACTCGAAAGCTCCGCCTGATAACCTGCCAACTTAGTTTGCAGGATGCCGATCTCCGTCTCCATCTCCTCGATATCAGTCTCGAGCCTCGCGATGCGCTCTCTCAGCCTCTCAGCCTCCCGCTGGAACGCGCCCCCCTCATCGACCGCCAGAGTCCTGGCCGACTTTGCCTGCTCCTGCTTGTTCTCCAATATCTGCCTCTGCCCGTTGATTTTGGCAATCTTCTGGTCCATCTCCAAAATCGCCGCCTTCACCTCCTGCTGCCTTTTGTCCTCCGCCTCCCACTTTGCGCGCCACGTCGTCACGCTCTTGATCGCCTCTATCCTCGAGCGCCGCACATCATGGTACCCGCCCGTCATCGCTCCCTTACGGTCGACTTTGTCGCCATCCAGCGTGATTGTGTTGATCCCGTGGCTCTTGACATACGCTGCGGCAACCTCCAAGTCCCTGCAGACGCAGGTCTTCCCGAACACCTGCTGGAATGCCTTCGCGTACGCCGGGTCGAAACGCAGTTTGTCGATGAGCGGGATGGCGTCTTGCGCGTTTGGCGTTGCGGGGTTCTTTGGGTGCAGCCTGTTGAGCGGCATAAAGGTCACGCGTCCAGTGCGCTCCTTGATCATGATGTCGAGGACCTTCGACGCAGTGGCGTCATTGTCGACGACGACGTGGAACAAACTGCTATAATTTAGCGGCTGCGTGACGAGCGGCTAATGGAAGGCTTGCCTGGTCCCAGCGGTCTCTTCGACCGCAGTGCTGAACTTTGCATCCGTGAGCTCGAACAGGCGGTACAGAGGCCCATAAACGCCATCCAACCCATGCCTTTCCGCGATCTTATCCACGGCGCGCAGACCCATGCCTGTATCCTGCACCCGATAGTCAGTCTCTACTACAACCACAATGTGCATGGGCAATGAGAATAATAGTGCAATCGCACCTTGTCCATCATGCTAGCAAGGTTGTTCTCCGCAGACCTCCTCTCATCCGCCGCCCGGTTTACCAAGCTGCTCAACTTCGTATCCTCCCTCCAGAACTCCTTCCTTTTCTCTGTCACTTCGGCCTGCTCATCTTTGAGTTTGGTCAGCTGCTCCGCCAATTCCCTGAGCCTTGTCTTGCCGTCCTCGCCGCTACCAAATGTGTCTTCGATGCGCCCCTCCACCTCCTTCAGCGATTCTTTGGTTGTATCCAACTCCCCATGCGACTTCTCGAGTGCACCGCTGCGAGACGTGATGTATTCCTGCACAGACGCCATGTCTTTGTGGAGAAATGCATCCCTATCGGCTTTGTTCTTGAACCGCTTCATGCGCCCTTGCTTCGCGTACAGCGCCTGCAGTTGGGTTTGCGCCTCTTGCTCCTTTCGCTTCTCCGCCCCCTCCTTTGCGCGCTGAGCTTCCCATTTCGGTGTGACCTTGGCCAGCTCGCGCTCCTTCGCGCCTATCTGCTTCTCCACGTCGTTCAGTTCAGCAGAGAACGCGGCGCGTTTGCCGCCGTCGAGGTCAGAAGAGGCGCGGAGGTCCTCGATGATGCACTGCAGCTCCGCACGCGTACCAACGAGGTCGCTGAGTTCTGACTGGGCGCTCGTACGGCTGAGGCCGAGAGATGAAAGCGCGTGGGTGGTGGTGGAGATCAGTTGCTCGAGTTGCTATCATCTAGCGTCAGTCGCAATGTAAACAGCATTCGCTACCCGAATGAAAGCGTACCTGGATTTCCTTCTGCCTATCCATGTACTGCTCTCTGCGCAGATTGGCCCCGTGTACCTCTCCCTGTCGCTCCTGCTCGATCTCATCCAGCGCCTCGCCCACCTCCTCCAGCTCCCGTGAGTAAACTGCATACTCCAAACACCGCCTGTCCTTGTCCTTGCTCTGAAACTCTTTCAGCTCCTCCTTCTCCTCCTCCAGTTCCGCCAGCCGGGTCTCGATGTACTCGAGGAGCTCGCCGATCTTGGCGCGCTTGGCGTCGGTCTCGGACATGATGCGGAGGGACTCGGCGCGACGCTGCTCGTAGACCTTTGTTCCTGCGACTTCTTTGAGCAGCGCGAGGCGCTCGTGGTCTTTCGCGTTTGTGAGCGCTGTGATCTGTGTATCGTCTAGTATGAGCATACATATTGAGCCCTGCATAAAATTGAGAACGCACGCGGCCCTGGGGAACGATGTAGTACGGATTCGACTTGCTGAACCCAGCGCTCTCGAGGAGGTTCATGACGTCCGCCTTACTCGCGCTCTTCTTGTCTAGACTGTACTCGTCCTTCTTGAGTCCGATCGTGCGGCGCAGGATGACCTCGTCGCGGCCGGTCGGGAATCGGTTGTCCGAGTTGTCGAAGATGATCTCAACTGAGGTATTCTGAGAATGCGAGATGAGATAGAATGGAACGGACAATACGTACCATATGCTGAGAGTGTGGTAGTGGTAGAGACCCCTTCGTGAAGCAGGGCCTGACGCTCTTCACGCGACATCGACGTGTATGCATCGGACAGTACGAACCGAATGGCTGGGCAGTTCAGCACTGGCGATCACGGCCGGACAAGTTGAGCACCCGCACCTGCAAAGAAATTGCTCTTCCCCGATCCGTTTCTGCCCACTACGACGTTATGTTTTGGTGAAAAAGGCTCGATTTGAGTCTGGTCTCGGTCTACAAAGAGGTGTTAAGGACGCGACGATGAGACGTTTGAAGACGGGGCTTACACGACTTGAAACCCTGGATGGTCAGGGTCTTGATATACATTTTAGAAAAGAGCTCTGGCTATCAATGCGACTGTGTGATTGAGTGCGGCGACTCTTCACGATATGATGGAAGCAGACTGGGTGAGGACAAGACGCGACGCGCTGGTGGCTGTCCTGTGACTACTGTGCAAGAAACACTATTATGTATAATAAAGCAGCATCTCTACCGAGCCTCGAATTTTTGTCGGAGTGTCATACGAGAGTCACAACATCTAGGTCTCTTTGCCAAGGTGCCTGCACTCAAGTGCTGCGCCGATATATAGTATTGGAAGAAGCGCACTCGATTGTAGGCACCGCGTTGACGCGCACCGCTCACAGGTCCTGTCTGGTCCTGACGTCCTCCCGCACATCGGCCAACGTCTGTAGCAATCTGGTTCAACCGTTGTTAACTAAAGAGTATTTCGCTGCCCTTCCTTCGGAAACTTGTCCGTTCACACCTGAAGTTCCCGCATCATGCCATGCGATTCAAAGAACTCGACGAAGGGCTTTAATCTACTTTTCTAGATGCATGGGCTCCAAACGAATTCCCATCAGCATGTTCGCATCGGAGGTGTGTTCAAGAAGAGGCCACGTCGTCGTGGTCAACGTCTTCCTCCCCAACTTCAACCTCAAAGATGTGCTGGGTTCGATCGAACGTGTGTACTGGGTTGCGGACCTCGGTTTGCCAAGTTGCGAATATGTCTCCCCATTTGGTTGCCATTCACGCCGAGGGCATCCGTCCCAATCGCCATCCCTCGCTCACGATACGGGGCCGCTGGGACCTGGTGAGGGTCGGACTGCAGCTCTGTGGCATTTTCTGCCTCTTCACTAACACAGGGTCAGCAGATTTAGAAGGTGCTTCAGGAAGGCGAGAAGAAAAAGAAGAAAACGCGCGGCAGAAGTTGCAACACTCGCTGCATCTTCCCTACCGCCAGAATCTTGTTCTTGATCTGCTGCCTCCGCGCTGCGATCTCATTGGGCGACAGCGCAAGGTCCGTGCCTATTCTGGCGCGACACTAAAGGTCGTGAAGGGAAGAGAAAGCTAGGAGAGTACAGGAAAGAGGGATGGAACTGCCTGCGGGAGCTCCCCCGCCCAAAGGAGCAGACGAAGATACGGTCTGTAGCGGTTTTCTAGTTGACCGTCCAGCGTTTTATACGGAAACCGCGGATAGAGCGGGTCTTGAAGTAGCTCTCGTCCTAGCTGGTTAAACCCATGCCGCTGGTCATACTACGGGAATGTTAGCCGCTAGAGTTGGGGAAGCGTTAACGGCGGGTAAAGCTGTAGGAGCCCACCTAGAAGTGGCGGCGGCAATGGCGGTCGAACGGGTCGTAGATGTATCGACTGTTCTAGTTCCGCCGAGAGCTGCCCGGCGTAGTGCTACCGCGATTGACATTCGGTTAGACTAGACTGGCGGCTAATGCTGATTATGATTAGACAGATGCGTCTAGACGTTGGCCGCGCTCACGTGCTTTGGATGCTCCTTTTACGGTTTACCGAGTTCGAGTACTTAGACATGGGCGGCCTAGGGGGCGATTAGGGGTGGTAGTGAGGGGTGAAGCGAGACGTCTTGTGGCGCGAGTACCACCAGGGAGTCGGTATGCTCCCGGTGTTACACACGATGGGCCCGCTTCACCGGAACACCCTGCGCCTGCGTCGGCGACTCCGGTTGCCCTAGCGGCGGTGGCGGTGGCGGTGGCAGCGGCAACGTAAGCTCAAGTTCGCGGAGAACAGGCGGATGCGGGCGAGGTAGAAGCGGGAGTAGAGCCACCAGGGGTTGCGGTGGCGCTAGCACTACCTCGGCCGATATTGGTCGCCCGTGCAGCGGGTGGCTAAGTTCTCCGGACCGCCAGCGCTGTAGGCGCGTGGCCTAGGGCGCTTGGAGTAGCTCAACCGCCGGAAGAGCAACTACGATAATAAGTATGGGCATTCGAGTAACAAGAAAAGCTCATCATCGGACGATTAAATTAAGGATAATCTAGCGGCGGGCAGATGTGCGGGAAGACAGGGGCAGTGCCAGAAGGTTCGTCGGCCTGCACCTGGGACTGGGCCTGCGGCAGTAGCGGAGATGAAGGGGTGGGCGTGGGGGCGTTGTGGAGCCGTAATGGGTACTGGGGATACTATTACAAGGGCTAAGAATAGTCCGGCTCTACAATTGCCTGCGCCTTCGTGTTCTGCTTCTGCTGCTGCTGGTCCTGAACGGGCCCTGACTGTGACAGCTGTTATAGTTCTGCCGCTGCTGGAGCCTGTGACAGTGGCGACGCGGCGAACCTGACTAGTGGGTTCGCCGAGTGTTCTGGCTCCAGCTCCTGCTGTTCGCGCTTAGAGTCCCCTCGTAGGAGTAGTTCTGGCTCCTGTGACTTCGACGCGTCTGAGTGAGCCTGTGACTTAGCCTGTGAACCTTGAACCGACGATGACGGAGACCCCGAGAGCCGCAACTATTAAACCGATGACGCTGCGTGCTGCTGCTCCCGTGGCCGTAGTGCCCAAGTAGGCGAAGCCTTATCTGCTGCTGTGAGCTCCCTCTGATTGCTATTGCGGAACGGACGTGTAGCTCAGAGGGGCTGTGAAAACCGTAGTATGTGTGTTCTTATGCCGTGAGCTCCCTCTGATTGCTATTGCGGTATCGGACGTGTAGCTCTGAGGGGCTGCAGCAACTGTGGTGTGCGTGTGTTAATTGAGTTCATGTGTTTAAGCGATTACTTCCTCCTCAGCGTAACTGGCTGGGCCTCCGCTACCTGTACCACTAAATGAGAATATATAGAAGTAAAGAGACGGACGTACGGGATAGAGTATGGGTAGGTATGGGCCAGAGTATATAGACGTATGGGACAGAGCAGACAGACATATAATGGGTTAGAGTATATAGGTACGGGCTACGTACATGTATATTGTAAAAGATAGTGTATGTATACATATTGATGAAGAGAAATCTTAAGTTAGCGTTGGATGTAATAGCTATTGGCCGCGTCTTCCCGGGACTTTGGAGAACTTGGGCTGACACTACTCGTTACTTGCTCGGATGTGCGTTTTCGGGTAGGTAGCGCAGTTGCTGGTGCGAGTAGGTCGGGAGATAATGGTAGGTCGTGCTTAAAAATCTCCTCTATCTGTGGGCGCGGGTTGCGCAGGGGTTACACGCAGGAAAGGAGATTCGATGGTGGATGAAAGGTGTATATACCACTAGTTTGTGACTTGCAAATCCTACTACACATGTCCAAGGGGGTGGTCGTTGTCTATAGGGTTCGCTGCTCGTCCACAAGCAGCACCTACGCGCGCCCGCGTACGGGTTGCGCTCGAAGAACCTCGCGTACAGAAGACCATCCCAGCAGAGTGGCTCAGCGTCCGGGATGTCTAGGAGCTGGTTCGGTGGGTCCAGGAGTGTCGGCTCGGGTAGGAGCAAATACAACTATTAGGTCAATGTTCACGCAGGGGCGAGCAGCAACAGGCAGGTAACTAACTAAGCTAGCGCCAACGCGTAACATCATACGCCACTGCAGGTGCCTGTGGACTACTGGAGCGCAGAGCTAAGACTTGTGGGGAAAACTCGCCCGCCATGCTGGACTACTTCGATAAGTACCGCCGTGCGAGCTGTTGCGCATAGAGAAGGAGCCCCTGATGCAGCTAGGTCCTACAAAACCGTAACTCCACGCAGACAGCAAGCAAACTTAGGGTTAGGTGTAAGGTAAAGACACGATATATGATAACGGGTATGGGGAAGGCTAGGGCACGAGGAAGGATAAAGAGAACGTATAAGAGCGACTTGGTACGATTGCGCTAGGCTGGAAACGTCACAGAAGGCATGAATATGAGAGTTTGACACGCGAGGAAGGAGAAGGAGAACGTAAGGGAGTGTGCTTGGTACGATTGCGCTAGACTGGAAACGTCACAGGAGGCATGAATATATGAGAGTTTGACACCATAGGCTTCTTTTCGTGAGAGGACGCCCCCTTGGTTCTCACGCTCGTAGAATGGCCCATAAAGTGCAAGTTTGGGCTTACATCCAAATAGACAAGAAGAGGTATTGAGAAAAGCGAAGTATAAGCGAAGTGGGCGAGACGCGGGGGGAGGGTGCGGGTAAAAAGTGGGTGGAAGGCATGAATATAGAGCAGAAGTTGTGACTATATAAATGAAACTGTCCGGATGTGTTCATAAGGCGCGAGCACATGCTTTGTACGTAGTTCAGGAAGACGAGCGACGGGTAGTGGTGAGAGCAGCTGCCCGCGAAGAATACGCACGTGTCACCCCAGAGCGGGCTCGAGCCTTGAAACCTACTAAAATCGTCTCACGCGAGTAGAAGAACGTGTCAAATATAGTACAGGGATGAGCGGCTTGCGGAGAAACGTAACCAGTCTTCTTAAACTTGACTGTGATTACGCTGGGAGCAGGTGGTCGACTTGGCGAAGGTTCACGGACCGAGCGTACCCGACGAGACGCTAGAAGAGATTCGCTTAGGTTAGCGCTTGATGCTCGTGTCCGTGCTCGGTAGGCGAGTGCCCAGCCCCAACTTCGGACCTTGCGACAAGCTCGTGTTATTATGCGCTCCCACGGGCATAAAGAAATGCACGCAAAAACCAGCAGATGAAGGAGAGCGGCTGCGGAAACTAATAAGACACAATACCTACCCGCGACTGGAATTACTGGTCTATGCTTCGCCGAACGTTCAAAAACCTCGCCTTGCTCGACGACCCCTAGTATGCGCCCGTGCGCCGGGTCGTACGGCCCACACAGAGGTTAAGGTAAGGGAAAGGACTGAGGTTTCGACTGACGGCAAGTTGGGTTATCGACGTGGTACGTGGCTTTTTGTCGATGAATTTTCAAGGGCAGTCAGTAGTGTTAGAAGAGGCGCGGAAAGGGCCAGCGAACTGGGGCGTAGAGCGTTACTATCAGCACCTCTAAAACGAGCGTCACGAAAGGCAGACGTGGCTTCTTCTCGAGCTCCTGAGAAGCAGACCA